>CM059451.1:2850859-3018359 GCA_030390025.1 Squalus acanthias | reverse complement strand
TGGCGACTAAGCTCCTCCATGGCCGTAGCCATCCTCTCCTCTACCGTAGCCTCCTCTCCTCTACGGTAGCCAGCCTTACCATGGAGGTTGCCATCCTTTCCGCGGTGATGCGTTCATGCGCCAATGCCTCCACAAAGGCTCTGCTCATGTTCGCGATGGACTCCTCCATTCGCTCCACACTCGCAGCAACCCTGGAGATAAAACCTGCCAGAGACTCCTGCACCTGTTCCTGGAGTTCCAGCACCGCTCTCCTTCTGGATGGACCCGGAGGCACAGGGTCGACATGCAGCGGAGCCGAGCTGGGAGAGTCCTGCGCCCTCCGACGAGGACTCTCCACTGCTGACTGTCTCCACAATCTGCTGATGCTCAATTGTGAGCTGTGATACACCAGGTGACAACTCTACTCTATGTCCCGAGGGTCCCACTGAGGTGTGAGTGTCTGCGCTGGTGCTGGGTGCACTTAATTCTGCTGACGCTGCGCCCTCAGAGGTTGCAGCTTCCTCTGAGGAGTCTGGAAGCTCAGGCTCTTCCTCCTGGACAGTGGGGACGTGGGCTTTCGATGGTCCTGTGGGGGAGTAAAGGAAAGAGTTAGAGATGTGAGGTGAAGGTTGCATGCACATTGAATTGTGCAGATGATCATAAGTCAATCTGTTAGAGCATCAGAATCATTATCAGTCACTCATGCAATGTCAATGAGAGAGATGCCAAACTATTCTGTCACCAGCTTGCTGTGATGCGCCCGCCTGTCCGTCCCCCACTTGGAAATCCTCCTCGCTCCCGGCGAGTTCCAGGGCCGCCTCCTCCCAGGTGGTGAGCTGGGCTACTGAGGGTGGCCCTCCTCCTGTCCTCGCTCTTTCCCTCTTATTGTGGGCTCTCTTTTCCTGCAATGAATGACACAAGTGGAGTTTGATTGAGAATGAAGGAGTGAGTGTAGAGACTGCATAGCATAGATGCTTAGAAGGAGACAAAGGGCTCTCCCTGTGTTTTCTAAGTTGTTGTTGTTGTTGTTGCATCACAGTGATAGGGAGTGTGAGGGCTACATGGTCGAATAGTTAAGTGAATGTGACCATAGAGAGAGAGGCAATGGGTAAGGGTGCAGGGATGTAAGTGTCAAGTGGGATGTGGAGGAAGAGGTTGGCAAAGCAGAATGCTGGTGAGGAGAGGCGATGGGGATCAGATTGAGGGAGATGGGAAAGTCATACTCACTTTTCCTGTGCAGAAAAGGTCATGAAACCTCTTCCTGCATTGCAGCCAGGTTCTGCGGCTCATCGATATGGAGTTGACCTCCTGAGCCACTTGCAGCCACACAGCTTTAGTCTGTTGTGGTGGCTTTTTTCTCCCTGAGGAAGGGAAGAGCACCTCCTTATTCGATCTTGCTCCCTGCACCAGAGCTTGGAGGGAGGGCTCATCAAAGCGAGGTGCACACTTTTGCTTGCTGGTGGACATGGTCGGTAAATTAATTCCTTACTACAATCACCATAAAGTTTCCAGTCTCCAGAAGAAGCGAGGCTGCTTGCAGGCCTTAAATCCAGCAGCATTAATGACGTCATCGGAGGCGACTTTCTGTATGAAAAGACTCATTGGGCCAGGGGTTCCCACACGCTGGAAAGCAAGTGCCCAATTAGGGGAAAATCACACTTTTTTCCCACTTCACTTTGGAGTCGGGGTCCTGACACGACGACCGCCTGACACGCCCCAGCCCGCCCACACTGGCAAAATCAAACTCACACACACACACTCACACACACTTACTCACGCACACTCACACACACTTACACTCACACATACACACACTCACACACACTTACACTCACACATACACACACTCACACACACTTACTCACGCACACACACACTCACACACACACACACACTCTCAGACACACACACTCTCTCACACTCACACACACACACACACTCTCTCTCACACACACACTCACTCTCACACAAACATTCACACTTTCTCATTCACACTCTCACACACACTCTCACTCTCTCACACACGCACTCTCTCACACACGCACTCTCTCACACACGCACTCTCTCACACACGCACTCTCTCACACACGCACTCTCTCACACACGCACTCTCTCACACACGCACTCTCTCACACACGCACTCTCTCACACACGCACTCTCTCACACACGCACTCTCTCACACACGCACTCTCTCACACACGCACTCTCTCACACACGCACTCTCTCACACACGCACTCTCTCACACACGCACTCTCTCACACACGCACTCTCTCACACACGCACTCTCTCACACACGCACTCTCTCACACACGCACTCTCTCTCACACGCACTCTCTCTCACACGCACTCTCTCACACACGCACTCTCTCACACACGCACTCTCTCACACTCACACACACACTCACTCTCACACACACACACACTCACTCTCTCTCACACACACACTCACTCTCTCTCACACACACACTCTCACACACACACTCTCTCTCTCTCACACACACACACACACTCTCACACACACACACACACTCTCTCTCTCTCTCACACACACACACACACTCTCACACACACACACACTCTCTCTCTCTCTCTCACACACACACACACACACACACACTCTCTCACACACGCACATACACACACTTACACACACACACAGACCAGAGAGGGTATCAAACATCTGGCACTCTGGGCAACCAGAGAGGGTATCAAACATCTGGCATTTGGGGCAACCAGAGAGGGTATCAAACATGGGGATTGGGAAGAGACAACTAGTAAAGGGAGAGAAAGCTTCCAACAGTAACACTTTGGACTGAACTAATACATTTATTGGAACTCAGCCTAATTTTTATAACACAATGACCTAGAAATGTGGGGGTTTAGCGTCAGCCGTTACTGCTGGATTCAGGGGAACAAATGGCCATTTCAGGTGGCTGGCAGCGTTGCTGATGTCGGCGCTTGCCAACGTTATGTAGATGATGTAGATCGTGACGTCAGTGAGTGTACAACGCTCACTTGATGCCTGACCTGCGAGTTTGGACTTTGCTGCTCCACTTACCGCCATGCCTTAACTACGACGAGCTGAGCAAGCATTGACGGGCAGGAAGGAGGCTCCAGCAGTGGTCTTTAAAGGGATCATCAGCAATCACTTGCACCTGACCTGTTTCTGCAGTTTGACCGGCTCGGTGCAACTTGCTGCAACTCCAGCAGCTTTATTAACTTCTTTCAAGGTTCTGAGGTAACAGGGAGTGTTGTTGCAAGTGGAGAACGCCTTCATTTTATATCAAGACTTCTGCTCACAACACTTGCTCACAGTCATGGGGGCTGTACTGGCAGTCGAGGATCTTCAGCTGATGGAGTGGAGGCAGCGAAGAAGACGAGAAGATGTGCGCAGAGGGAGGAGGAGGAGGGCCAGGAGGGCTCACAGCAGGAGGCCTTACCCACCTAGGGTCTTCCGAGCAGTGTACTAGGAGACTCCGCTTCACCAATGAGGTGGTCACAGAACTCTGTCACCTCCTGCAACCAGGCCTGCAGCCTGAGAGCATGGCGACCACGGCTCTCCCAGTGGCAGTCAAGCTCACTGTGGCCCTCAATTTCTTCATCAGCGGATCCTTCCAGTCTGCAGCAGGAGACATAGCTAACATCTCCCAGTTGGCCGTCCATCGCTGCATCCGGGAGGTCACTGAGCTCACTACACTTGGAGAAGGGACTACATTTTCTTCTCTCTGAGCAGCGAGAAACAGGACAAGCGCACATGTGGCTTTGCCAGGATAGCAGTCTTCCCCATGGGGCAGGTTCTGATTCCATTAACTGCACCCACGTGGCTTTGTGGGCACCGCACAACAATCCTGAGATCCTCCATAGGCTACCACTCACTTCATGGGCAGTTGGTGTGTGACCACACACAGCGAATCCTCAATGTCGATGCCTGCTATCCTGGCAGCAGGCACGATGCCTTCATCCTGCGCCAGACCGGTGTGCCAGCAATCTTCCAGCCACCTCATGTAATGAGAGCCATGCTTCCATCAGGAACATCATCGAGCAGACCATCGGCCGACTGAAGTAACGGTTCCACTGCCTTGACCGCTTGGGAGGAGCCCTCCAGTACATTGGTGTCCCATTTCGTGTTGGTCTGCTGCATGCTTCACAACCTGGCCATCATGAGGGTGCAGCCCTTGCCACCAGGGATTGCGGGACCACCTCAGGAGGCAGAGGAGAAGGAAGAGGAAGATGAGGAAGAGGATGAGGACGAGGAGGAAGCAAGGAGGCAGGCAGCCCTCTTCTGGATGGGCTGTCCATGAATGGCTCATCAGACTCCGATCCAATGAATGAAACCCCAGATCCCCGTTGCTCAACACATCCCCATCATACCATCCCACGGCCACGGAATATCACAGCATCCTCCTGAGCTGAAATGAGAGACACCACAAAAGATTCCAAAAAAAATTAATATATTTATCAAAAATCACCACACATATTTTCAATAATACTATTAACTAATCGCCCTTCTGAAAATCCCTTAGTGCCTGTCAATCGTGCGCCTTTTCCTGATCTAGTGCTCCTACGAAGTGCTCCATCGTGACTGCAGCACGGCTGGTGGAAGGCTGCTGAGTTTCTTTGGGGAAAACTACAGATGGCCTTGCCGGATGACCTCGAGCAGCTCTGGCCCTAGAAGGCCTGGCTGTAGACTGCACCACCTCGGCATGGGCGGCAGCAGTCTGGGCTGGCTGGCTGACAGGCAGCAGCTAGGGCAATGGCGGTGTGGCAGTGGTGGGAACAGGAATGCGGACATCCTGAGAGAGGACAGCAGGTTCCTGCTCCACTGACCCACTGTCACTGCCCCGGGGAAGCGCCTCAGCATCCCTAGCAATCTGTTGGAGCACAGATTGCTAGGCTGCAGCGACATCGTGAAAGCCTCGGTCGACGGTGGTGGACCCAGCCACAATAGCAGCAGTCAGAGCTGAGACTTCATGAGAGTGGTCTGCGCTTCCACTGCAGCACTAAGGCGTTGGGTCGCTTCCGCCTGTGCTGCAATGGTAACCGCGACATCGCCCATCACACACATGGGGCTGGATTTTGATACTGGGGCGGGTTGGGGTCGTGTCATCCACTTTTCGTGTTATCCACCCGACTGCAATTGGATGTGGGAGATTGATGCGATTTTCACCTAATTGGGCAATTGAGTTCCAGCATGTGGGAACCCATGAACCAATTAGTGTTTTCAGTCTGAAAGTCGCCTCTGATGTCATCATTGCTGCTGCATTGAAGGTCTTCAGAGACTGCCTGGCCTTTGCTGCGAGAGGACCTGGATGCAAAATGAGCAGCAGCAGCCCTAAGTCTGCTCCCAGATATTTTTACACCGAGAGAGAGAGAGAGAGAGAGAGAGAGATAGATCTCCAGCCAAATGTGCTCCCGCCAGGTTTCACAATCGTGGTTCAGAACAGGCGTGCTTCACGTAGAACAAGGGTTAAAATCACAAAGGCCTTTCAAAATGGCATTATAGAGCAATTCCAAGCTCTGTGCAAAGCCCTGTGCAATGTTGGAGGCGGGCTCCTCCATGCTCCTTGACATTGACAAGAGGCTCTATGGCCGGCTTGCTGTAGCCCACTTGTGGCCGGTGCCTCCCGCTTCTACACTAAAGTACGCGTAGTGCCAGTTTCTGAGCTGGTGTCTGCAAGTGACAGAGGCAGTGATGCTCTCCTGCATCGCCTCAGGGACAGGCTGCTCAGGTGCTTGCTGATTATCTGAAAGCAAAAAGGCACAAGAGTCGGGTTATGGTGAGGGGGAGGGGGGGTGGTGGAGGTGGAGGTGGGAAAGCAAGATATGCATGCATACAGCATCAACAGCTTGAAAGTGAGAAGAGATTGTGGGGTGAGGCTGAAGTGGGATGTGAGAAGGATTAGGAATGAGCAGACCATTGTTGTCCCCATGGGCTTCAACCTCGCCGGTCGCCACAGCCTCCATTATCTGCTGCCCAGTGATCTCCAGCACTTTCTCCTCCAGCTGGCTGAGGTCGTGGACGACAGCCTGCCCCCGCTTGTCTGCCACTGCTCGCTCTGATTATGCGTGACCTTGGCCTGCAAGAGAAAGGGAAGTGTGTGAGTGAGTGTGGTGCAATAGCTGTCAGTGTGTGCAAGGTGTACGATGTGGGTGTGAGTGGTGCAGCAGTGGTAAGGTTGTGAGGGTGAAGTGAAGCTAAGGTTGTGAGGTGTGAGTGGTGATAGGTACAGATTGCTGGTATGTGAGTGCTGGGGGTACGGTGCATTGAGCAGTGTGTGAGGCTTGTGCTGCAGATGGTGGGATATGGCCTTTGCTGAAGCCTTCACTCACCTTGACCACCTGTGTGAGGTCATTAAACTTCTTTCAGCACTGGATGGCCGACCTGGGGACCACAGTGCTGGCTGTCACATAGGCGGCTATCTCCTGTCAGAGCCTTTGTGAGGTGTGTGGCGAGGGCTTCCAGCTAGTCGGTGGGAAGAGGAGAGCCCGCCTCCTCTCCATGGGTACCACCAGTGCCTCAAGAGCTGTGTCAGAGAATCTGTGGGCTCTCTCCCTGTGCTGAGGCTCAGCCATGTATTTCCACTGCCATATTCTTCCAGGTGAAGTTGGAACTCGATTGACAATGAGGTGCTGTAGCATCAATGCACCTCCCTATAAGTATTGAATAAAGCCTGTGCCACACATGACTGGGAATTAGACTGGACCCGATATTGGCCCACCTGTTGAGCAGGAAGCCACTGAGCAGCGGTTCTAGCACTGAGATCAAAGAGGAAAATCATGTTAATGAGGACTGAGCACGAATTTTGCATGCTACCTAGACCATTTTGACCTGGCACAGCTTAACATCGTTGGGCCTTAACACTGCCCATTTTGTGGCCATATGCAAATTCTAGGCCAATGTGTTTCATTTAACATAAAGGTCTACCGTGAGACACTCTGTGCCTCAGGAAAGCACACTCAAGACTTGCATTTCTTTCAACCAGTACGAGTTTAATTTATTCAACACTTTTGTCCTTAACTGCCTCACTTTCCTGGGTATAAATCATTAAATAAAAGGCAGTGCTTGTTCTAAATCAGATAACACCTGATCTAATCACCAGGCAGTCGAACTGCAGAATAAAGTAGTGTCGCCTCATGTTAGGAGCTAGTAAAGGGAGAGAAAGGAAAGATTCGCAGGGCTATGCGGAGAGAGCAGGGGAGTGGGACTAATTGGATAGCTGAGCCCGCACAGGCACGATGGGCCGAATGGCCTCCTTCTGTGCTGTAGGATTCTATGATTCAGCTTCCCTTCCCAAAACAACAACCAGCATTTATATAAATTTATATAACCACTGTGTCTATTGACACCACTATGTCAGCCAATGAGTTGGAGGTGGAGCGGGACTTATGGCAGGACTCACAGCAAACAGAGTCTATTGAAATAGAGTCTCTACAACTACAGCAAACAGAGCTCATGACCAAACTACAGCAAAGTCTCCCGATAAACAGCAGGGTGATTTCACCAGTAAAATGCAGTGAGTGGGGGATAGTTACACTCAAACTATGTGTAAAATCAGTCCCAGTCCAGGCGTGATTGACAGGGGCATTGAGCAGTCATAGAGGCACAGAAGGAGGCCATTCAGCCCATCGAGTCCGTGCCGGCTCTCTGTAGAGCAATCCAGTCAGTCCCATTCCCCCGCTCTATCCCTGTAGCCCTGCGAGTTTATTTCCTTCAAGTGCCTATCCAGTCTCCCCTTGAAAACATTGAGTGTGTCCGCTTCCACCACTTCCGTCGGCAGCGAGTTCCAGGTCCTCACCACTCGCTGCGTAAAAAAGTTTTTCCTCACGTCCCCCTGTATCTCTTGCCCAAAACCTTCAATCTGTGTCCCCCTAGTCCTTGTACCATCAACTAGTGGGAACAGCCTTTCACCGTCTAGCCTATCCAAACCCGTCAGAATCTTGCACACCTCTTATCAGATCACCCCTCAACCTCCTTTGCTCTAATGAAAACAAATCCAGCTTCTCCAACCTGTCCTTGTAGCTAAGATCCCCCATCCTCGGAACCATTCTGGTAAATCTCCTCTGCACCCTCTCAAGGGTCTTCACATCCTTCCTAAAGTGTGGTGACCAGAACTGGGCGCAATACTCCAGTTGTGGCCTAACCAGCGCCTTATAAAGGTTCAGCACAACTTCTCTAATTTTGTACTCAATACCTCTATTTATGAAACCCAAGATCCCATATGCTTTGTTAACCACTCTCTCAATATGTTCTGCCACCTTCAGGGACCGATGCACATTAACTCCCAGGTCCCTCTGTCCCTGCACACTCTTTAAAACTGTGCCATTAAGTGTATTGCCTCTCCCTGTTCCTTCTGCCAAAATGCAACACCTCACACTTCTCTGTATCAAATTCCATCTGCCACTTGTCTGCCCATTCTGCTAGCCTTTCTATGTCCTGTTGCAGTCGATTGGTATCATCCTCACTGTTTGCCACACCCCCAAGTTTGGTGTCATTGGCAAATTTAGAAATTCTACTCTGTATTCCAACATCCAGATCATTTATATATTTCAAGAAAAGCAGTGGTCCCAGCATTGACCCTTGGGAAAAACCACTGTCTACCATCCTCCAGTTTTAAAAACAGCCATTTACCACAACTCGCTGTTTTCTGTCCTTAAGCCAATTCCTTATCCAAGCTGCCACTGACCCACCTATTCCATGAGCCTCAATTTTGTTAACCAGCCTTTTATGTGGTACTTTCTCAAATGCCTTCCGAAAATCCATGTAGACAACATCCATTGCATTCCCTTCATCAATCCGCTCTATTACTTAATCAAAAAATTCAATTTGATTAGTCAAACACGATCTGCCTTTTACAAATCCGTGTTGGCTCTCCTTAATTAGCTTAAACCTCTCCAAGTGCCCGTTCATTTTTTCCTTGATTATTGTTTCTAAAACTTTACCCACCACTGATGTTAAACTATCCTTACACCCTTTCTTGAACAATGGTGTCACATTTGCCACTTTCCAATCCTCAAGCACCTCCCCACATCTAGGGAAAAAAATGAGAAGTCGACTTGCGAAGTCGAAATGCGACTTCTCATTTTTGTCCACCCCAGTCCAACTCCGCATCATGGCATCTAGGGAAGATGAGAAAATTATGGCACCCATTGTTCCATCACAGATTTTCCTGTCAGTCTTTGGTTCCATTTTACCCTGGCTAGATCCTTTCGCATCCCATTGAAGTTAGCCCTATTCCAGTTTAGAACTTCCACTCTAGATTGTTCCTTGCTCCTCTCCATTGCTAATCTAAATCTTATGATACGATGATCACTTGTACCCAAGTGTTCTCCTAGCTCCATTGCGCCTGGGAATAGCGGTGTCAGTATATGCAGCCTTATATAATGCCTTGAACACAATACAATGTCCTGAGAGACTCCACATAGGACAGTGGCAGCAGGGTAGGAGCAATTCCAGCAGTGGGTGTGTACGTGATGTGCATTATTCATTTCCTAAAGCGAGCTCTGGCGAGGCCCCTCATCAATGTTTCATTTTTCATACTTTGTTTGGTTTTCCCAATTTAAAGCCGGAAATCCACCTGGCCCGATCGGAAAAGTGGGCGGAGATCCGTTACACGGCCTCTTACTGAAGCGCACGCATTCCTGGGGCGGGCAAGGGAAAACGGGAACGGGTTCCCCTAAAACACACGATACCTCATTTAAATATTAATTTGGGGAGAGGCATCCCTCGTCCCATCTCCAGACATTCTTAATGATGCCCGCGTGAGCGACCTATCCAGGGTTGCTAGGCAGCAGTAAGTGTAAGGGAGTTTGCTTAAAGGTCACAGTAATGTGAAGGTCAGCGTATCCCGGTCATTTCTTGACCCTCTTTCTCTTTCGTTCATGTTTTCTCTTTGGTTGGCACTTAGGTTACCGTGTCCCCCAGTGGGAACCCCCACCTGAGCTGTTGGAAGGCCAGCCAAGAGATGCCAGGCACAGTTGGCGCTACGAGAGGTGCCCTGCGCCCAGCTGCAGACAGAGGTGTACGAACCACACTTTGGCCGACAGTTAGTAGAGGCAGAGGCTCCTCTTCTCAAAGGACGCTGGGACTGCTGATCGGAAAGCACCACCAAGGCCCGACTTGCCATAATGTTAGCAGCTGTCATGGGAGCACCCCAATCACAGTAGCACCTGGCAGTGTCAGGCTTGGCTCAGTTGGTCGCACTCACATCTCTACGTTAGAAGGTCGTGGGTTCAAATCCCACTTGAGCACATAATCTAGACTGACACTCCAGTGTAGTACTGAGGGAGTGCCGCACTGTCGGAGAGACATTGGGCTCAAAATTCGATAGGCCCTGAAAACGGGTGCAGGGATCGCGATGCGCGATCGGCCCACGTCCATTTAAAGGAATGCGTGCAGCCTGCTAATTACAATGATTGCAGAGTTCAGCCCAGCCCTGTACATGCTGCTGAGTGACTGCATGCTCAGCAGGGGGGCCCAAGTTCATGCGAGGCTAGCTCCAATTAAAGCAAGCCTCCACTTCTTAAAGGCAGTCTGCACCTCTTCAAGGGGAGGTTCATTCTGCCTGCAGCAGCTCATGAAACTTGTTGTGGAGGCAAGTCTCAGAAAGTACAAGAGTGAAAAATGGCTCAACAGGCCAGAAAAAGGGCTCCAAGGTTCTTGGACGCAGTACTAGAAGCCTTAGTGCAGGGGGTGGAAAGGAGGAGACAGGTCCTCTATCCACAGGGGGTCAGGAAGGCCTCCCGACACACACTGCGAAGGCAATGGCAGCAGATAGACGATGAGGTCAGTGCCAGCAGTCTTGCCCCGAGGATGCAGTGACAAAAGAAATTCAATGGCCTCACATGAGTGGTCGAGGTCAGTGAATGCATCTTCGAATGCCGTCTCCCTCCCTCTCATGCTGCAGCGCAAGGGGTACTGCAACTAGAGCCTCCGTGACTGGGAGTAAGTGGTGCTCGCAGAGGCCTTCCAGGAGCAGCCAATGTCCAGCAGCACTCCCTGCACACGTTACCAACTTTTCAAATCTCTTCCAGCGACCCAGTACTCCTACAAACTCTGCAAGAGCCAGTACATATCAATAAGCAACTAAGCTGCAAGTTGGATGTATTTCTTTAAGTAGCGATGGTCGGGGGGTTCATCATGTGGCTGAACGCACGTTCAGCTGTGCGTGTTCAGGAGAGGCCGTTGAATGGAGCGGCGCGGTTGAAAATGGCAGGTCGTGCGTCAAATAAGCGTTACATGCTGACTGACGTCACGCTCTGCCTACTCTGCATACTGCCAGCCCACGCACGTACCGCCCGCTCTATTGCCCTGACCAAGATGGCGTTCAGCGCGGACTGCGCCGGAAGTGGGGGGAGGTGAGGCGGACGCCATTATTCATTCAAAACTACAGCCGTTACGGAGCCGAGTTTCGCAGCTGTTAAACCGAGGCCCCTTCGGCCCTCAAGTGGACGTAAAAGATCTCACGCCACTATTCGAAGAAGGAGAGTTCTCCTGGTAGCCTGGCCAGCATTCACCCCTCACCCAACACAGGTCATTCATCTCGTTGGCTAGTTCTAGCACCTTGCTGTGTTCAAATTGGCTACTGTGTTGGCTGACATAAATAGTCACTGCACTTCAAAAGTAATTCAGTGAAGAGCTTTAGCATTTCCAGAGGATTTGAAAAGTGCTATGTAAATTTAAACTCTTTGTTTTTTAGGCACTTGGGCTACAAGGAGAGGTTCAGGGAGCTGGGAATGTTTACACTGGAGTAAAGGCGGCTCAGGGGAGACTGTATCAAAGGGTTAGAGATAAAGTGAGAGTTAATACATTGATTGACAGAAACACAAACTCTGCAACCAGGAGGCTCAAGACCAGAAGAACGGGTGAACAGACAGATTAGATTCAAAGACCTCACCCTGAGGGTGGGGAATGTGTGGAACGAACTGCCCAGTGAGACACTGGAGGTGGAGAATGTCGGCAGATTCAAGGGGGAGATGGATAGATCTTTGACTAAAGAGGGGGTATCAGAGGCAGCAGCCTGGAAATGACAGTCGGTGATACCAGCGGACGAAGGGTTAACACATTCCTCTGGCTGGTCATTTAAAGCAGAGAGCAACAAGTATTTCTTAAATGGTTCCGCGAACATAGCAGACAGAGGGCTGCCAGATGAACAGGCAACAGTAATTTATAGGCTGCAGTACAGACAGACCGAGGAACAGGAGGAGGCCATTCAGACCCTCCAGGCTGTTCCACCATTCAATTAAACCTGCACCTCAACTCCATTTACCCTGTGCTCCTGATTCGAATCTAACTCAACCACAGTTGCAGAAATGACGCCACAGCTAAGGAAACGTTGCTCTGCCGGCCCTGGGGCTCACCCTTAGATTATTGGCATATTCTGATGGTGTCACAACCCCCTGTCTTTTCACTCTCAATCTCATTGCTCCGATGTGAGATTCACTGTTCTGAACAAATACACTGAATTTCATTTTTTCAAATCGAAACTAATGCAAAATGATACTGATAGCAGCTCCATCCATGACTCAGTGCATCGGCCCAGTGAGACCCTGAGCTATCCAGGAATAGGACAACCCCTACCCTCCTCTCCCCCATCCAGTACATCCCTGACTCTGGTTATCTTCACAGCCCCTACCCTCCTCTCCCCCATCCAGTACATCCCTGACTCTGGTTATCTTCACAGCCCCTACCCTCCTCTCCCCCATCCAGTACATCCCTGACTCTGGTTATCTTCACAGCCCCTACCCTCCTCTCCCCCATCCAGTACATCCCTGACTCTGACTATCTTCACATCACCTGTCCTTCTCTCCGCCATCCAGTACGTCCCTGACTCTGATTGTCTTCACAGCCCAGTCCCTCCTCTCCCCCATCCAGTACATTCCTGACTCTGGTTATCTTCACAGCCCCTACCCTCCTCTCCCCCATCCAGTACGTCCCTGACCTTGTTTATCTTCATAGCCCCTACCCTCCTCTCTGCCAGCCACGTTTCACTGAACCCGACCACACGGAGGTGTGGGTTCCTGATCGGTGTCTCCGGTTGGAAGACTGCAGCTCCTGATGGGAGAACTCTGGCTGGACGCAACAATATTCTAGACCCTGATTAGATCCTGGTAGTAGACGGGCAGCTCCCGCAAGGACACATGGATACCAAACAGCTACCAGTTGGTTTATGATCAGCGCTCGACCCCTGTAGGACAGCACACAGCAGTCCTGTCCAGCACCCTAAGCAAGCGGTGACTTTGGGTTAGATACAGGACCGTGGGTAACACACAGCAAAAACACAAGTTTGATGCAAGGTAAAAGTAGTACCCTGACCTGTCAATCATTCCCAGGACAGGTCATGTATAACACAGTAAGTTCAGTGCCCCTTGGCTGGGGAACGGGTAAATCAGCCGTGGTCCCCTGCTCCTGATCACTATCCAGTCACCGCTGCTTTCTGGGTACAGTGGAGCGTTTTTTGGGAAGGCTGAAGTAATTTGCTGTTTTGTGGTTTGTGTACAGTATTTGGGTTTTAAAATTAATCTCGCTGTCACAATGCCTGAACACAGATTTCACCCTTTATTTTCCCAAGAAGACACAAAACCCGGACTGGAGATATTTGTGCATCATTGTTTGGAGTGCAGTGGAGAATACAACAAATCAGTCCTTGGGTCCTCAAAACACAAGGCTCTTTGTCAGTTTGAATTCTCTTGTGGTTTCCTTTTTTTATTAGGTATTCAGGAAAGAAAAGAGAAGACTGAGAGGTGACCTGATAGTGCTCTTTAAAATGATGAAGGGGTTCAATAGGGTTGATGTAGAGAAGATGTTTCCACTTGTAGTGGAGATCAAAACTAGGGGTCATGAATATAAGATAGTCACTAATAAATCCAATAGTGAATTCAGGAGAAACTTCTTTACCCAGAGAGTGATGGGAATGTGGAACTCGCTACCACAGGGAGTGATTGAGGCGAATAGCAAAGATGCATTTAAGGGGAAGCTAGATAAGTGCATGAGGGAGAAAGGAATAGAAAGTTATGTTGTTAGGGTGAGATGAAGTGAGGTGGGAGAAGGATCGTGTGGAGCATAAACATTGGCATGGAACTGTTGGGCCGAATGGCCTGTTTCCGTGCTGTGAATTCTATGTAAGCTTTTTTGAAGCCATTATGCAGATAGAGGTACTGTTGGGAATGTGAATGTTGTAATAATATAGACAAAGGCTGCAGTCCTGTGCCTATAGGCCAAGGATGAATTCTTCAACACTGAGTCTAATATTTCCCGTTTATTAAAAATTAACAGTTACATTGTCATTGCCAACACCGGGATTACAAAGGATGCTTCACCACAGAAGACACACACATTCATAGTCAGGTGAGCTCAACTCTCCAGATGCCTCCCTAATTCATCTCCCTACCTTTGGCTGTGATTTTACCCCGTGTATACTGTTTCTAGCTGCACTAGTCCATAGGCTCCTGCATTCCATTACCATCGATCCGCTTTCGATACTAATCCCCGTCAAGCTGTCCCCAGGCCTGTTAAACATTATGTTCTCAAAGGTGTACAGCAAGTCCCAATGTTTGGGTTAGAAAGGCTCAACAAGAGAACTGAGTCTCCAGTTGTGGGGTGGGGAGTGGGTGATAAAGTGAATCTAAATGTAAACATGTGCTAGCTGGCCTTAGAGAATGCTGTAGCTAGGGCTCGTTTCTCTATGAAAAGAGAAGATGGAGGTCTTTCAAATTATGAAGGGGTTCAATAGGGTAGACATAGAGAAGATGTTTCCACTTGGGGGTAATCCCAAAACTAGAGTCCATAAATAAAAGATAAGCACTAGTAAATCTAATAATGAATTCAGGAGAAACTTCTTCTACCTCTTCCTTTAAAAATATTCAAAGTCTCTGCTTCCACCGCCCTCTGAGGAAGAGAGTTCCAAAGACTCACGACCCTCTGTGAGAAACAATTTCTCCTCATCTCTGTCTTAAATGGGCGACCCCTTATTTTTAAACAGTGACCCCTAGTTCTAGGTTCTCCCACAAGAGGAAACATCCTCTCCACATCCACCCTGTCACGACCCCTCAGGATCTTATATGTTTCAATCAAGTCACCTCTTACTCTTCTAAACTCCAGCCGATACAAGCCCAACCTGTCCAACCATTCCTCATAAGACAACCCGCCCATTCCAGGTATTAGTCTAGTAAACCTTCTCTGAACTGCTTCCAACACATTTACATCCTTCCTTAAATAAGGAGACCAATACTGTACACAGTACTCCAGATGTGGGCTCACCAATGCCCTGTATAACTGAAGCATAACCTCCCTACTTTTGTATTCAATTCCCCTCGCAATAAACAATAACATTCTATTAGCTTTCCTAATTAATTGCTGTACCTGCATACTAACCTTTTGCGATTCATGCACTGGGACACCCAGAACCCTCTGCATCTCAGAGCTCTGCATTCTCTCACCATTTAGATAATATGCTTCTTTTTATTCTTCCTGCCAAAATGGACAATTTCACATTTTCCCACATTATACTCCATTTGCCAGATCTTTGCCCACTCACTTAACCTATCTCTCTCCCTTTGTAACCTCTTTATGTCCTCTTCACAATTTACTTTCCTTCCTACCTATCTTTGTGTCATCAGCAAATTAGGCAACCATACCTTCGGTCCCTTCATCCAAGTCATTTATATAAATTTGTAAAAAGTTGAGGCCCCAGCACTGATCCCTGTGGCACACCACTCGTTACATCTTGCCAACCAAAAAATGACCCATTTATGCCTAATCTCTGTTTCTTGTTAGCTAGCCAATTTTCTTCCTATGGCAATATGTTACCCCTGACACCATGAGCTTTTATTTTCCACAAAAGGCGGCAGTGACCAGGTAGGCCCACAGAGGCGGCGGACCTGGGTGGAGCGACAGCGGTGAGGCGGCGGCAGTGACCAGGTAGGCCCACAGAGGCGGCGGACCTGGGTGGAGCGACAGCGGTGAGGCGGCGGCAGTGACCAGGTAGGCTTACCAATCTGAGCCCCGAGAGCGGGAGAGAGAGAAGTAAAAAATAATCAAAGTGTGACGTCACCGGAAAGCAGGTAAGTGATTGGTTGGTGAGTATTTCTCTTTTTCTCCATTTTCCAAACTTAAATTTTTTGGTTTATAGTTTCTAGGGTCTCTGTGGTGTAGCGGGGACAGTTGGTAAACAAGGGCCCTATATCATTTAATTATAGTATAATTGGTGGGATTGATTTGATATAATTTAAGTTCAATTAATTAAAGGGTAAGTCATGGCAGCACAGCTCGGCGCCGTGCTATGCTCCTCCTGCGCTATGTGGGAAATCGGGGACGCTTCCTGTGTCCCTGACGACCATGTGTGCGGGAAGTGTATCCAGCTGCAGCTACTGGCAGACCGCATTGCGGCGCTGGAGCTGCGAATGGATGCATACTGGAGCACGTTTAACCAGTTGGTCACACTGCAGGTAAAGGCTGCACAGGCAGAAAGAGAATGGGTGACCACCAGGCAGAGTAGTAGGCGCAGGCAGGTAGTGCAGGGGTCCCCTGTGGACATCCCCCTCTCAAACAGATATACCGCTTTGGATACTGTTGAGGGGGATGGCTTATCAGGGGAAGGCAGCAGCAGCCAACTTCCTGACACCAGGGGTGGTTCTGCTGCACAAGACGGGAGGAAAAAGAGGGGTAGAGCTATAGTGATAGGGGATTCTATTGTAAGGGGAATAGATAGGCGTTTCTGCGGCAGCAAACGAGACTCCAGGATGGTGTGTTGCCTCCCTGGTGCAAGGGTCAAGGATGTCTCAGAGCGGCTGCAGAACATTTTGGAAGGGGAGGGTGAACAGCCAGTTGTCGTGGTGCATATAGGTACCAATGATATAGGTAAAAAACGGGATGAGGTCCTAAAAGCTGAATATACGGAGGTAGGAGATAAATTAAAAAATAGGACCTCAAAGGTAGTAATCTCAGGATTGCTACCAGTGCCACGTGCTAGTCAGAGTAGAAATCAAAGGATATTTCAGATGAATATGTGACTAGAGGAATGGTGCAAGGGGGAGGGATTCAAATTCCTGGGACATTGGAACCGGTTCTGGGGGAGGTGGGACCAGTACAAATCGGATGGTTTGCACCTGGGCAGGACCGGGACCGATGTCCTTGGGGGAGTGTTTGCTAGTGCTCTGGGGGAGGGTTTAAACTAAAATGGCAGGGGGTTGGGAACCTGAGCAGGGAGACAGAGGAAAGGGAAACAAGAATAGAAGCAAAAGACAGGAAGGAAAAAAACAAAGGTGTCAGCCAGAGAAATCAAGGGTTTAAATCAAACGTGGCCACAGTAAAAAAAAATTCTAAAAGGTCTAAGAGCATTAAAAAAACAAGCCTGAAGGCTTTGTGTCTTAATGCGAGGAGCATTCGTAATAAGGTGAATGAATTAGCTGCGCAAATAGAGGTAAACGAATATGATATGATTGGGATTACGGAAACATGGCTCCAGGGTGACCAAGGCTGGGAACTCAACATACAGGGGTATTCAATATTCAGGAAAGATAGGCAAAAAGGAAAAGGAGGTGGGGTAGCATTGCTGGTTAAAGAGGAGATTAACACAATTGTAAGGAAGGATATTAGCTCTGATGATGTGGAATCTGTATGGGTAGAACTGAGAAATACCAAGGGGCTGAAAACGCTCGTGGGAGTGGTGTATAGACCCCCAAACAGTAATACGGAGGTTGGGGATGGCATTAAAAGGGAAATTAGAGAAGCGTGCAATAAGAGCACAGCAGTTATCATGGGCGACTTTAATCTACATATAGATTGGGCTAACCAAATTAGTAACAATACTGTGGAGGAGGAATTCCTGGAGTGTATACGGGATGGTTTCCTGGACCAATATGTCGAGGAACCAACTAGAGATCAGGCCATCTTAGACTGGGTATTATGTAATGAGAAAGGATTAATTAGCAATCTTGTTGTGCGAGGCCCCTTGGGTCGGAGCGATCATAATATGATCGAATTCTTCATTAAGATGGAGAGTGAAGTAGTTGACTCAGAGACTAGGGTCTTGAATTTAAATAAAGGAAACTACGATGGTATGAGGTGCGAGTTGGGTAGGATTGATTGGGGAATGACACTCAAAGGGTTGACGGTGGAGAGGCAATGGCAAGCATTCAAAGATCGCATGAATGAACTACAGAATTTGTTCATCCCAGTTTGGCATAAAAATAAAACAAAAAAGATGACTCAACCGTGGCTAACAAAGGAAATTAGGGATAGCATAAGATCCAAGGAAAGGACATATAAAGTGGCCAGAAAAAGCAGAAAACCTGAGGATTGGGAGCAGTATAGGATTCAGCAAAGAAGGACAAAGGGATTAATTAAGAGGGGGAAAATAGAATATGAGAGTAAGCTTGCAAGGAACATAAAAACTGACTGTAAAAGCTTTTATAGATATGTGAAGAGAAAAAGATTGGTGAAGTCAAGCGTAGGTCCCTTGCAGTCAGAATCAGGGGAATTTATAATGGGGAACTAAGAAATGGCAGTCCAATTAAATACATACTTTGGTTCTGTCTTCACAAAGGAGGACAAAAATAAACTCCCAGAGATGTCGGGGAACATAGGGTCTAATGAGAAGGAGGAACTGAAAGAAATCAGTATTTGTAGGGAAATAGTGTTAGGGAAATTGATGGGATTGAAGGCCGATAAATCCCCAGGGCCTGATAATCTACATCCTAGGGTACTTAAGGAAGTGGCCCTAGAAATAGTAGATGCATTGCTGGTCATCTTCCAAAATTCTATAGACTCTGGAACAGTACCCATGGATTGGAGGGTAGCTAATGTTACCCCACTATTCAAAAAAGGTGGTCAAGAGAAAACGGGGAATTATAGACCAGTAAGCCTGACAGCGGTAGTGGGAAAAATGCTAGAGTCCATTATAAAAGATGTAATAGCAGAGCACTTGGAAAACAGTGACAGGATCGGACAAAGTCAACATGGATTTACAAAAGGCAAATCGTGCTTGACTAATCTACTGGAATTTTTTGAGGATGTAACTGGTAAAATGGATAAGGGAGAACCAGTGGATGTGGTGTATTTGGACTTTCAGAAGGCTTTCGATAAGGTCCCGCATAAGAGATTAGCATGTAAAGTTAAGGCACATGGGATTGGGGGCAAGGTATTGACTTGGATAGAGAACTGGTTGGCAGACAGAAAGCAAAGAGTTAGAATAAATAGGTCTTTTTCCGAGTGGCAGGCGGTGACTAGTGGGGTACCGCAGGGATCGGTCCTAGGACCCCAGCTATTCACAATATATATTAATGATCTAGATGATGGAATTGGATGTAATATCTCCAAGTTTGCAGACGACACAAAGCTGGGTGGGAGTGTGTGCCGGGAGGAGGATGCCGAGAAACTCCAGTATGATTTGGACAGGTTGGGGGATTGGGCAGAAGCATGGCAGATGCAATATAATGTGGATAAATGCGAGGTTATCCACTTTGGTGTCAAAAACAGGAAGGCAGATTATTATCTGAATGGCAATAGATTGGGAGAAGGGGTAGTGCAACGAGACCTGGGTGTCCTTGTGCACCAATCGCTGAAGGTAAGCATGCAGGTGCAGCAGGCGGTTAAGAAGGCAAATGGTATGTTGGCCTTCGTAGCGAAAGGGTTTGAGTACAGGAACAAGGATGTCTTGCTGCAGTTGTACAGGGCCTTGGTGAGACCACATCTTGAGTATTGTGTGCAGTTTTGGTCGCCTTATCTGAGGAACGATGTTCTTGCCATGGAGGGAGTGCAGCGAAGATTCACCAGGCTGATACCCGGGATGGCAGGAATGGCATATGAGGAGAGATTGGGTCGATTGGGCTTATACTCACTGGAGTTTAGAAGAATGAGAGGGGATCTCATTGAAACTTATAAAATTCTAACAGGACTAGACAGACTAGATGCGGGAAGGATGTTCCCGATGGCCGGGGAGTCCAGAACCAGGGGTCACAGTCTAAGGATAAGGGGTAAGCCATTTAGGACTGAGATGAGGAGGAATTTCTTCACCCAGAGAGTGGTGAACCTGTGGAATTCTCTCCCACAGAAGGCAGTTGAGTCCAATTCATTAAATATATTCAAGAAGGAGTTAGATATATTTCTTAAAACTAAAGGGATCAAGGGATATGGAGAGAAGGCAGGGACAGGGTACTGAATTTGGATGATCAGCCATGATCTCATTGAATGGCGGAGCAGGCTCGAGGGGCTGAATGGCCTACTCCTGCTCCTATCTTCTATGTTTCTATGTAATAACCTTTGATGTGGCACCTTATCAAATGCCTTCTGGAAATCTAAGTACAGTACATCATCCGGTTCCCCTTTATCCACAGCACTTGTTACTTCTTCAAAGAACTCCAATAAATTGGTTAAACACGATTTCCCTTTCACAAAACCTTGTTGACTCTGCCTGATTACCTTGAACTTTTCTAAGTGCCCTGCTATAACGTTTTAATAATAGCTTCTAACATCTTCCCTATGACAGACGTTAAGCTAACTGGCCTGTAGTTACCTGCTTTCTGTCTCCCTCCCTTTTTGAATAAAGGAGTTACATTCGCTATTTTTCAATCTAATGGTACCTTCCCCGAATCTAGGGAAGTTTGGAAAATTAAAACCAATGCATCAACTATCTCACTAGCCACTTCTTTTAAGACCCTAGGATGAAGTCCATCAGGACCTGGGGACTTGTCAACCCGCAGCTCCGACAATTTGCTCAGTACCACTTCCCTGGTGATTGTAATTTTCTTGAGTTCCTCCCTCCCTTCCATTTCCTGATTTACAGCTATTTCTGGGATGTTACTTGTATCCTCTATAGTGAAGACCGATGCAAAATACCTGTTCAATTCAACTGCCATCTCCTTATTTTCCATTATTAATTCCCCAGACTCACTTTCTATAGGACCAACGCTCACTTTGTTAACTCTTTTCTTTTTTAAATATCTATAGAAACTCTCATTATCTGTTTTTATATTTCTAGCTAGCTTTCTCTCGTACTCTAATTTTTCTCTCCTTATTAATCTTTTCGTCATTCTTTGCTATTTTTTACATTCTGTCCAATCTTCTGACCTGCCACCCATCTTTACGCAATGATATGCTTTTTCTTTAAGTTTGATACTATCTATAACTTTTTTTAGTTAACCACGATGGTGAGTCCTCCCTTTGGAATTTTTCTTTCTCGTTGGAATGTATAAATTCTGTGTATTCTGAAATATCCCCTTAAATATCTGCCACTGCAACTCTATTGACCTATCCCTTAACCTAATTTGCCGTTCACTTTAGGTAGCTCTGCTTTCATGCCCTCATAATTGCCCTTATTTAAGTTTAAAATACTAATCTTTGAGCCACGCTTCTCTCCCTCAAACTGAATGTAAAATTCATTCATATTATGAAAGTAAGGTGGGAGGAGGCTCGTGTGGAGAATAAACTCTGGCACAGACCAATTGGGCCTATTTCTGTGCTGTCCAATTCTATGTAATTCTGTGTAACCTTTTGTACAGATAAACTGTCACCATTTTGCGCAGTCTTGCAATTTTTTTCTAACTGCAGAAATAATGGAATATAGTATAGAATATAAGTAATTATTTTGTGTAAAATGGTTTCACTTACTATCCCTCAATCTTAATCTCTAACAGTACATCGGCAAAATATTTTATGAAGTAATTGTGCAATTAAGATAATGCATACATTGATAGTCTAAGAGATCATTCCATATTCAGGTGATGAATCCACGCACTCAGTGGGAGTCCATAGATATTTCACGGAGTCACTGTGCATCCGTTTATTGTGAATCCATCCACAGGCAGGAGAGCCTGTCTGAACTCTCAAATAACCAGTGCAATATCTGCTGACAGTGCTACTGTAAACCCACTGGGGCTCCAGATTTCACAATCACTCATTGTCAAGATTTTAAAACAGTCTTTAAGAAGATAAGTACATAAAAAATAGGAGCAGGAGTTGGCCATTTGGCCCTTTGAGCCTGCTCCGCCATTCAATAAGATCATGACTGATATTCTACCTCATTTCCACTTTCCTTCACTATCCCCATATCCCTTGATTCCCTTAATATTCAAAAATCTATCGATCTCTGTCTTGAATATACTCAATGACTGAGCCTCCACAGCCCTCTGGGGCAGAGAATTCCAAAGATTCACCACCCTCTGAGTGAAGAAATTTCTCCTCATCTCAGTCCTAAATGGCCGACCCCTTATTCTGAGACTGTGACCCCTGGTTCTAGACTCCCCAGCCCGGGAAACATCCTCCCTGCATCTACCCTGTCAAGCCCTGTAAGAATGTTGTATGTTTCAATGAGATCACCTCTCATTCTTCTAAACTCTAGAGAATATAGGCCTAGTCTACTCAATCTGTCCTCATAGGACAATCCCCCCATCCCAGGGACCAGTCTGGTGAACCTTCGTTGCACTCCCTCTATGGCAAGTATATCCTTCCTTAGTAAGGAGACCAAAACTATACACAATACACCAAGTGTGGTCTCACCAGGGCCCTATATAATTGCAGTAAGATGTCTTTTCTCTTCTACTCAAATCCTCTTGCAATAAAGGCCAACATACACCATTTGCTATCCTAATTGCTTGCGGTACCTGCATGTTAACTTTTAGTGATTCGTGTACAAGGACACTGAACACCAACATTTCTGAATCTCTGCTTTTCTATTTTTCCGAGCAAAGTGGATAAGTTAACATTTCTCCACATTATATTGCTTTTGCCATGTTCTTGCCCACTCACTTAGCTTGTCTATATCCCCTTGAAGCCTTCTTGCATCCTCCTCACAACTTACATTCCCACCCAGCTTTGTATCATCAGAAAACCTGGATATGTTACATTTGGTCCCCTCATGCAAATCATTGATGTAGATTGAGAATAGCTGAGGCCCAAGCACTGATCCTTGCCGGTACCCCACGAGTTATAGCCTGCCAACCCGAAAATGACCCGTTTATTACTACTCTCTGTTTTCTGTCTGTTAACCAATCCTCAATCCATGCACTCCCTCTGCAGAACCTCGTTCTTAGTTCTACCTATGTTGTTGGTTCCTACATGGGCCACGACAACTGGATCCTCCCCCTCGCACTCCAAGTTCTTCTCCAGCCTCGAGGAGATATCCTTAACCCTGGCACCGGGCAGGCCACACAGCCTTCAGTATTCCTTGTCGCGGCTGCAGAGAACAGTATCTATCCCCCTGACTATACTGTCGCATACCACTACCACATTCCTTTTCACTCCCCCCACTTGAATGGCCCCCTGTACCACGGTGCCGTGGTCAGTCCTGGTTCTCATTCATACAGGTAGCAAATATCTCGTACCTGTTGGACAAGGTCAAGAGCTGAGGCTCCTCCAGCACTATATCCTGGGTCCCCATACCTTCCTGACTCGCCGTCACACCCTCCTGTCCCTGACCATCGATTAACTCTAAGGTACTGCATAACCTAAGGGGTGTGACTGCCTCCTGGAACAAAGTGTCCAGGTAACTCTTCCCACTCCCTGATGCATCACAGTGTCTGCAGCTCGGACTCCAGCTCATCAACTCTGAGCTGAAGTTCCTCGAGCTGCAGGCACTTACCGCAGATGTGGTTGCTCAGGATCTCGTTGGTCTCCACCAACTTCCACATGCTGCAGTTACGACACACCACCTGCACTGCCATCTCCATCAACCTTATTATATTTACATCATTAGTTTGTTTTTATTCAAATGATTATTTTTAGTTTAAATTTTTAGTCTGAATTAGTTAATTTAGTTTGAGGTATTAATTTAATAAAGTTGTAGTAGTTAATACTCTCCCAGTTCTGAATTTAATCCACTTACCTAACCTAGAGCGCAAAAGAGCTGTACTACCCACCAACCAATCACCTACCTGCTGTCCTGTGATGCCACTCCTTGTTTTTGTTGTTTTGAAATCGCCGCTCAGCTCCCTTTAAGCTCCTGTTAGACATGGATCACGTTCTTCCATCCCCAGCCCCACCCCCTTTACACCTGCACCACGTTCTCCCTCTCCGCCCCTCTAGATCTGGATCACGCTCTTGATCAGGAACATCAGTGAGTTGATTTCTCGGAAAGCCCGGCACGTGTGTGGCAGGTGACATCATTGGACTGGACGAAATCCGGAAGTCATGACACTGTCACTATTCACTTGGTAATGTTAAAGGTGACTCCCCACCCCCGCACTTTCTAGCCAATAAACCTGTGAACAATCTGTGACCCACACACAATGCCCCATCAGTCACCGCAGCTCTCACCCAGAGTGTTTAGTTTGACGGAGTGAATTTTAACCTTAAATGGGTGGGTTTGGAACGTGGAGTAGCTAAATTTAAAAAAAATGGGATTCCCTGCCAGATTCCGCTGCCAAACCGACACTTCCGGTTTTAATGGAGGCGGGCCGGGGGTGGGATGGGGCGGGTGACATCCCTCTCCCAGGGGACATGACGTCAATTTAAATATTATAATAAGCCGGGAAGCCTTTTCTTTTCACCTCCATTTTATTTTTAAACTGCATGTGGACGGGTTTCACACAATTCGTGAAACCCAGCAGTTACAGCAAGGCGGGGACTGCTGGATCCTGGAGGCTTTATACCTACCTCTTGGATCCGATCTTTGTGTCATCGGCAAACTTGGATATATGGCTGTCTGTTGTGTTATCTAAGTCATGAATAAATATAGTGAATAGTTGGGGCCCCAGCACAGATGCAAGTCTTTTCTTGCTTTATGCAAGAACCATCTTGAAGTAATGGGAGAAAACTGAAAATGGAATTTACCTTTCTGAGATACATTTGACTGTTGGTTGGGGGGTCTTTCATCGTGCTGCTATGATTTAGGACATAATTGACCGTCCTTCAGGCCTCAAGACACACTACTTTTCTTTGCATGCAAACTTCAGGATCAACTAGACCTTCCTCATCATTGCAATTGAGTTTACTTCAGTCCCCAGGAGACATTGAAAACTCCATTTGGTCACTGTTGGGATTGTTCAAACGGTTATGGATGCTGAATCATTTAATATATCCAAGGCTGAGATTGATAGATTTTTGATCTCTCGGGGAATCAAGGGATATGGGGATGGGGTGAGAAAGTGGAGTTGAGGTCGAAGATCAGCCGTGATCTTATTGAATGGTGGAGCAGGCTCGAGGGGCCGTTTGGCACACTCCTGCTCCCAATTCTTATGTTCTTATGACCTGCGCTGTCAGTGGGCGAGACGCGGAGCCAGGATGGGAGAGCCAAAATGTCAGGGCTAGAAACACACTCAGGAACTCTGAGTGATGATGTCATTTAGTTTCAGCTCGTTTCTTTAGCCGGTGTCATGGTGGACGCCAATAGACACTGTTCGGTGCCACTGATGCAGGCAGACTGACACCCAGACTGAAGGATGTGTAAGGGGTTCGTGTGGCTCTGTGCTTAGCCTGGGTGCTAGTGCGGGGTTAGGCCTTGTTGCCTGTTCTGGTCTCCAGCCAGCCTGGTAGCACGAGACACCTGTGAGTGGTTCGACCCACTCGCCCTTACGGTTCTGACACTGGACTTAGGTGCGAGAGCAGTAATGCAGAGAAAACTCAGGTAGACCCGGTTGAATAGTACGAAATGGAAAATCTTTATTGCATATTCTTCAAGATTACGAAATACATGTCATGAGCACAGATTAATGACAGTACAAACTTACATATATTTATGCAACTAGGTTTAGGGAAACGAGGAGCGCACGACACATCGTAAAAAGGGGCACACATTATAATTATCCTTAAAACAAAAACCCTCCCCTATCAATACCTGTCCTAATCTAGATCTGTAGGATCGAGAACCATGCTCACCACTCGTGATAACTCGGAGAATTCTAAAACGATGCTCGGATGGTTTCGCCACAGCACCTGACTATTCACGTGTTGATCAGGGGTCTCTGTACCCCACTTGTTTACTCGCTTTGCTCCGGCTAGCAGGCTGGACCGTCTGCTGTCATGAAGATCTGTGTTGACCTCGGAACTCTGATAAAACTCAAAGAAGAGTCTTCCTGTGCCCGACACCGGTTGGCAGTAGAATTCGTGTGGTAACCTGTAAATGGTCTTTATAGTTCGGGCGCGGTCGGGGTTTACTGACCGTGGCGGCATGTGTAGTCGTCTTCTTCTTCTTGTCTTGTTTCGTTTCGTCGGGCCTTCGGGTCCCTACACCGTTTACCGACCCTCGGGATGGTGCACCCGCTTACCGGCCTTCGCAGCCCAGCTCTTCACAGATCTTAGCGGCAAGCCACAACGTTGACTCCCGGAAGATCAGCGGACCAAGAGCTCGGTGGGCAGCAAGAGCACAAGTCAAAAGTCGTCAGGGAATAAGAGGAATAAGAGTCAAGAGCCAGGAGTCCAGAGGATAAGAGAGTCAAGAGAAAGATGGACGTTTGTTCACTACAGTTATAGTACTGTAATTCATTATCTCCCGCCCAATCTTAATGTTCATCTTTTGTCATGTTTTGGCGCTCAAACTTCTTGTATGGGGTGGTTCTTGTCGTTAATGGGTTTCGGTGATACTTGTAACTGTCTAAGTACCCGTTAATATTTCTCCCATTGTGGAACCGGCTAGGAGTCTCCCTGGAGGGGTTTTTGGGGGCCTCCGAATTCTTGCTGTGAGTACCCGCGAACGGCTCTCTCATCGTAGAGCCACGGGGAATTTGCGTATCAATGTCTTTGGATGGGCCCTTGATTGCCCAGTACAATAGCCCTCGTTTGTGCATGGAAAACCGATTCCAGCACTTATATTCTCTTAGGTGTACAAAATGCAAAACGATCGCGTCTTGTCTTATTTCATTATGCTGAGTACTGTCCGATCTTGCTGAAATGTTTATTGAAACGCCATCTTGTCTGCCTACTGAAAAGTCTAGAAACTTCTGCCACGAGGCGCGGCGGCCATTTTACAGGCTGCTTGTGTCCGTTTTTGAACCTGACAGCATTTTGCTGAAATAAAGCTGTTTTTACGAAACTGTATGTCTCTATCTCGTTATTTCGAAATCGCGATAATTTGCGAATTCTACAGATGGACGATTCTAATGTAAATTGATTGAGTGATAATCAATAGTTGATGATCAGGAAAACATAGAGTCAGCTTATCTATGAAGGGTATTGGTGGAAAGTTAGATTACACTATAAAAACTGAGAAAAGCGGAAATCTGGCAAGGGAAGGCTTGCAGCCATTTTGGATACTGACTGAGAATAAACATGACAATTCTCCCCACACAACCCACCAGCTCCTTGCAGATGTGTATTAGGTTTTGAAGTACACGTGCTTCTTTGTGGACTCTGCTTTCTGCTTCAAAAACTGAGGAACAGAAAGAATTCACTGAGACAGGTGGGTGAACATGTTGGTGGTTCAACAAACTGTACCAAGGAGTGGTGGGCGGGGGATTTGTGCCCACAGCGAGTCCTCAATCTCCACTGGGCTGTTGGGGGAGGGAGGGGATCAGGCAGGAGATAGACCCTTCCCCACAGGGAGTAAAATGGGAGGGTGAGACAGCGCAGGTCACTGTAGAATGGCACTGCCCCAGGCCAGGGAGCAGGTTGTCCACATTTCATCTCGGTTGGTCAATGGGATGGGTTGTGTGCTCGGATCTAAAGGGAAAAACACACTGTAAGGGAGGAAAGGAAACTTAAAAGGGTTTCAGCAATAAATAAATCCTATTTGTAAAATAAAGGCAGACAGTTCTTCCAATAAAATCTATTTTTATTCAAAAATTAATTTTCCAATAAGTGAGATTGAAGATTGTTGTTGATGATAATTCCATCAGAAATTTCATAAAAAGAGAATTTGGGGGGAATTTTAACCCCAAAAAAGGATTGGGTTGGGGTCGGTTGGGAGGTTGAAGTGTCAAAAAACTGAATCCCGACCCCAACACACCTCCATCCCGCCCACTTCCGGCTTTAACAGAGACGGGACCGACGGGATTGCAGCCAACCCGCTCCCAGGAGATGGGTGGACATTTAAATATTATAATGAGGCTGGCGTGCCTCAGATTTAATCATCATTTCAAATTTAACTCTGGCTGGTCAGGTTTCTCAGGCCTCAGGGAACCCGCCAACTAAAGTAAGGCGAGGACTGCTGAATCCAGGAGGTAAAAGCCGTTCCAGCGTCCCTGGATCACCCACCCTCCATGATGGGAGACCACCCACGAGGACTCCGATCCCGGCACGAGGCTCCAATCCCACCTCGAGACCTCCAATCCCCCGCTGAGACCTCCAATCCAACCTCGAGACCTCGAATCCCACCCCGAGACCTCCAATCCCCACTGCCGAGACCTCCAATCCCACCCCGAGACCTCCAATCCCACCCCGAGACCTCCAATCGCACCGCGAGACCTCCAATCGCACCGCGAGACCTCCAATCCCACCGCAAGACCTCGAATCCCACCCCGAGACCTCCAATCGCACCGCGAGACCTCCAATCCCACCGCGAGACCTCCAATCCCACCGCGAGACCGCCAATCCCACCCTGAGACCTCCAATCGCACCGCAAGACCTCCAATCCCACCCCGAGACCTCCAATCCCACCCCGAGACCTCCAATCCCACCGCGAGACCTCCAATCCCACCCCGAGAACTCCAATCCCACCCCGAGAACTCCAATCCCACCGCGAGATCTCCAATCCCACCCCCGAGACTTCCAATCCCCCCCGAGACTTCCAATCCCCCCCGAGGCCTCCAATCCCACCACGAGACCTCCAATCTCACCCTCGAGACCTACAATCTCACCCTCGAGACCTCCAATCCCACCCTCGAGACCTCCAATCCCACCCTCGAGACCTCCAATCCCACCTTGAGACCTCCAATCCCACCCCCGAGACCTCCAATCCCACCCCGAGAACTCCAATCCCACCCCGAGAACTCCAATCCCACCGCGAGATCTCCAATCCCACCCCCGAGACTTCCAATCCCCCCCGAGACTTCCAATCCCCCCCGAGGCCTCCAATCCCACCACGAGACCTCCAATCTCACCCTCGAGACCTACAATCTCACCCTCGAGACCTCCAATCCCACCCTCGAGACCTCCAATCCCACCCTCGAGACCTCCAATCCCACCTTGAGACCTCCAATCCCACCCCCGAGACCTCCAATCCCGCCCCGAGACCTCCAATCCCGCCCCGAGACCTCAGATTCCCATCGCGAGACCTCCAATCCCACCCTCGAGGCTTCCGATCCCAACCCAAGACCTCCAATCCCACCCCCTGAGAAATCCAGTCCCACCCCCGAGACCTCCAGTCCCATCCCCGAGACCTCCAAACCCACCCCGAGATCTCAGAGCCCACCGCGAGACCTCAGATCCCACCACGAGACCTCCAATCGCACCCTCGAGAACTCCAATTCCCCCCGAGGCCTCCAATCCCACTCCGAGACCTCCAATCCCCCCCGAGACCTCCAAACCCACCCCGAGACCTCCAATTCCACCCCCGAGACCTCCGAGCAAACCCGGAGACCTTCAAGTCCCCCCCACATGGCCTCCAACCCACACACCCCATCCACACCCCCCGAGGACTCCAATTGGTGCACGTGTACTCCGATCCTTCCAGTGCCCCACCGCCCACCCCACACGATGCTCCAGCCCCAATCCTTCCCCACACCCCACACGATGCTCCAGCCCCGATCCTTCCCCCGACCCCACACGATGCTCCTCCCCGATCCTTCCCCCCACCCCACACGATGCTCCGCCCCGATCCATCCCCACCCCACACGATGCTCCGCCCCGATCCATCCCCACCCCACACGAAGCTCCGCCCCGATCCTTCCCCCCACCCCACACGATCCTCCTCCCCGATCCTTCCCCCCACCCCACACGATGCTCCGCCCCGATCCATCCCCACCCCACACGATGCTCCGCCCCGATCCATCCCCACCCCACACGAAGCTCCGCCCCGATCCTTCCCCCCACCCCACACGATGCTCCACCCCGATCCTTCCCCCCACCCCACACGATGCTCCAGCCCCGATCCTTCCCCCCACCCCACACGATGCTCCAGCCCCGATCCTTCCCCCCACCCCACACGATGCTCCTCCCCGATCCTTCCCCCCACCCCACACGATGCTCCTCCCCGATCCATCCCCACCCCACACGATGCTCCTCCCCGATCCTTCCCCCCACCCCACACGATGCTCCTCCCCGATCCATCCCCACCCCACACGAAGCTCCGCCCCGATCCTTCCCCCCACCCCACACGATGCTCCACCCCGATCCATCCCCACCCCACACGATGCTCCGCCCCGATCCTTCCCCCCACCCCACACGATGCTCCAGCCCCGATCCTTCCCCCCACCCCACACGATGCTCCGCCCCGATCCTTCCCCCCACCCCACACGATGCTCCTCCCCGATCCTTCCCCCCACCCCACACGATGCTCCAGCCCCGATCCTTCCCCCCACCCCACACGATGCTCCGCCCCGATCCTTCCCCCCCACCCCACACGATGCTCCAGCCCCGATCCTTCCCCCCACCCCACACTATGCTCCAGCCCCGATCCTTCCCCCCACCCCACACGATGCTCCAGCCCCGATCCTTCCCCACCCCACACGATGCTCCGCCCCGATCCTTCCCCACCCCACACGATGCTCCGCCCCGATCCTTCCCCACCCCACACGATGCTCCTCCCCGATCCTTCCCCCCGCCCCACACGATGCTCCTCCCCGATCCTTCCCCCCACCCCACACGATGCTCCGCCCCGATCCTTCCCCCCACCCCACACGATGCTCCTCCCCGATCCTTCCCCCCACCCCACACGATGCTCCAGCCCCGATCCTTCCCCCCCACCCCACACGATGCTCCAGCCCCGATCCTTCCCCACCCCACACGATGCTCCGCCCCGATCCTTCCCCACCCCACACGATGCTCCGCCCCGATCCTTCCCCCCACCCCACACGATGCTCCAGCCCCGATCCTTCCCTACCCCACACGATGCTCCGCCCCGATCCTTCCCCACCCCACACGATGCTCCGCCCCGATCCTTCCCCCCACCCCACACGATGCTCCGCCCCGATCCTTCCCCCCACCCCACATGATGCTCTGCCCCGATCCTTCCCCACCCCACACGATGCTCCGCCCCGATCCTTCCCCCCACCCCACACGATGCTCCGCCACGATCCTTCCCCCCACCCCACACGATGCTCCGCCCCGATCCTTCCCCCCACCCCACACGATGCTCTGCCCCGATCCTTCCCCCCACCCCACACGATGCTCCGCCCCGATCCTTCCCCCCACCCCACACGATGCTCCAGCCCCGATCCTTCCCTCCTTCCCCCCAATGATGCACAGACCCTGATCTTCCACACCCCCTCCTCCTTTTGGCCATTTTAGAAATATGAATTCCTCTGCTTCAGACTCATTTCCAAACATTATACAAATCCCTTACAATAATTTCGTTCTAATGGTCCCTAATACATGTAGAGGTATCGTATCGCCTTGGCTGCTTTCGTTCTGACATCTTGCACATGATCTGACAGCAAGGCAATAATCTCATCACAAGTCTGACCTGCAGACTTTGATATGTAAAAATACGATGGTGCTTTGTCCATGAGGAAACCGAGGAATGTCACTGCGTTTCCTCTGATCTGAGGTAGCACATTCCTGAAGAAGATGGAACACCTATATATGTCCAAGTTAACCTGGTTGGGGAAGTCTTTGCCAATGTGCCTGGCGATGTTGCTTAAATAGTCCTCATAATATAGGGTGGTCTCCTCCAAGGAAAGCTCTTGAAACATCTTGCAAATGTTTTCTGACTCCAGTAATGGACCATAGGAATTCAGCATGGATTTGCAGACGTTGATGACTTCATTGCTCTCCTCGTTGAGATGCAGCAGCAATCTGATCAAGGTGTAGCTGGTGTGCTCCTTTATTGGAGGGTTAACTTCCACAGTCCCAAATCTGATCAGCTTCCCAAGAACATTAAACGCTGCAGCTCTCACTTTCTCATGTTGATGTTCAAAGTAAGGCTGAACTGCCAGTGCTACATCGCCAAGAATGGGATTTGTATAATTCTCCTGGAGTTGATCGAGAACTTTGGACATGCTTGACATTGCCTCAACAGCAATGAGATTCTTGGGTTCGGACTTCTCGTCAATCACAGATATCATTGTGGACAACAGTTTGACGCAGTGTTTGTCTATCTGTTGAGAAGCTCCGATTGCAGCGTTTCCCAAACCTTGTAGAGCGAGCCATTGGACAATAAGGGACTCATCACTCAAGCATCCAAACAAACTCTCCAGAAGGGTATCCGTCAGCAACAAGTCCGATACCACTGAATGAGTTAAAAGCTCCCCAAAGAAGGCAGCTATTGTGATTCTCAGACTCTCCCCTTTGTTGACAAGGAAAGGAGTGAGTTGCTCCACAATGCTGATCAGATGAGGGGCAGCACACACGGTCAATGTGCTTGCCAGCAGTGTAACCCCCTCATGGTGCTTTCTTGGACTCACGATGAGGTCCCAACCTCCCATTTCTCTCATGATGGAATCATCTCTCTTTCCCTGTGTCAGGACAGCTCGAAGTATCTCAGCTGAGTAATGGCAAGCGTCAGCGTCATTCAGTTTTAGAGTCGGGCGCAAGGTGTTCCCACCCTTTGGAATTCTCAGAAAGTTGGGAGGAAACCGAGCCCAGACACTGAAGCTGAGATGAATCAGAAGGGTGCTGACTAACTCGGGGTATAGAATGTTTATCACGTTCCCTGATTCAGGCTTTTGTACCACTTCACGAAGAGCACAGAGCACGGCTAAAGGCTGCTGAGTTGCTGAATCTTTTGTATCTCTGACACGGGAATCTCTGCCGCCGTCATACAATGACTTTAAGTTGCCCAGTAGGTAGTTGGTTGCGGCTGTGGCTAGTGCTTTATCTGACAGTAGTGATCTCCATATGTCACTAATGTACCTGTCAGGTGGACTAGGGTAAGTGAGGAGAGTGGACAAAACTGCTGGCATATGGTGTGACGCCAGAATGGAGATCGAATGCGTCACTGCATTTGTCACCTGTGGCTCAGTAATTGAGCGCAAGTGACTACACAATACTTGGATTGTTCCCCGAATGTCAGCAAGGGCGGCTCCACGTTTGGCAATGATGACATTTGTGATAATAGAAGCTGTGCAGGAAACGTTCCGCTGCTTGTCTGTTAGCCCTTTAAAGATGGTGAAGAGTAGAGTGTTCAGCTGATCATGGGTTACGCACTTAGATAGAACTTTACCAACATCAGTGCACGTTTGAAAGAGGGCCTGACTGGTAAGTTGGTTTAACCCGCCTTTGATGGCTTTCAGATGCTCCAATTCCTTATCTTGATGACCCACAGGAAACCCTTCGAGGTGTAACTGGATATAAAGCAATCCATACAAGCTTTCAATGGCCGCCTCCCTTACAACTTGCGATGGATCTGCACATTGAAGCCCCACACATCCAATAATAGTCACCAAGTTATGGGCCGGCACCTTATTGCTAACATCCAGTTTCTCCAAGTAAAACATCACCAGCTGGAAAGTGGTCTCCATTGCCTTTTCTCGTTCCTGGTCTTTTATGGATTGGATCCCAGTCTCCATGTTCTTGAATACAGAATGAAGCCCATCAGGAGACAGATCCAAAAGTAAACATTCCTCCAGAAGATTCTGCAGAGAGGCCATTGTCTCGGTGTAAAGCTTCTGTCTCTCTGCCATGTCCATGTTGGTACTTTCATTGGCACTGCTGGTCTCCAAATCTGGCAAGCTGAAGACACTATTCCAACAGATGCTAATCAGTTCGCTGTTACTGTTCATTGAAGGCTCCAGTTTGATGAGGGATGCACAGGCGTCCATGGCAGACTTTCAAAGGGAAGTGGTCATTGTCTCTGCTGGCTCGGCCACGATCAGCTCCTGCATGCAGCTCAGCAATTCTGCCTTTCTGGTCAAAGTGTAGGGGGCGTGTTCTTCACTGGATTCGATAGCTTTGGCCAACAGTGTCACCGTCTTGACCAAACTTAACTTCAGTGTTAAGTCCTTCACCTTAGATTTCAGTCCAAAAAACTTGGTGTTGAAAAGGCACAGCACATTATGCAGAATGTCGGTCTCTATTCTGGGCACAATGAGGTCCCGAGGACAACGTGACATAATCTGTCCATAGCATAAAATGAGCATGCTTTTAACATTTATTATTTGATTGTTACCCTGGTTCTTAATAAGGTGGAAGGATCTTGGTATCTTTAAACTGTTGAACTTGATGAAACTCTTCAGTGTGGTGAGCGTGGTGTCTAAGTGGGTTACAGCACAGTCCCCAATTCCAGCAGCTACCCCATCTCTCTCGAAATCTTCATTGTGCTGGACACTCTGTAGCATCTCCTGAAGAATTTGTTTGAAGATTTCTTGTTGCTTGGTCAGTCGGAGCACTCTCCCTAAACACCTGTACAGAAAACCCCTCTCTATTGGAGACAGGTGAAAGGTGTGAATGCAGTTGGCCATTTCTTCAATTAGCTGGACCATCCACACCTCATCTGCGATTGCCTCCAGCGTTTGTGACAAAACCCCCAACAGTTTCTCTTCCCACTCCTTCTGGAGGTTGGACTGCTCTGAATTCTCCCACAGAAAGTTCACTAAAATTGGGAGTTCCTTGTACCAGACTCTCACTGCTGCTGGGTGGATGTTCATTCCCAGGATATGTAGTAAGCTCAGAGCAGGAGCACCTCTGCCTTTTCCGTGGCGTAGAGAAGAAGACACAGTCAATAGCCGCGTCAGCAGTCTACGAGGCTGAGGGAGATTTGGATGATCCTCACAATTAACAAGAAATTTTGTTGTCCCAGCTTCCAGTTTCTTTATTCCAAGGTATACTAAGGAACCGCAGACTGTAGTAAAGGCGTCAGTATACTTTACTGGGATCACAAACTCCAGTAGGTAGGACCAGAGGACATCGCCAATCGGTAAAGAAACCATCATCAGTTTCATCAATCCCTCACACAGTCTCCTTAAATCATTCTCCGTAGTCACATCCGCCATTACATTGCAGAGCTCCTCTTTACTTTGTCTGTTCTCCTCGTTCTCTTCGGTGGGCAGAGCACACTGTTGGATGATAAATTCCACCAGTTCCTTTCCTGCCTCTAGCTGCAAGTAATTGTGACTGGCCATAGTATATATTACCTGACAAGTAGTCCCTTCACTCTGTTATTCTTCGTTAAAAATGGTATTTGTACGCAAGTCAGAATCTGATTCTTCTGACTTTCCATGTTTGAAGGGACAGTATCGAGAAGGTACTTCAGTACGGCCAGTGCCCCAAGTTGAATTTGGTCATTGTCAATTGCCAGTTGCATCTGAAGGAACTCCAGTATCTGGCTTGTAAAGGCCGGAGCTAGAACTCCGAAGCAGCAAAGGATTTCATTTAGCTGCTTCTCAGAAAAGGGGTTGGTGGGTTGTTCCATCACAATGCAGATCTTGTTCTGTAAATTGATCAGCAGACTCTGCAGTTGTGTCACGAGTACATCACTGTTCCTCTCTATGGCAGTGAGCAGTATACTGCACAGACTCTTAGTGACACAAGGGTCAGGAGAGTGTTCCTGGTACATGGAGAGAATGGTTGGAATTAAGTTGGGGAGCTCCTTCTCTAGTTTTTCATCGGGTAGTAAATGGATAATCTTTTCTACTGCTTCTAATACTGCTGTGCTCACCTTGGGCTCTTTCCTGGGCAGCCATGAATTATAAAGTAGGTCGTAAGCCATAGAAGTCTCACAGAAGAATATCTTCTTCTTCAGTCTAGGTTTTGGGGTTCTCTCTGTGTTTGTCAGGTATTCTCGAATGCTGTCACTAAAAAGACCCAATGCAACACAGAGAGTCCTCTTCATTTCCCCATCGGTTACTCTATGCAGCATGGGGAGCATGTTTTTCAAGACCGACTTGAGCCGAGGTACCGTGCAATGAACGTTTGCTCTGCACAGCCTTGCCAGTGTCAGCACCACGTAGAAATGCAGTTTGGTCCATGGTTGGCACACTGACTGTATGTGCTTGAAAGTGGGAATGGGAAACTTGGCTCCCAGACTAACCAGGAGGCTACTTGCTGCTTCCTGATGTTGAATTGTCACAGGCTCTGATCTGGTCATGTCCGTCAAAGCCAAGTTGGTCAGTTTTTTAGCCAAGGGCTGGCGTAAGATTTCACGATTGTCCTTTACAATCAACGTCATTGCCGTTAGTAAGGCAGAGCATTGTACCGCCGGCAATTTGTTTCTGGTAAGATACCTACGACAGAATGTAAGTACGATTTCATGATTGCTACTTCCTAGTTTTCGCAGTGACTCCGATAATCTAATTTTGACAAATTCATCTTCATCAAAAAGCAAGTTCATAATCATGCTCATCGAACGTTCCATTCTGTTAGTCACCATTCCGACACTTCTCTTCTCCTCTGATATTAAATGTGTTTGTTTATGGTTAACACACTGTCGGCTCAGAGTCTTAGGCTCCTTGCTGGTAGAGTTTTACTTTTGTTCTTGGTATTGGTTTATTTTCTGTATTTCCTTTCCTCCCTTACCAGCTAGAAATGCTTTAAATCTCCAAAAGTAGCCGTTTAATTCTCAATTCTTTTTGGAAATACAGAGTAGATTTGTTGGTCTTGAATTCTTTATAAACTTAGCTCAGTGCGAATAAAATCTGTTTGAAACCAATTGTTTCAGACAATGTGCCCTCGTGATAAGCACACTGTGTGTTACAACAGAGCTCTGCTTTTACTCACAGATTTTCACGAGTATTGCTGGTGTTATTTTGTCGATTTGATGTTTCCAGTAATGGACCGTAGGAATTCAGCACGGATTTGCAGACTTTGATGACTTCATTGCTCTCATCGTTGAGATGCAGCAGCAATCTGATCAAGGTGTAGCTGGTGTGCTCCTTTATTGGAGGGTTAACTTCCACAGTCCCAAATCTGATCAGCTTCCCAAGAACGTTAAACGCTGCAGCTCTCACTTTCTCATGTTGATGTTCAAAGTAAGGCTGAACTGCCAGTGCTACATCGCCAAGAATGGGATTTGTATAATTCTCCTGGAGTTGATCGAGAACTTTGGACATGCTTGACATTGCCTCAACAGCAATGAGATTCTTGGGTTCGGACTTCTCGTCAATCACAGATATCATTGTGGACAACAGTTTGACGCAGTGTTTGTCTATCTGTTGAGAAGCTCCGATTGCAGCGTTTCCCAAACCTTGTAGAGCGAGCCATTGGACAATAAGGGACTCATCACTCAAGCATCCAAACAAACTCTCCAGAAGGGTATCCGTCAGCAACAAGTCCGATACCACTGAATGAGTTAAAAGCTCCCCAAAGAAGGCAGCTATTGTGATTCTCAGACTCTCCCCTTTGTTGACAAGGAAAGGAGTGAGTTGCTCCACAATGCTGATCAGATGAGGGGCAGCACACACGGTCAATGTGCTTGCCAGCAGTGTAACCCCCTCATGGTGCTTTCTTGGACTCACGATGAGGTCCCAACCTCCCATTTCTCTCATGATGGTATCATCGCCCTTTCCCTGTGTCAGGACAGCTCGAAGTATCTCAGCTGAGTAATGGCAAGCGTCAGCGTCATTCAGTTTTAGAGTCGGGCGCAAGGTGTTCCCACCCTTTGGAATTCTCAGAAAGTTGGGAGGAAACCGAGCCCAGACACTGAAGCTGAGATGAATCAGAAGGGTGCTGACTAACTCGGGGTATAGAATGTTTATCACGTTCCCTGATTCAGGCTTTTGTACCACTTCACGAAGAGCACAGAGCACGGCTAAAGGCTGCTGAGTTGCTGAATCTTTTGTATCTCTGACACGGGAATCTCTGCCGCCGTCATACAATGACTTTAAGTTGCCCAGTAGGTAGTTGGTTGCGGCTGTGGCTAGTGCTTTATCTGACAGTAGTGATCTCCATATGTCACTAATGTACCTGTCAGGTGGACTAGGGTAAGTGAGGAGAGTGGACAAAACTGCTGGCATATGGTGTGACGCCAGAATGGAGATCGAATGCGTCACTGCATTTGTCACCTGCGGCTCAGTAATTGAGCGCAAGTGACTACACAATACTTGGATTGTTCCCCGAATGTCAGCAAGGGCGGCTCCACGTTTGGCAATGATGACATTTGTGATAATAGAAGCTGTGCAGGAAACGTTCCGCTGCTTGTCTGTTAGCCCTTTAAAGATGGTGAAGAGTAGAGTGTTCAGCTGATCATGGGTTACGCACTTAGATAGAACTTTACCAACATCAGTGCACGTTTGAAAGAGGGTCTGACTGGTAAGTTGGTTTAACCCGCCTTTGATGGCTTTCAGATGCTCCAATTCCTTATCTTGATGACCCACAGGAAACCCTTCGAGGTGTAACTGGATATAAAGCAATCCATACAAGCTTTCAATGGCCGCCTCCCTTACAACTTGCGATGGATCTGCACATTGAAGCCCCACACATCCAATAATAGTCACCAAGTTATGGGCAGGCACCTTATTGCTAACATCCAGTTTCTCCAAGTAAAACATCACCAGCTGTAAAGTGGTCTCCATTGCCTTTTCTCGTTCCTGGTCTTTTATGGATTGGATCCCAGTCTCCATGTTCTTGAATACAGAATGAAGCCCATCAGGAGACAGATCCAAAAGTAAACATTCCTCCAGAAGATTCTGCAGAGAGGCCATTGTCTCGGTGTAAAGCTTCTGTCTCTCTGCCATGTCCATGTTGGTACTTTCATTGGCACTGCTGGACTCCAAATCTGGCAAGCTGAAGACACTATTCCAACAGATGCTAATCAGTTCGCTGTTACTGTTCATTGAAGGCTCCAGTTTGATGAGGGATGCACAGGCGTCCATGGCAGACTTTCAAAGGGAAGTGGTCATTGTCTCTGCTGGCTCGGCCACGATCAGCTCCTGCATGCAGCTCAGCAATTCTGCCTTTCTGGTCAAAGTGTAGGGGGCGTGTTCTTCACTGGATTCGATAGCTTTGGCCAACAGTGTCACCGTCTTGACCAAACTTAACTTCAGTGTTAAGTCCTTCACCTTAGATTTCAGTCCAAAAAACTTGGTGTTGAAAAGGCACAGCACATTATGCAGAATGTCGGTCTCTATTCTGGGCACAATGAGGTCCCGAGGACAACGTGACATAATCTGTCCATAGCATAAAATGAGCATGCTTTTAACATTTATTATTTGATTGTTACCCTGGTTCTTAATAAGGTGGAAGGATCTTGGTATCTTTAAACTGTTGAACTTGATGAAACTCTTCAGTGTGGTGAGCGTGGTGTCTAAGTGGGTTACAGCACAGTCCCCAATTCCAGCAGCTACCCCATCTCTCTCGAAATCTTCATTGTGCTGGACACTCTGTAGCATCTCCTGAAGAATTTGTTTGAAGATTTCTTGTTGCTTGGTCAGTCGGAGCACTCTCCCTAAACACCTGTACAGAAAACCCCTCTCTATTGGAGACAGGTGAAAGGTGTGAATGCAGTTGGCCATTTCTTCAATTAGCTGGACCATCCACACCTCATCTGCGATTGCCTCCAGCGTTTGTGACAAAACCCCCAACAGTTTCTCTTCCCACTCCTTCTGGAGGTTGGACTGCTCTGAATTCTCCCACAGAAAGTTCACTAAAATTGGGAGTTCCTTGTACCAGACTCTCACTGCTGCTGGGTGGATGTTCATTCCCAGGATATGTAGTAAGCTCAGAGCAGGAGCACCTCTGCCTTTTCCGTGGCGTAGAGAAGAAGACACAGTCAATAGCCGCGTCAGCAGTCTACGAGGCTGAGGGAGATTTGGATGATCCTCACAATTAACAAGAAATTTTGTTGTCCCAGCTTCCAGTTTCTTTATTCCAAGGTATACTAAGGAACCGCAGACTGTAGTAAAGGCGTCAGTATACTTTACTGGGATCACAAACTCCAGTAGGTAGGACCAGAGGACATCGCCAATCGGTAAAGAAACCATCATCAGTTTCATCAATCCCTCACACAGTCTCCTTAAATCATTCTCCGTAGTCACATCCGCCATTACATTGCAGAGCTCCTCTTTACTTTGTCTGTTCTCCTCGTTCTCTTCGGTGGGCAGAGCACACTGTTGGATGATAAATTCCACCAGTTCCTTTCCTGCCTCTAGCTGCAAGTAATTGTGACTGGCCATAGTATATATTACCTGACAAGTAGTCCCTTCACTCTGTTATTCTTCGTTAAAAATGGTATTTGTACGCAAGTCAGAATCTGATTCTTCTGACTTTCCATGTTTGAAGGGACAGTATCGAGAAGGTACTTCAGTACGGCCAGTGCCCCAAGTTGAATTTGGTCATTGTCAATTGCCAGTTGCATCTGAAGGAACTCCAGTATCTGGCTTGTAAAGGCCGGAGCTAGAACTCCGAAGCAGCAAAGGATTTCATTTAGCTGCTTCTCAGAAAAGGGGTTGGTGGGTTGTTCCATCACAATGCAGATCTTGTTCTGTAAATTGATCAGCAGACTCTGCAGTTGTGTCACGAGTACATCACTGTTCCTCTCTATGGCAGTGAGCAGTATACTGCACAGACTCTTAGTGACACAAGGGTCAGGAGAGTGTTCCTGGTACATGGAGAGAATGGTTGGAATTAAGTTGGGGAGCTCCTTCTCTAGTTTTTCATCGGGTAGTAAATGGATAATCTTTTCTACTGCTTCTAATACTGCTGTGCTCACCTTGGGCTCTTTCCTGGGCAGCCATGAATTATAAAGTAGGTCGTAAGCCATAGAAGTCTCACAGAAGAATATCTTCTTCTTCAGTCTAGGTTTTGGGGTTCTCTCTGTGTTTGTCAGGTATTCTCGAATGCTGTCACTAAAAAGACCCAATGCAACACAGAGAGTCCTCTTCATTTCCCCATCGGTTACTCTATGCAGCATGGGGAGCATGTTTTTCAAGACCGACTTGAGCCGAGGTACCGTGCAATGAACGTTTGCTCTGCACAGCCTTGCCAGTGTCAGCACCACGTAGAAATGCAGTTTGGTCCATGGTTGGCACACTGACTGTATGTGCTTGAAAGTGGGAATGGGAAACTTGGCTCCCAGACTAACCAGGAGGCTACTTGCTGCTTCCTGATGTTGAATTGTCACAGGCTCTGATCTGGTCATGTCCGTCAAAGCCAAGTTGGTCAGTTTTTTAGCCAAGGGCTGGCGTAAGATTTCACGATTGTCCTTTACAATCAACGTCATTGCCGTTAGTAAGGCAGAGCATTGTACCGCCGGCAATTTGTTTCTGGTAAGATACCTACGACAGAATGTAAGTACGATTTCATGATTGCTACTTCCTAGTTTTCGCAGTGACTCCGATAATCTAATTTTGACAAATTCATCTTCATCAAAAAGCAAGTTCATAATCATGCTCATCGAACGTTCCATTCTGTTAGTCACCATTCCGACACTTCTCTTCTCCTCTGATATTAAATGTGTTTGTTTATGGTTAACACACTGTCGGCTCAGAGTCTTAGGCTCCTTGCTGGTAGAGTTTTACTTTTGTTCTTGGTATTGGTTTATTTTCTGTATTTCCTTTCCTCCCTTACCAGCTAGAAATGCTTTAAATCTCCAAAAGTAGCCGTTTAATTCTCAATTCTTTTTGGAAATACAGAGTAGATTTGTTGGTCTTGAATTCTTTATAAACTTAGCTCAGTGCGAATAAAATCTGTTTGAAACCAATTGTTTCAGACAATGTGCCCTCGTGATAAGCACACTGTGTGTTACAACAGAGCTCTGCTTTTACTCACAGATTTTCACGAGTATTGCTGGTGTTATTTTGTCGATTTGATGTTTCCAGTAATGGACCGTAGGAATTCAGCACGGATTTGCAGACTTTGATGACTTCATTGCTCTCATCGTTGAGATGCAGCAGCAATCTGATCAAGGTGTAGCTGGTGTGCTCCTTTATTGGAGGGTTAACTTCCACAGTCCCAAATCTGATCAGCTTCCCAAGAACGTTAAACGCTGCAGCTCTCACTTTCTCATGTTGATGTTCAAAGTAAGGCTGAACTGCCAGTGCTACATCGCCAAGAATGGGATTTGTATAATTCTCCTGGAGTTGATCGAGAACTTTGGACATGCTTGACATTGCCTCAACAGCAATGAGATTCTTGGGTTCGGACTTCTCGTCAATCACAGATATCATTGTGGACAACAGTTTGACGCAGTGTTTGTCTATCTGTTGAGAAGCTCCGATTGCAGCGTTTCCCAAACCTTGTAGAGCGAGCCATTGGACAATAAGGGACTCATCACTCAAGCATCCAAACAAACTCTCCAGAAGGGTATCCGTCAGCAACAAGTCCGATACCACTGAATGAGTTAAAAGCTCCCCAAAGAAGGCAGCTATTGTGATTCTCAGACTCTCCCCTTTGTTGACAAGGAAAGGAGTGAGTTGCTCCACAATGCTGATCAGATGAGGGGCAGCACACACGGTCAATGTACTTGCCAGCAGTGTAACCCCCTCATGGTGCTTTCTTGGACTCACGATGAGGTCCCAACCTCCCATTTCTCTCATGATGGTATCATCGCCCTTTCCCTGTGTCAGGACAGCTCGAAGTATCTCAGCTGAGTAATGGCAAGCGTCAGCGTCATTCAGTTTTAGAGTCGGGCGCAAGGTGTTCCCACCCTTTGGAATTCTCAGAAAGTTGGGAGGAAACCGAGCCCAGACACTGAAGCTGAGATGAATCAGAAGGGTGCTGACTAACTCGGGGTATAGAATGTTTATCACGTTCCCTGATTCAGGCTTTTGTACCACTTCACGAAGAGCACAGAGCACGGCTAAAGGCTGCTGAGTTGCTGAATCTTTTGTATCTCTGACACGGGAATCTCTGCCGCCGTCATACAATGACTTTAAGTTGCCCAGTAGGTAGTTGGTTGCGGCTGTGGCTAGTGCTTTATCTGACAGTAGTGATCTCCATATGTCACTAATGTACCTGTCAGGTGGACTAGGGTAAGTGAGGAGAGTGGACAAAACTGCTGGCATATGGTGTGACGCCAGAATGGAGATCGAATGCGTCACTGCATTTGTCACCTGCGGCTCAGTAATTGAGCGCAAGTGACTACACAATACTTGGATTGTTCCCCGAATGTCAGCAAGGGCGGCTCCACGTTTGGCAATGATGACATTTGTGATAATAGAAGCTGTGCAGGAAACGTTCCGCTGCTTGTCTGTTAGCCCTTTAAAGATGGTGAAGAGTAGAGTGTTCAGCTGATCATGGGTTACGCACTTAGATAGAACTTTACCAACATCAGTGCACGTTTGAAAGAGGGTCTGACTGGTAAGTTGGTTTAACCCGCCTTTGATGGCTTTCAGATGCTCCAATTCCTTATCTTGATGACCCACAGGAAACCCTTCGAGGTGTAACTGGATATAAAGCAATCCATACAAGCTTTCAATGGCCGCCTCCCTTACAACTTGCGATGGATCTGCACATTGAAGCCCCACACATCCAATAATAGTCACCAAGTTATGGGCAGGCACCTTATTGCTAACATCCAGTTTCTCCAAGTAAAACATCACCAGCTGTAAAGTGGTCTCCATTGCCTTTTCTCGTTCCTGGTCTTTTATGGATTGGATCCCAGTCTCCATGTTCTTGAATACAGAATGAAGCCCATCAGGAGACAGATCCAAAAGTAAACATTCCTCCAGAAGATTCTGCAGAGAGGCCATTGTCTCGGTGTAAAGCTTCTGTCTCTCTGCCATGTCCATGTTGGTACTTTCATTGGCACTGCTGGACTCCAAATCTGGCAAGCTGAAGACACTATTCCAACAGATGCTAATCAGTTCGCTGTTACTGTTCATTGAAGGCTCCAGTTTGATGAGGGATGCACAGGCGTCCATGGCAGACTTTCAAAGGGAAGTGGTCATTGTCTCTGCTGGCTCGGCCACGATCAGCTCCTGCATGCAGCTCAGCAATTCTGCCTTTCTGGTCAAAGTGTAGGGGGCGTGTTCTTCACTGGATTCGATAGCTTTGGCCAACAGTGTCACCGTCTTGACCAAACTTAACTTCAGTGTTAAGTCCTTCACCTTAGATTTCAGTCCAAAAAACTTGGTGTTGAAAAGGCACAGCACATTATGCAGAATGTCGGTCTCTATTCTGGGCACAATGAGGTCCCGAGGACAACGTGACATAATCTGTCCATAGCATAAAATGAGCATGCTTTTAACATTTATTATTTGATTGTTACCCTGGTTCTTAATAAGGTGGAAGGATCTTGGTATCTTTAAACTGTTGAACTTGATGAAACTCTTCAGTGTGGTGAGCGTGGTGTCTAAGTGGGTTACAGCACAGTCCCCAATTCCAGCAGCTACCCCATCTCTCTCGAAATCTTCATTGTGCTGGACACTCTGTAGCATCTCCTGAAGAATTTGTTTGAAGATTTCTTGTTGCTTGGTCAGTCGGAGCACTCTCCCTAAACACCTGTACAGAAAACCCCTCTCTATTGGAGACAGGTGAAAGGTGTGAATGCAGTTGGCCATTTCTTCAATTAGCTGGACCATCCACACCTCATCTGCGATTGCCTCCAGCGTTTGTGACAAAACCCCCAACAGTTTCTCTTCCCACTCCTTCTGGAGGTTGGACTGCTCTGAATTCTCCCACAGAAAGTTCACTAAAATTGGGAGTTCCTTGTACCAGACTCTCACTGCTGCTGGGTGGATGTTCATTCCCAGGATATGTAGTAAGCTCAGAGCAGGAGCACCTCTGCCTTTTCCGTGGCGTAGAGAAGAAGACACAGTCAATAGCCGCGTCAGCAGTCTACGAGGCTGAGGGAGATTTGGATGATCCTCACAATTAACAAGAAATTTTGTTGTCCCAGCTTCCAGTTTCTTTATTCCAAGGTATACTAAGGAACCGCAGACTGTAGTAAAGGCGTCAGTATACTTTACTGGGATCACAAACTCCAGTAGGTAGGACCAGAGGACATCGCCAATCGGTAAAGAAACCATCATCAGTTTCATCAATCCCTCACACAGTCTCCTTAAATCATTCTCCGTAGTCACATCCGCCATTACATTGCAGAGCTCCTCTTTACTTTGTCTGTTCTCCTCGTTCTCTTCGGTGGGCAGAGCACACTGTTGGATGATAAATTCCACCAGTTCCTTTCCTGCCTCTAGCTGCAAGTAATTGTGACTGGCCATAGTATATATTACCTGACAAGTAGTCCCTTCACTCTGTTATTCTTCGTTAAAAATGGTATTTGTACGCAAGTCAGAATCTGATTCTTCTGACTTTCCATGTTTGAAGGGACAGTATCGAGAAGGTACTTCAGTACGGCCAGTGCCCCAAGTTGAATTTGGTCATTGTCAATTGCCAGTTGCATCTGAAGGAACTCCAGTATCTGGCTTGTAAAGGCCGGAGCTAGAACTCCGAAGCAGCAAAGGATTTCATTTAGCTGCTTCTCAGAAAAGGGGTTGGTGGGTTGTTCCATCACAATGCAGATCTTGTTCTGTAAATTGATCAGCAGACTCTGCAGTTGTGTCACGAGTACATCACTGTTCCTCTCTATGGCAGTGAGCAGTATACTGCACAGACTCTTAGTGACACAAGGGTCAGGAGAGTGTTCCTGGTACATGGAGAGAATGGTTGGAATTAAGTTGGGGAGCTCCTTCTCTAGTTTTTCATCGGGTAGTAAATGGATAATCTTTTCTACTGCTTCTAATACTGCTGTGCTCACCTTGGGCTCTTTCCTGGGCAGCCATGAATTATAAAGTAGGTCGTAAGCCATAGAAGTCTCACAGAAGAATATCTTCTTCTTCAGTCTAGGTTTTGGGGTTCTCTCTGTGTTTGTCAGGTATTCTCGAATGCTGTCACTAAAAAGACCCAATGCAACACAGAGAGTCCTCTTCATTTCCCCATCGGTTACTCTATGCAGCATGGGGAGCATGTTTTTCAAGACCGACTTGAGCCGAGGTACCGTGCAATGAACGTTTGCTCTGCACAGCCTTGCCAGTGTCAGCACCACGTAGAAATGCAGTTTGGTCCATGGTTGGCACACTGACTGTATGTGCTTGAAAGTGGGAATGGGAAACTTGGCTCCCAGACTAACCAGGAGGCTACTTGCTGCTTCCTGATGTTGAATTGTCACAGGCTCTGATCTGGTCATGTCCGTCAAAGCCAAGTTGGTCAGTTTTTTAGCCAAGGGCTGGCGTAAGATTTCACGATTGTCCTTTACAATCAACGTCATTGCCGTTAGTAAGGCAGAGCATTGTACCGCCGGCAATTTGTTTCTGGTAAGATACCTACGACAGAATGTAAGTACGATTTCATGATTGCTACTTCCTAGTTTTCGCAGTGACTCCGATAATCTAATTTTGACAAATTCATCTTCATCAAAAAGCAAGTTCATAATCATGCTCATCGAACGTTCCATTCTGTTAGTCACCATTCCGACACTTCTCTTCTCCTCTGATATTAAATGTGTTTGTTTATGGTTAACACACTGTCGGCTCAGAGTCTTAGGCTCCTTGCTGGTAGAGTTTTACTTTTGTTCTTGGTATTGGTTTATTTTCTGTATTTCCTTTCCTCCCTTACCAGCTAGAAATGCTTTAAATCTCCAAAAGTAGCCGTTTAATTCTCAATTCTTTTTGGAAATACAGAGTAGATTTGTTGGTCTTGAATTCTTTATAAACTTAGCTCAGTGCGAATAAAATCTGTTTGAAACCAATTGTTTCAGACAATGTGCCCTCGTGATAAGCACACTGTGTGTTACAACAGAGCTCTGCTTTTACTCACAGATTTTCACGAGTATTGCTGGTGTTATTTTGTCGATTTGATGTTTCCAGTAATGGACCGTAGGAATTCAGCACGGATTTGCAGACTTTGATGACTTCATTGCTCTCATCGTTGAGATGCAGCAGCAATCTGATCAAGGTGTAGCTGGTGTGCTCCTTTATTGGAGGGTTAACTTCCACAGTCCCAAATCTGATCAGCTTCCCAAGAACGTTAAACGCTGCAGCTCTCACTTTCTCATGTTGATGTTCAAAGTAAGGCTGAACTGCCAGTGCTACATCGCCAAGAATGGGATTTGTATAATTCTCCTGGAGTTGATCGAGAACTTTGGACATGCTTGACATTGCCTCAACAGCAATGAGATTCTTGGGTTCGGACTTCTCGTCAATCACAGATATCATTGTGGACAACAGTTTGACGCAGTGTTTGTCTATCTGTTGAGAAGCTCCGATTGCAGCGTTTCCCAAACCTTGTAGAGCGAGCCATTGGACAATAAGGGACTCATCACTCAAGCATCCAAACAAACTCTCCAGAAGGGTATCCGTCAGCAACAAGTCCGATACCACTGAATGAGTTAAAAGCTCCCCAAAGAAGGCAGCTATTGTGATTCTCAGACTCTCCCCTTTGTTGACAAGGAAAGGAGTGAGTTGCTCCACAATGCTGATCAGATGAGGGGCAGCACACACGGTCAATGTACTTGCCAGCAGTGTAACCCCCTCATGGTGCTTTCTTGGACTCACGATGAGGTCCCAACCTCCCATTTCTCTCATGATGGTATCATCGCCCTTTCCCTGTGTCAGGACAGCTCGAAGTATCTCAGCTGAGTAATGGCAAGCGTCAGCGTCATTCAGTTTTAGAGTCGGGCGCAAGGTGTTCCCACCCTTTGGAATTCTCAGAAAGTTGGGAGGAAACCGAGCCCAGACACTGAAGCTGAGATGAATCAGAAGGGTGCTGACTAACTCGGGGTATAGAATGTTTATCACGTTCCCTGATTCAGGCTTTTGTACCACTTCACGAAGAGCACAGAGCACGGCTAAAGGCTGCTGAGTTGCTGAATCTTTTGTATCTCTGACACGGGAATCTCTGCCGCCGTCATACAATGACTTTAAGTTGCCCAGTAGGTAGTTGGTTGCGGCTGTGGCTAGTGCTTTATCTGACAGTAGTGATCTCCATATGTCACTAATGTACCTGTCAGGTGGACTAGGGTAAGTGAGGAGAGTGGACAAAACTGCTGGCATATGGTGTGACGCCAGAATGGAGATCGAATGCGTCACTGCATTTGTCACCTGCGGCTCAGTAATTGAGCGCAAGTGACTACACAATACTTGGATTGTTCCCCGAATGTCAGCAAGGGCGGCTCCACGTTTGGCAATGATGACATTTGTGATAATAGAAGCTGTGCAGGAAACGTTCCGCTGCTTGTCTGTTAGCCCTTTAAAGATGGTGAAGAGTAGAGTGTTCAGCTGATCATGGGTTACGCACTTAGATAGAACTTTACCAACATCAGTGCACGTTTGAAAGAGGGCCTGACTGGTAAGTTGGTTTAACCCGCCTTTGATGGCTTTCAGATGCTCCAATTCCTTATCTTGATGACCCACAGGAAACCCTTCGAGGTGTAACTGGATATAAAGCAATCCATACAAGCTTTCAATGGCCGCCTCCCTTACAACTTGCGATGGATCTGCACATTGAAGCCCCACACATCCAATAATAGTCACCAAGTTATGGGCCGGCACCTTATTGCTAACATCCAGTTTCTCCAAGTAAAACATCACCAGCTGTAAAGTGGTCTCCATTGCCTTTTCTCGTTCCTGGTCTTTTATGGATTGGATCCCAGTCTCCATGTTCTTGAATACAGAATGAAGCCCATCAGGAGACAGATCCAAAAGTAAACATTCCTCCAGAAGATTCTGCAGAGAGGCCATTGTCTCGGTGTAAAGCTTCTGTCTCTCTGCCATGTCCATGTTGGTACTTTCATTGGCACTGCTGGACTCCAAATCTGGCAAGCTGAAGACACTATTCCAACAGATGCTAATCAGTTCGCTGTTACTGTTCATTGAAGGCTCCAGTTTGATGAGGGATGCACAGGCGTCCATGGCAGACTTTCAAAGGGAAGTGGTCATTGTCTCTGCTGGCTCGGCCACGATCAGCTCCTGCATGCAGCTCAGCAATTCTGCCTTTCTGGTCAAAGTGTAGGGGGCGTGTTCTTCACTGGGTTCAATAGCTTTGGCCAACAGTGTCACCGTCTTGACCAAACTTAACTTCAGTGTTAAGTCCTTCACCTTAGATTTCAGTCCAAAAAACTTGGTGTTGAAAAGGCACAGCACATTATGCAGAATGTCGGTCTCTATTCTGGGCACAATGAGGTCCCGAGGACAACGTGACATAATCTGTCCATAGCATAAAATGAGCATGCTTTTAACATTTATTATTTGATTGTTACCCTGGTTCTTAATAAGGTGGAAGGATCTTGGTATCTTTAAACTGTTGAACTTGATGAAACTCTTCAGTGTGGTGAGCGTGGTGTCTAAGTGGGTTACAGCACAGTCCCCAATTCCAGCAGCTACCCCATCTCTCTCGAAATCTTCATTGTGCTGGACACTCTGTAGCATCTCCTGAAGAATTTTTTTGAAGATTTCTTGTTGCTTGGTCAGTCGGAGCACTCTCCCTAAACACCTGTACAGAAAACCCCTCTCTATTGGAGACAGGTGAAAGGTGTGAATGCAGTTGGCCATTTCTTCAATTAGCTGGACCATCCACACCTCATCTGCGATTGCCTCCAGCGTTTGTGACAAAACCCCCAACAGTTTCTCTTCCCACTCCTTCTGGAGGTTGGACTGCTCTGAATTCTCCCACAGAAAGTTCACTAAAATTGGGAGTTCCTTGTCCCAGACTCTCACTGCTGCTGGGTGGATGTTCATTCCCAGGATATGTAGTAAGCTCAGAGCAGGAGCACCTCTGCCTTTTCCGTGGCGTAGAGAAGAAGACGCAGTCAATAGCCGCGTCAGCAGTCTACGAGGCTGAGGGAGATTTGGATGATCCTCACAATTCACAAGAAATGTTGTTGTCCCAGCTTCCAGTTTCTTTATTCCAAGGTATACTAAGGAACCGCAGAATGTAGTAAAGGCGTCAGTATACTTTACTGGGATCACAAACTCCAGTAGGTAGGACCAGAGGACATCGCCAATCGGTAAAGAAACCGTCATCAGTTTCATCAATCCCTCACACAGTCTCCTTAAATCATTCTCCGTAGTCACATCCGCCATTACATTGCAGAGCTCCTCTTTACTTTGTCTGTTCTCCTCGTTCTCTTCGGTGGGCAGAGCACACTGTTGGATGATAAATTCCACCAGCTCCTTTCCTGCCTCTAGCTGCAAGTAATTGTGACTGGCCATAGTATATATTACCTGGGCAAGTAGACCCTTCACTCTGTTATTCTTCGTTAAAAATGGTATTTGTACGCAAGTCAGAATCTGATTCTTCTGACTTTCCATGTTTGAAGGGACAGTATCGAGAAGGTTCTTCAGTACGGCCAGTGCCCCAAGTTGAATTTGGTCATTGTCAATTGCCAGTTGCATCTGAAGGAACTCCAGTATCTGGCTTGTAAAGGCCGGAGCTAGAACTCCGAAGCAGCAAAGGATTTCACTTAGCTGCTTCTCAGAAAAGGGGTTGGTGGGTTGTTCCATCACAATGCAGATCTTGTTCTGTAAATTGATCAGCAGACTCTGCAGTTGTGTCACGAGTACATCACTGTTCCTCTCTATGGCAGTGAGCAGTATACTGCACAGATTCTTAGTGACACAAGGGTCAGGAGAGGTTTCCTGGTACATGGAGAAAATGGTTGGAATTAAGTGGGGGAGCTCCTTCTCTAGTTTTTCATCGGGTAGTAAATGGATAATCTTTTCTACTGCTTCTAATACTTGTGGAAGTGTATTTTAAGTTGGATACAAAATGGCTTCTTGGACACAAAATGGCTTCCTAAGACACAGAATATAAAATCTAAAATGGCCTACACAATGTCTGTTAGAAAGATTAGCCAATTGTTTATATTTTCAACCTAATGAAGGAATTTCAGTTTGTAGACTGTTTTAATTGCCCCCAATAAATAATTTAGGATTGTAGATCAAAGAAGTTTACAAGGCTATGGTGTGAAGTACTATCTCCCTTGAATTCTAGATGGTGTGGTGGGAGAAATCACACGTAACCCTTTGGAGGGATTCCTGCTGTTTTAAATCTTTATGACCTCTGGAAAGACCTTTCATGTGCAGTATACACAAATACTCTTTTAACTTGTTTTATAGGCACTATGCTGTTAATTAATGATTTATTACCATGTCATGTGATATAGGAAGCTTGTATTTTTTCTGAACTATAAATTTCGAGCAGTTTTTGTATTTGCAGAGTGTCATCATAGCCTAGTTTTGACTATGGTTGCATTCTCCTTGCAGCAAGTAAAATAATAAACTTCCTTTGACGATACTTATGTTTAAAGAGTCTTACTAGGAAGTCGAAACTTCGACAGTATTACTTGGAGGTTCCACCGAGATCGCTTGCTACCTTTCGGTAAGTCACAGACAAAGGACACCACAAATTTCTAGTGACAAATCTTGACTGGCCACAGTGATGTTTTATCACATAAAAAGGATTTCTCATTAGATACTAAATTGGTGCAGTCTGTTTCTTCCGACGGTGACACAGTGATCTGTGGGACTCGAGTTTTGGATTTGAATTGAATCCTGTAACTTTTGCTTCTTTTATTTCTAATGTTAAGAGGAGGGGGAGGATTTTGACGGCTCAAGTTTCAAAACTATCGGGCAGAGGAGGTAAGGAAAAAAAAAAAGTCGGTAGGGTTGTGTCCCGGACTGAAAGGTACCAGGTTGTGAGAAAGCGCTAAAAGATTAAAACTGCAGTATCAAGGGTGGGTCCCTTGAGCCGGAGAAAAGAGTCTCGCGGCAGAAAGGTTTAGATAAGAAACCTTCATATATAGAGTATAAGTTAAATGTTAAGGACTCAGTTTGTAGTGGCGAACAACGCAAACTGGGAATTGACTATTTGTTTAGCTTAAAGTATAAGGTTAAATGTTTGATTACTTGATTTGTTTGCCTGTTTGGGCTTTTGCGTTACTTATCATTGTCTTTATTGTTGTTAATTCTTGTTATTGTTTGTCACTTGTGGAGCTCCGAAGGATTAATAATAATCGTAAAGGGGTAAAGGGTGAAATTTGCGATTCAGAAGACGAGTGCCTAGTATAACTAAACTTTACTAAAATGGGAGCTTCACAGAGCAAGATCCCAGAAAAAGGAACTCCAGCCTTTTACATCTTCCAGAACTGTGGTTGGATGTCCACAAGGGATTTGCCTGATTGGTCTAAATGGACCAAGAATGGCAGACACCCGTTCCCCATTGACGGAACCTTTAATGTGGATAGAATTACATGTCTGGAGGACTGTCTCACAAATAGAGACGCACAAAGAAAAGGTAAAAAGTCAGTAAATTGGTCAGCCTTTTCAGACTGGAAAAAGGAAGCAGAAAGGCGTAAGGACCGTAGTATACATGCCAGTAGATCTGAAATTAAAAATAAGAGAAAAAAGCAAGAGCCCAGTGGTAAATTGGCTAAACAAGATGAAGTTAGACAAATGACTTTAAGACAAACCCCGAAGCCTACCGCTCATACCTCTCTTTACCCTCCTTTACCCACGTCTCACTCAAGTGATGACGGGGATCAGGGATGGTACAGAAAACCTCCCGCATATGAAGAGCGACTACAGGGTACAGCGAATAGTGAAGTACCCGACCTCCAAAATGGAGATCAGGGGTCTAGCCCAGATCACACCACCGTTAACGGAGGTCCAAGTCAAAATACCAGATCCCACACAGTCCGCAATATGCATCCGCTCAGACGGTTCCCTAACGTCCACGAGTCTGACGGAGATCCAGTTGTTGTCCATCGCCCATGGACAGCTTCCGAGCTACGGACAATAATCCACGAGTTACCGAACCCCTCAGAGGACTTAGAAAAAGCAATTAGTGAGCTCAAAAGCCCCATTATTTGCCATCAGCCCACTATTGTGGACGTTGACCAGCTACTCAGGGCTTGGTTAAAAGATTCCAGATACCGCCTTTTAACAGAAGGCGAAGATAGTTTCCAAGATATTAACGATCATAAAACAGACAAGGGATGGAATCCAGAAACACTACCAAATGATCAATTCTGGACCGAATTCTATAGAGTAATGCATATTAAATTCCCAAAAAGAACTAATTGGACAAAAATAATTGAGACAACTCAGAAAAAGGACGAAGACGTTGAGGATTATATAGAAAGAATAGAAGCAGTTATGGGGCAGCATTCTGGAATGACCAAAGAAAATTACCAGATTCCTTTAATCAATGCCCTTGTAAATGGTCTCAGAGCGGAACTTAAAGAACCATTGACTCTAGTCTGCTTAGATTGGAGACATAAAACAACTCCTGAGCTAACACAAATTCTAAAAGGAATTCAGGAGAGAAATAGAGACCAAAAGAACAAGCAGCTTTTGCAGCCCCGACTGCCCAGACAACCATTTATTATCAGGGTCAATACAGAGGACAAGGCAGAGGGAATAACAGAGGTAGATTTAGAGGAAGAGGTAGAGGAGGGACAGGCAGAGGCCAGTGGAACGGAGGAGGTGCAAACTCTCCATGTTTTAACTGTGGTCAGATCGGACACTGGAAGGCTAACTGCCCGTTCCCTAAGCAGCAAAGTCAAGGCTGGGGAGGTGCACCAAACGATGTAGATACCCAAGCCCAGGTTTACACTCGTCCGCAGGCAGGTTTTACAACAGGGAACCCTTGGGGAGGTCAAAATATGGAAGGACAATTTGGATCCCCATGGCAAAATTATTCAAAATGACGCAGAGAAACAGCCCCGAATGTTACCCACATTCTTCAGTTACCTTCAGTATCTGTAAATTCTAAAGATGAGCCATACTTATCCATAAAAATGCAGGGCAAGAAAGTTCCTTTTCTTGTTGACACAGGAGCCACAAGCTCACTATTAACAAAGCAATATGCTAGAGGAGCCCCATGTACAGAAAAGAATGTCACATGTGTAGGACTCTCCGGCATCTCACAGACTATGACGTGGTCACAACCATTAGCAATACAAACAGACAATTTTTCTGGCCAGCACGCCTTTCTCCTATCAGACGACGCCCCATGAACCTTTTAGGAAGAGATTTGCTATGCAAAATGCAAGCAACAATAATATGTTCCGAAAAAGGACTACAGGTGTACATCCCTACTGATAGATGCACTATGTGTCCTTTACAAGAATGCTCCCTTCCAGTTATTTCACGGGAAACGGAGCAACTGCTGGATCAAATTCTGCCACAAGTATGGTCTAGCCATTCAAACGAGGTTGGCAAAATGCTAACTGCTCAGCCATACAAAGTTACGTTAAGACCATCCGTCCGATTGCCCCGTAGACCTCAGTACCCGCTTTCAACAGCAGCCGAACAAGGAATTCAGCCTGTCATTAACTCTTTGTTACAGCAAGGAATTATCAATCCAACCCAGAGCCCATGCAACACTCCAATTTTGCCAATCGAAAAGAAGGAAAGTGGGAAATGGAGACTAGTGCAAGATCTCAGAGCAGTTAACGAATCAGTACTACCAGTTTATCCAGTTGTGCCAAATCCTGCTACCATTCTAACTAGTATTCCCTCTGGATCAAAGTATTACACTGTCATCGATTTATGTTCAGCTTTCTTCAGTATCCCTATCCACCAAGATTCACAGTTCCTATTCGCTTTCACATTTAAAGGGACACAGTACACTTGGACAAGACTTCCACAAGGTTACACAGAGAGTCCCACAATCTTTTCTCAAAGCCTCAAACGTGATTTAGAGGACATTCTCTTCACTGGAGGGTCCACACTTATCCAATATGTCGATGATTTGCTGATAGCTTCGCCTGATAAACAGTCATGTCAAACTGACTCGCTTATTATGCTTCATGCCTTAGCGGTAAAGGGACATAAAGTATCACGTTCTAAGATGCAGTTCGTGTCAGAGAAAGTACAGTATTTGGGACATGAACTCCATGGTGATAGCCGCTGCCTGTCGCAGGGGAGAATCAGTGCAATTTGTGAAGCACCGTTACCTACCACTAAACAGCAATTAAAACATTTTCTTGGCATGTCAGGATACTGTAGACAATGGATCATGGGGTATTCAGACCTGGTGCGCCCATTGCTTGATATCTCCATGCCCATGGAGGAAGACCCTCTTGCTTGGAATCAGAAGGCAACGGACGCCTTTGAGAATGTCAAGCAAGCCCTTATATCGGCTCCAGCATTAGGGCTGCCAGACTATCAGAAGCAGTTCAATCTTTTTGTCCATCATAAATTGGGCTTTGCTCAATCCGTTTTGACTCAATCCCATGGTGATAAACAAAGACCTTTAGCATATTTCAGTACAGAGGGGCTGTATTAGTTTGAGGGGCTGTATTAGTTTGAGGGGCTGTATTAGTTTGAGGTACTGTATTAGTTTGAGGTACTGTATTAGTTTGAGGTACTGTATTAGTTTGAGGTACTGTATTAGTTTGATGTGCTGTATTAGTTTGAGGGGCTGTATTAGTTTGAGGTACTGTATTAGTTTGAGGGGCTGTATTAGTTTGAGGTACTGTATTAGTTTGAGGGGCTGTATTAGTTTGAGGTACTGTATTAGTTTGAGGTACTGTATTAGTTTGAGGGGCTGTATTAGTTTGATGTGCTGTATTAGTTTGAGGTACTGTATTAGTTTGAGGTACTGTATTAGTTTGAGGTACTGTATTAGTTTGATGTGCTGTATTAGTTTGAGGGGCTGTATTAGTTTGAGGTACTGTATTAGTTTGAGGGACTGTATTAGTTTGATGTGCTGTATTAGTTTGAGGGACTGTATTAGTTTGAGGGGTGTAGGCTTCGCAAAATCCCCCAGAAACTCGAACAGAGCCCTAAAGGGAGTGATTTTTGGACCTTTCATACAAACTTGGGATGATGGGACCTAAGTGAAGTGATTTGATGTAAAAACCTCAGTTTTGGACATTTTAAAGATCAGGGAAGAAAAACCCTGAGGAAAATGACTTTTGACTCTTACTGTTGGGAAAGACACCTTTCACAGACACAAGACAGGCTGCGGAGGGGCGTGGCCAGGCAGTGGACAGCTTTGGGTTTGGGGCCCAATCAAGCTGTCTGGGAATTATTTACACTGCAATCCTACAAAGGAAAAAGAGACAAACCCAAAGCCTCAAACACACGTCGAAATATGAATAATCCAAGACCCCCTTTTGAAATTCCCAGGCCCAAACAGGATACCAGAAGCCTGAAATCAATAAAACATTTAGTACTTCATCAAAAACCAATCAACCAGGTATCCACAGGACAGATTTAAAATCCCGCCAAAAGAGCTGGGACAATAGGGTTGAGATTTGGGTAGATAAGGTTGTGTTAAATCGGAAAACGATCAAGACATGTTTAACACTGAGCTAAAGCCATCGGAACTGGCAAGCCCGCCAAAACTAGACAATGGACTAAGCAAGGCTCATTTGCAACCTAAAGGAAACCGTTTAAGTAAGGGGTTTTTGGGCGCGAAAAAGACAGTATAATTAAAAGCTTGTCCCAATACTCTTTCTTTTTTGGACGCACTGACAATGCCGGCACAGCTCTCCCCCTGCTCCAGCAAAACCACTACAAGCCACGAGGAGGAAGGCCAGCAAACAGACCATCACACAAGAAGAAACCAGAGCGACTGCCTCAGTGACCATCGGACACCTCGCAGCAACAAGGGCCTTACGAAATCTTTTAATCAAAAGACCCTAAAATCCTGCCAAGGATTCATTGGTGAGCATTATCCCTGATCTCCTGAAACCAAAAACCTAGCTAGATAGTGGGATCTTTGGGAGGGATAAGGTTTTGTTAGGTATATTGTCAATCTCCCTCGCCTGTACCATGTGCTCCCCAATCTGTGTTTAAGTATTAAGTGTGTCTTAAGTTTGGTACCTTTTTCTTTTAATAAAGTCAAAATTCTTTCATCAGAGCCTGTTGTCTACTGCATTTTTGTTCACAACCCCTAAATAAGTCCAAAGTCTCGGAAGCAGAGGGGCGTGGGAGCGATTCGAACTGCTCAGTGAGTCAGAAAGTGAAGGCTGACCCCATTACCACCCCCTACAGGGGGTGTATTAGTTTGTGGTACTTTATTAGTTTGAGGGGGTGTAATAGTTTGAGGGTCTGTATTAGTTTGAGGGGGTGCATTAGTTTGTGGTACTGTATTAGTTTGAGGTGCTGTATTAGTTTGAGGGGCTGTATTAGTTTGAGGGGCTGTATTAGTTTCATGTACTGTATTATATTGAGACACTGTATTAGTTTGAGGGACTGTATTAGTTTGTGGTACTTTATTAGTTTGAGGGGGTGTAATAGTTTGAGGGTCTGTATTAGTTTCAGGGGGTGCATTAGTTTGTGGTACTGTATTAGTTTGAGGTAATGTATTAGTTTCAGGGGCTGTATTATTTTGAGGTACTGTATTAGTTTGAGGAGCTGTATTAGTTTGTGGTACTTTATTAGTTTGAGGGGCTATATTAGTTTGAGGGACTGTATTAGTTTGATGTACTGTATTAGTTTGAGGGACTGTATTAGTTTGAGGTGCTGTATTAGTTTGAGGGGCTGTATTAGTTTCATGTACTGTATTATATTGAGACACTGTATTAGTTTGAGGGGCTGTATTAGTTTGAGGATCCATCGACACAAATTCCCCACTTTAATTGTTTAACTAAATGGCCACAGTTAAGGTGGACAGCCCCATCCCAGAGTGCAGCAGAGCAGCCCTGAGAGGACACTCTAACATTTGGAATTTAATTACTGAATGACCACAGCAGAGTGAAGGACATCACCGAAACAATATGAGGTCTTGAGATTTGGCCTGGTGGTGTTTGCAACAAGAACCCCATTGCTGGGAGAATACAGCTGGCAATTTTCATTAGTTCATTCATGTGATCAGAATTCTCCGGTCTTTGGGGTTTTCAGTTTCAATCTCAGCACTAAATATATTCCATCACAACAGGGAATTAACTCGGCTGTCTTCATCAGTTTGTTCAAATGCTTTTTAAAATAATATTTTCAGCGATGTTGCAACCTCAATGTCCCCGTGGAGATCCCGCAGGTTATAAATGAAAGGCTCTGGGAATGTCCCGCCTCAGAGTTTAATTCAGAGAGATTGCCTGCAGCATGAAGGGACACATCGCTTCACACAGAAAATGCATCTGCCAATTCAACATGTGGAGAAAATATGCTACGTGATCATTGCTGTCATTGGTGTTCCTGGTAAGTGATTATAACCATTGAAGTTGTGTAAATCTGTGTGTGAGCTGGTCTCTGGTTTTGCTCTGTGACTGATAATGTTACATCCTGATCTAGTGGTCACCGTTATACAGACACCCGATTAGTGATAACAGTTCCTTTAGTTAAATGTCCTGGTTTACCTCTGAGGTTTTATTCCATTGCCTCAACTGAAAGTAAAACTCTGTGTGTAACTCACGGGCTTGCTGTGTTATGAAGTTTTTGCCTTTAGTGTAATATAGTGTACTGTTGAATCAGACCTCAGTGTAAGCAACTCTCTGAGAGAAGGTATTAGTGGAAGGGACTGTCACTGTAGAACTACTGAGTGTGGGTCACTAATGGGAGTGGAACACCTGACCCCAGTGGCCATGTATTACTGGGAGTATCTGTCACTGTAGAATTGTACTGAGTGTGGGTCACTAACCAGAGTGGAACACCTCATCCCAGTGGCCATGTATTACTGGGAGTATCTGTCACTGTAGAACTGTCCTGAGTGTTGGTCACTAACCAGAGTGGAACACCTGACCCCAGTGGCCATGTAGAAACATAGAAACATAGAAAATAGGTGCAGGAGTAGACCATTCGGTCCTTCGAGCCTGCACCGCCATTCAATGCGTTCATGGCTGAACATGCTACCTCAGTACCCCATTCCTGCTTTCTCGCCATATCCCTTGATCCCCCTAGTTGTGAGTATTATATCTAACTCCCTTTTGAATATATTTAGCGAACTGGCCTCAACAACCTTCTGTGGTAGAGAATTCCACAGATTCACGACTCTCTGGGTGAAGAAGTTCCTCCTCATCTCAGTCTTAAATGGTTTCCCCTTTATCCTTAGACTGTGACCCCTGGTTTTAGTTTTCCCTAACATTGGAAACATTCTGCCCGCATCTAATTTGTCTAAACCAGTCAGGATTTTAAACGTCTCTATAAGATCCCCCCTCATTCTTCTGAACTCCAGAGGATACAAGTTCAGTTGATCCAGTCTTTCTTGATATGTCAGTCTGGCCATCCCAGGAATCAATCTAGTGAACCTTCGTTGCACTCCCTCAATAGCAAGAATGTCCTTCTTCAAGTTAGGAGACCAAAACTGCACACAATACTCCAGGTGTGGCCTCACCAAGGCCCTGTACAACTGTAGCATCACCTCCCTACTCCTGTACTCAAATCCCCTTGCTATGAAGGCCATCATGCCATTTGCTTTCTTGACTGCCTGCTGCACTTGCCTTCCCACCTTCAGTGACTGATGTACCATGACGCCCAGGTCTCGTTGCACCTCCCCTTTCCCTAATCTGCCACCATTCAGGTAAGAGTCTGCCTCCCTATTTTTACCACCAAAGTGGATAACCTCACATTTATCCACATTGTACTTCATCTGCCATACATTTGCCCATTCACCCAACCTGTCCAAGTCACTCTGTAGCCTCCTAGCATCCTCCTCATTGTTCACACTGCCTCCCAATTTAGTGTCATCCGCAAATTTGGAGATATTACAATTAATCCCTTCGTCCAAATCATTAATATATAATGTAAACAGCTGGGGCCCCAGCACCGAACCCTGCGGTACCCCACTGGTCACTGCCTGCCATTCTGAAAAGTAGCCATTTACTCCTGCTCTTTGTTTCCTGTGTGCCAACCAGTTCTCAATCCACGTCAACACATTACCCCCAATCCCATGTGCTTTAACTTTGCACACCAATCTCTTGTGTGGGACCTTGTCGAAGGCCTTCTGAAAGTCCAAATACACCACATCTACTGGTTTCCCCCCATCCACCCTATTGGAAACATCCTCAAAAAATTCCAGAAGATTTGTCAAGCATGATTTCCCTTTCACAAATCCATGCTGACTTGGACCTATCATGTCGCCACTTTTCAAATGGTCTGTTATGACATCTTTAATAATTGATTCCATCATTTTACCCACCACCGATGTCAGGCTGACCGGTCTATAATTCCCTGCTTTCTCCCTCCCTCCTTTTTTAAAAAGAGGGGTTACATTAGCCACCCTCCACTCCTTCGGAACTGATCCAGAGTCTAAGGAATGTTGGAAAATGATCGTCAATGCATCCACTATTTCCAAGGCCACCTCCTTAAGTACTCTGGGATGCAGACCATCAGACCCTGGGGATTTATCAGCCTTCAGTCCCATCAATTTCCCCAACACCTTTTCCCGACTGATAAGGATTTCCCTCAGCTCCTCCCTCTTACCAGATCCTTTGATCTCTTTTATTTCCGGAAGGTTGTTTGTGTCCTCCACAGTAAACACCAAACCAAAGTACTTGTTCAATTGATCTGCCATTTCTTTGTTCCCCATTATGACTTCCCCTGTTTCTGACTGCAGGGGACCTACGTTTGTTTTTACTAACCTCTTTCTTTTTACATATTTATAGAAGCTTTTGCAGTCCGTTTTAATGTTCTCCGCAAGCTTCCTTTCATATTTTATTTTCCCTGCCCTAATCAAACCCTTCGTCCTCCTCTGCTGAGTTTTAAAGTTCTCCCAGTCCCCGGGTTTGCTGCTACTTCTGGCCAATTTGTATGCCACTTCCTTGCTTTTAATACTATCCCTGATTTCCCTTGTTAGCCATGGTTGAGCCACCTTCCCTTTTTTATTTTTACGCCAGACAGGGATGTACAATTGCTGTAGTTCATCCATGCGATCTCTAAATGTCTGCCATTGCCCTTCCACTGATAACCCCTTAAATATCGCTTGCCAATCTAACCTCGCCAATTCACGCCTCATACCCTCAAAGTTGCCCTTATTTAAGTTCTGGACCATGGTCTCTGAATTAACTGTTTCCTTCTCCATCCTAATGTAGAACTCCACCATACTATGGTCACTCTTCCCCAAGGGGCCTCGCACCACAAGATTGCTGATTAGTCCTTCCTCATTACACAACACCCAGTCCAGGATGGCCTCCCCTCTAGTTGGTTCCTCAACATATTGGTTTAGGAAACCATCCCTTAAACACTCCAGGAAATCCTCCTCCACCGTATTGCTTCCAGTTTGAGTAGCCCAATCTATATGCATATTAAAGTCACCCATGATAACTGCTGCGCCTTTTTTGCATGCACCTCTGATTTCCTGTTTCATACCCTTCCCCACCTCACTACTACTGTTTGGAGGTCTGTACACAACCCCCACTAACGTTTTCTGCCCTTTGGTGTTCTGCAGCTCAACCCATATTGATTCCACATCCTCCAAGCTAATGTCCTTCCTAGCTATTGCATTAATCTCCTTTTTAACCAGCAATGCTACCCCACCCCCTTTTCCTTTTATTCTATCCTTCCTGAATGTTGAATACCCCTGGATATTCAGTTCCCAGCCTTGATTGTTCTGGAGCCACGTCTCTGTAATCCCAATCACATCATATCCGTTAACATCAATTTGCACAGTCAATTCATCCACCTTATTACGGATACTCCTTGCATTAAGACACAGAGCCTTTAGGCTTGTTTTATTAACACCCTTTGTCCTTTTAGACTTATGATTTAGTATGGCCCTTTGTGTTTCTTGCCTTTGTTTACTCGGATTTCCCTTATTGTTTCTCACCCTTCTAACATTTGTTTCTGATTGCATATTACTTCCCCCTGTTTCGCTACATAGGTTCCCATTCCCCTGCTATATTAGTTTAAATCCTCCCGAACTGCCTTAGCAAATATTACCCCGAGGACATCGGTTCCAGTCCTGCCCAAGTGCAGACCGTCCCTTTTGTACAGGTCCCACTTCCCCCAGAATGGGTTCCAATGCCTCAGGTATTTGAATCTCTCCCTCCTGCACCACTGCTCAAGCCACGTATTTAATCTCGCTATCCTGTTCATGTATTACTGGCAGTATCTGTCATTGTAGAACTGTCCTGTCCTGTGTGTGGGTCACAAACCGGAGTGGAACACCTGACCCCAGTGGCCATGTATTACTGGGAGTATCTGTCACTGTAGAACTGTCCTGAGTGTGGGTCACTAACCAGAGTGGAACACCTGACGCCAGTGGCCATGTATTACTGGGAGTATCTGTCACTGTAGAACTGTCCTGAGTGTGGGTCACTAACCGGAGTGGAACAAGTCGATTCCAATTTGAAATTATTGTTTTAGATAACTGATCTCTTCCCTTCATGGAGCTGCATTTGTGTTTCCCAATGTAATCAATGGCCAAGGGGAAGATTTTTGCTGTTTCTTGAAGAACTTTGGTTAGAAGCACATGAGGCTCTGCAGCGAACGTTCACTATATTGATTCCTGGGATGAGAGGGCAGTCCTATGATGAGAGATTGTGCAGAATGGGCCTATACTCTCTGCAGTTTAGAAGAATAAGGTGATCTCATTGAAACATACATGATTCTGAAGGGGATTGCCAGGGTTAGATTCTGAGAGGTTGTTTCCCCTGGCTGGAGTGTCTAGAACTAGGGGGCATAGTCTCAGGATAAGGGGTGGGCCATTTAAGACTGAGATGAGAAGGATATTCTTCACTCAGAGTGTTGTGAATCTTTGGAATTCTCTGCCCCAGAGGCCTGTGAATGCTGAGACTTTGAGTATATTCAAGACTGAGATAGATGGATTTTTGGACTCTAGGGGAATCAAGGGATATGGAGATCGGGCAGGAAAGGGCTATTGAGGTCGCTGATCAGCCATGATTTTATTGAATGGCGGATCTGGCTCGAGGGGCCGAATGTCCTACTCCTGCTCCTATTTCTTATGTTCTTATGGTCATATATAAGTTGAAATGTATTAATAATGCTTTGTTTCCTATTGAGCGGCACCAACAGAAACAGATGTTAACTAATTAATGACAGGTAAACAGCAGGACAGCAGTGTTACAGTATTCAAATCCTCTGCATAATGACTTATTCTTATTTTATGTATAGTTATTTTAAACACTTTAATTGTTTTGGTGCTGATTAATCCCCTTCCCCCAACACAGTCCTGAGAATCTGTGGGTCATGAGTGCTGAATTTTATTATGTTACCGTTAGACGGGATGTAGAATTCGCAATATATCGCGATTTTATTTTAATAAGGAGAAAACACAGAGTTTCGTTCAAACAGCTTTTATTTCAGCAGAATGCTGCCAGGTTTAAAGTGGACACAAGCAGCCTGTAAAATGGCCGCCGCACCTCGTGACAGAACATTCTAGACCTTTCAACAGGCAGACAAGATGGCGTTCCAATAAACATTTGTGCAAGATCGATTAAGATTCAGCACAGTGAAGATAATACACGAGACATTATGGGTTTGCAGTATACACATAAATACTGAAATCGGTCTCCCAGGTACGAATGAAAGCTATTGTACCGAGTAATCAAGGGCCCATCCAAAAGACATTAATATGTAAAATCCCAACGACTCTACGATGAGAGAGCCGTTAGCAGGTAGTTATACAAAACACTTGGAAGCCCCACAACCCCTCCAGGGAGAACACCGACCGATTTAACAATGGGAGAAATATTAACAGGTACTCAGACATTTACGAGTAGCCCCGAAACCCATTAAGAACGGAGATCACCCATACAAGACATTTGAGCGCCAGACCCTAAACAAAAGAATGGACATTAAGGTTGGGCGGGAAACGGAAGATTTTGCACTATAATTGCAGGCTCCAAACCGTCCATCTTTCTCTTTCGTAACCTCGTGGCTGCTCCTGTGTACTCGTAGTCGGGCTCCTGCTTGCCTGGTGCCTCTTTGAAAAGGACTGTTGAACTTTCTGATCCGTTCGGATCTACCTCGTGTCGCGTAACGAAGACCTATGTTGGTAACTGGCAGCGGAACCAAAGGCCCGAGATGAGATGAGATGAGATGAGATGAGATGAGAAGAGAGGAAGACCATATTCATCGCCACGGTCAGTAAATCCCGACCGCGCCTGTAGGTCGAATAGCCAAGTTTTCCTTGCCAGGGAGACTTCTTCGAACTTGCAAAGAACGATATCACATCGATGATATTGACTGAACTGTGCTCGAAAAGTACCTGTTAAACCAACCAACACAGGTCTTCATCACAGCAGACGGTCCAGCCTGCTAGCCGGAGCAGCAGAAGCAAGTAAACAAGTGGGACCAGGAGATCTCCTGACCGACACGTGGGTGCTGCGGTGGAAAAACATCCGATCAGCTATTCGGAATTTCTCCGAGTTATCACGAGTGGTGAGCATGAGTCTCGAAATCCTACGAATCTAGTTAGGATAGATATTGATAGGGGAGGGTTTAAGTATTAAGGATACTTGTAATGTGTGCCCCTATTTACGGTGTGTCGTTCGTTCCTCGTTTCCCTAAGATCAGCTATATAACTGCTTGTAAGATTGTACTGTCATTAATCTGTGCTTATGACATGTATTTCATAATCTTAAATATCATGCAATAAAGATTTTCCATTTCGTACCATTCAACCGAGTCTACATGAGTTTCATCTCCATTACTGCTCTCGCATCTAAGTCCAGTGTCTAGAACCGTAAGGGCGAGTGATTCGAACCACTCACAGGTGTGTCTAGTGTTCCCAGACTGGCTGGAGACCAGAACAGGCAACAAGGCCTAGACCCGCACTGACATACAGGCTGCACAGAGCCGCGTGAATCTCACAGGCTGCGAGACACGCAGGGTCAGAATCCCTTACAGAAAATGGCGACCGCGGCAGGACACTGGCAGCGAGAGGGTAGTGTGTTAGACTTTGGAATGACTGTACGAAATGTTATGCAGGAAAAGATAGCAGACTATGTGTTTGGAAAGGTTAATCTAACTAAGAAATGGATAAGTGAATTGTTAGCGGATAAAAGCCCGCTAGAGGCAGCCGAAAGGTGGACAGATAGTAAAGAACATAAAAAGACACTTGAGAAAGCAGTCTGGCTTATGTGTTACAAAAGGCAGGTTCAGATTTCAAACCAGACCATTACAGCGCTAGTAGCTCGAATCAGTCATTTAGAGGGAGAAATGGATGAGAAGGTTTCTGGAGGGGAGGTGCTCATTAAGAATTTAAATGAGTTGCACCAAGAAAGCCAGGAAATCTCCAGTCACCTTAAAACAAGGATAGATTATCTCGAGTGCCAGGTCACTGAGGCAAAGTTGAATGAGAGCAGGTTAAAGGAAAGATGTAACCGCCAAGCTGCCCAGATAAGAACTCAAGAAGAAAGCTTAACGGGGGTTAGGGCGGCATATAAGTTGGCCCTTGAGGATAAGTTTGAGGGAGCCGACCATAGCGCCTGCCAAAGGGAGATAGAGCACCTCAAGAAGGCCGTAAACAAAGCGAACGGCATGGTGTGCCTGATCAGTCCGTCAGCACACCAGCCGTTAGTAGGTGAGAAGTTTAAGAAATCCCCACCAAGTAAAGCAGAGGAAGTAGTAGCCACTGCGCCCTCCGCGCCACCCAGCTATTCGGAAACCTGGGTAAGGGAGGAAGCAATGGAAGAAACAAAAGAGCCCATTGAGAAAGAAGTGGGAAAGGGACCGTTGTATCCAGTAACGGGTATTAAAAGGGGCCCAAACAGAAACGGTGGGGAAGAACCAGGGGATCTCCTCGGACAGCTTGTGTTGCCTCACAGCTCACACCAGCTGAGAGCTATGATAAATCACGTACGGAAGCTGACCGAGTCAGACGACCCTTCCGTACATTTCAGAGAAGTTGAGCAAGCCGCAGCCATTAACGGCTGCGATGATGGGGAGACAGCAAAAATGCTGCTGTTCTCATTAGACAGCTCGGTCCTTCAGTGTCTCTCGGGCGAGAGCAAGAGGGGAACCAAGACTTATGAGGAATTGAGGGACGAGGTCCTGGAAGTGTTGGGGGCGAACGATGAAGGTCCGTTTGCTAGAGTGGGACAGACAGTGCAGATGGAGGGAGAACCCCCGAAGGTTTTTGCCGACAGGCTGTGGCCAGTATATGAGCGCAGCTGTCTAGGTGCGCCCGAGCGCGAAGATGTGGAAGGCACCGCTTTAACTCATTGGCTTAGGTGCATAATAGCCAACAGTTTACCAGCCGTCAGAGAGCAGGCAAAAGCATGGTTTGATCCCAATGACCCCAACATTACGGAAGAGTCGGTCTTGAATCGACTCACGTTAGGATATCGCAATATAAGGGGTATGGCAACACGTCCCCTTAAGGGAAGAGTACATGAGGTACGACCCGCAGCCCCGTATCAAAGAGAGTGGCATCAGGAGGGTAATCGCGCCCCACAGGCAGGTAATGCTTGTTACGGGTGTGGGAAGACAGGGCACTGGCGCAAGCATTGCAGGAACCCTTGGAAGGATTCCAGGGATAAAAATCCCGCGGTCCGAGCCCAGGCGCCTGTCCTGGCTAAGGAAGCTAAGGCACCCACCCCTCCCGACGACATCGAAGTAGTGTTAGGAGCCATGCGCAATCTCTTGAGTGCACGTGGACAGGTGGCGGTCGCAACCGGCCCCGTAGGTGCCGCAGGACCGTCTAATAGTACCCCATGACTAGAACCGGCGCAGCCCGTCTACCTGTGTCCGCTTAGCTATGATGCGTGGAAGCGACCTTTGGTGGAGATGGAGGTAGAGAAACAGAGGGGTAGTTATTTGTTGGACACGGGAGCTTCTTGCACCATAATCCATACAGATAGCCCTTTTGACTCGCCGCTATCCACCAGGGTCCCATTCACGTTAGCGGGGTTCACAGGAAAAGAACAGGCTGGCACGTTCTCCCTTCCGCTATCCATTCGTTTAGGAACACTTCACCTTAAGTGGAAGTGTATACTGATGGAATGGCAGGAGGGGGGTGGACGAGGTATTCTCGGGTCTGATCTTCTATCGGGACACGGGATCCTCGTGGACCTCAGAAATCACTGTCTCTGGGGGGCTAAGGGTGAAAAAGGCGAGGTAATAGTGATTCCGGGGGAGGAAGAAACAGGGGTCCTGTGTACCGTACAGCCATCCGGAGGCTACGACCTCAGGCTTATGGTCGCAGATGTCCCAACGGACATGCAAACGTACATGTCAGATAATATGCACGCGTTTGCAACCCACAAGCACGATTGTGGGAGGGTTGTCGGGTTTGAGGTCAGCGTAGATGGGGACCCCATGACCCGACCCCAAAAGCAGTATAACTTCCCCAAAGAAGCAGAACCCGATATGGAGACAGCAATGTCCTCCTTGGTGCAGCAGGGCGTGTTGAGGCCGATAGCCACACACGTGAACTCCCCATTATGGCCGGTTAGGAAGCCGGATAATTCGTGGAGAGCCACGGTGGACTACCGAGTCCTTAACAGTAACATTCCCGCCTGCGCGCCCACGGTAGCAGCAGTTGCTGACCTAATAGGGAGCATCCCAGCATCCGCGACCACGTTCACGGTGCTGGATATCTCGAACGGTTTTTGGTCCATCCCGCTGAGGCGAGAGGACCAGTACAAGTTTGCCTTTACTTTCAAAGGACAACAGTACACATGGAACTGTCTGCCACAGGGTTTCCACAATAGCCCCAGTATTTTCCATCAGTGTATGGCAGGAAGTTTAAAGGAGTTTAGTCAGCCCAATCAGATAGTGCAGTATGTGGATGATTTGCTCCTATTTACGGACTCAAGGGAGGAGCATGGACCACTACTGGACGAGTTATTGGAGCTGTTAGCGAGAAAGGGTTTTAAAATAAATCCTAAGAAAGCACGTATCGGTCAGCGGGAAGTAAAATTCCTGGGACTGACCATACGCGCTGGGGAAAGGGCCATAGACAAAGCAAGGAGGGAGTCGGTGCAAGAATTACCGATTCCCAACAACGTAAGGGGTGTGAGGTCCTTCTTGGGACTGACCGGTTACTGCAGGGATTTTATCGAAGATTATGCGGCCACAGCAGCGCCGCTCCTCCGACTCCTCCATAAGGGGGTGGAGTGGTTTTGGGACGAGGGCTGCCAAGCAGCCTTCGAGAAGTTAAAAAGGGATCTGCAGACCGCGCCAGCCTTAGGGGCCATAGATGGGGGGAAGGAGTTTTTCCTGGAGGTAGCTGCCAGCGGAGACAGCTTAAGCGCTGTGCTGCTCCAAGAGCGTCACGGCAAGCTGAGGCCGGTTGTCTATTCATCCAGGGTGTTAACGGATGTGGAGAGAAGTTTCTCCAATTGCGAAAGGCACCTTTTAGCCACGCATTGGGCTGTGAAAAGATCAGCGATCTTCACAGGGCTCTCTCCCATCACTCTCCTCACACATCACACACCAACTAAGATGCTTCTGGATGGGAGGATTAAAGACGGGACCGTAAGCAGCGCGCGCATTGCGCGTTGGACCCTTCTTCTCTCCCAGTTGGATCTTAGAGTAAAAGGTCTTTGCGAGCCCAGGCTTGCGGCCAATTTGGTATACCCCGGTACAGCCCACCGGTGTTCGGTGGAAGGGGTGTGGGACGTCAACATAGGTTTACGGGCCGGGATACATCCCACTGGGCGCGAGATTTATGTTGATGGGTCTAGCACAGTATCTGCTGGCGAGCGACTCACAGGGTGTGGAGTTTATGACCCTGCGGCAGACCTTGCCCTGGCGATCAAGCTCCCTAGCACCATGAGCGCGCAGCAGGCTGAGCTGTCTGCCGTGGTGTACGTTGTGACCCACCCAGACATTTTCCCAATCCCATACACGATTTGCTCGGACAGTATGTTCACCTGCAATTCGTGTACGGAATACCTGGCCATTTGGTCCCGCCGTGGATACACCTCCGCGGACGGGCGACCTTTAACGGTGAAGCCCTTGCTGGAAAAGATCTTGGCAGCAGCAGTAGGGGAGGAAGGAGAGATTTTCATCCATAAGGTGAAAGCTCACTCCTCCACAGAGCCCCGTGGGGAGGGCAACCAGCAGGCGGATGCGCTAGCCAGGGAAGGTGCCCGCAACGGCATTTTCTGGAACCCCTATGGGACCAGACCCATAGCAGCGGTCCGAGGCAGGGACGGGAATCCCGGGAACACCAGGGTAGCATTGCCTCTGGACCTTAAGACCGTCCAAGCCCAGGATCCCGCCCTAAAAGCAGTCCTAAAAACCATTGCTGAGGGGAGGCAGGTAGAAGGTCCGTACAGTACGGCAACCCTCTCAGTTAAGGAAGGCATGCTGTTCCGCGAGGAGCAGTGGGTTGTGCCGCAGCAGCACAGGAGGGAATTCCTCCAGTTGGCTCACGAGGGACCAGGGGCAGGGCACCCCGGGCCCGAGGTTACCTGGCAACGGGTAGAGCAAGCGGGATGGTGGCCAGGGCTCAGGGAACAAGTCCGCAAGTTCTGCGCAAACTGTCTTGTGTGCGCTGCAAACAACCCAGACCCCCAGAAAAGGAAGGTGCCCATGGGACACGTAAGAAGGGTAGAGGGACCATGGCAGTCGATACAGATCGACTATATAGGACCCCTGCCCACAACCCAGGGAGGCTATAAATATTGCCTCGTCCTGGTGGATGTGTTTTCCAAGTGGGTGGAAGCCTTCCCTTGTCGAACAGCTACGGCACTGGGTACAGCAAAAATCTTGGTTCGGGAAGTGTTCTCGCGGTGGGGACTTCCCCGTTTTGTGGAGTCAGACCAAGGGAGTCATTTCACCGGCCAGGTGATGCAGAACACCCTCATGCTTTTGGGCATTGAAGGGAAGTGGCACGTAGCACACAATCCCCAGTCATCCGGGATTGTTGAACGCATGAACCGGACCCTGAAGGAGAAATTGAGGAAAGAGACTAGGAACTCGCCCCAAAAATGGGCGGAAGTTCTGCCTTTAGTCCTCATGGGGGTCCGGGCCAGTCAGTCAAAAAGTACGGGGTACTCCCCGCACGAGGTGATGACTGGGAGGCTCATGCGAACCCCCACCCAGGTGCTAGCGCCGGTGCTCACTGAGGGTCAGCTCCAAGAGATAAGCAGGGACAAGTTCGCCCAGACTCTCTTGGAGCGCCTGAAGCAAGTTTATGAGCAGGCGGCTGGGAACATGGGAAGGCAGCATCAGGGCAATCGCTTGTTGCTGGAACCCCGCAAAACGCGGGAGTGGGAAGTAGGAGACCAGGTCATGGTCAGAAACTACGCCAGAGTAGGGAGTCTGGAACCACTGTATATGGGACCCTACAACATTGTAGACAAGGCGAGTCCCATGGTTTACGCCGTAAAAGTACCTCGGCGCACTAAGTGGTTCCACATAAACCAATGCAAACTGTACCAGCCAGGTGCGCAAGGGAAAACTACAGGGGTAAATCCCGCCAGTGGGAAAGCACAGCCCCAGGTAGGACCACAAGGCACACAGGCAGGCATAGCAGCTTGCATCAGGGGAGGGGACATCCCGGAAGATCATGCAGCATTTTTCTGGAATTGGGGGTTAGATGAGGGAGAATTCAGGGAACTCGAGTCAGATGAGGGTAGTGCAGATGAGGATAGTGATGACGACGGGTGGTTTCGGAGGAACGGTCCCGTTTACGATATGGGGAGAATGCGGGCTGCAGATAGAGATCCACACAGGGTGGACACACAAGCTGCAGGTCCCGAAGACAGGAGGGAGGAGCCAGGGGAGGCGGGGCCAGCCGCTATGGGAGCACAGAGAGTACCGGTGTGGCTCCCAGAGACGTGGCCGCCCGCTTTGAACGTCCCGTCCTCGGGGGAGGCAGAGATCACGAGTGAAGGGCCGCCTGCTGGGCCGAGCAGGGCAGAGCCACAAACTGCGAGCCCCGAGGTTAGGGAGGCGGAGTCAGCGGAGGCGGAGCCAGCGACTGTGGTGGCACCCCAGGTCATCCCGATGGAAGTCTCGGAACCCGGTCCGTCAGTCACGGAACCCCCGCCCATGGCAACTCCCCGTAGGTCAAGTAGAGAACCCCAGCCCAGGAGGATGTGGTCATGTCCCCAGACTGCCCCAAGGCGTAAAATTAAGGTTAAGATAACCCAGATACAGGCCGGCCACATCGCAGCAGCAACAGGCTGCGGCAGATCAGAGGGAAGGGTCAGTGCCCTCCCACCGTCGGGAAGAGCTCGCAGCAGCCTTCTCAGAATTTAAAGGGGCCGCCCTGAGAACGGGCGGCACTGTAAAGTTATAAGTTTTAAGTTTTAAGTTTATAGTTCAAGGTTAAGTTTATAGTTTTTTTAATAAGGTTAAGATTGTAGTGTTTTAACAGAAAACGATAAAATGATGGGAGCTTTAAAGATAGGTTTAGTTAAAGTTTATTCAGCGAACGTTGAAGTTTACGTGAGGCGAGGTCAGGGGACCCGCTCACCCTTCACAAAAGCCAGAGACTCTTGCGAGGCTGGCTACCTCATTCTATCTGATCACAGGAACCAAGGAAGGATGGAACGAATCCTAGTATTGCTCGCGGCAATCGGATGTGGATTGGCCTATCGAGGCCGCACCAAGGATGTCGTGGTGTTCGGATGTTCCGGGGACACGGCCCCCATCGCGGTGGATGGGACCGGAAGACGGGAGGCAGAGGAGACCAGCACCTATTTCCACAAGGGAAGGTGGCCAGGATGGCTGGGAACGAACTCAACGGAGTATTCTAGCACATCGGGGTTTGCCTACAAAGAGACTTCTTTAATGTGCCCCAAAGTAAGGATCATCGCACCCAGGATCAGCGTCACCGTCGGCAAACGGATTTGTTTGACTTGTAGTGGGAATGTCCCATTGAGCCGATGGTGGTGGCTGCGAAAGCTGAGCAAAACTATGAGGAACTCTTCGGTCGAGTGGGAACGACTGGGTAATAATACCCATCGGACAATTACGGGGACAAACGGACAAGTGAAAGTCTGTTGGGACAAATGGTGGGAACCGGATGAGGGAATTTATGTATGTATGTGGGGGTCAAAGTATGTTTGCCCCAAAGGCATCTCCATATTTTTCATTAATCAGTGGCAGGATAACGGACAGGGGATGAGGTGGGATGCGAGCACCAGGGGGTGCGGAGCCCCATTCTCCCCGATCCCAGTAAATGCCACTGAGCTCATTACGCGCCCACGCAAAGCCCCGCCCACGATTCCGGTGGTTCTAGCTGAGGAAGAAGGGTGCCCGAAAACTAGTAAGGGACCCGGGAATGGTTTGGTACTGGTCCCCACAGACCAGATACTATTTCAGGGGGTACATTACGCGGTGGCCTCGGTGATTTTAAATCTCACCGAGGTGCGGTTACCAGAGTGGTGCCCCAAAAAGACGGAACAGTTGTATCAGGTCCTGTTGACCAAGATGTTCAGACAATTTTACGAATTCGATTTCGCGGAAATTGATAAAACAAGTTTGTACACCGCACCACAGGAAGTTTTGGATCAAGTAGGGAGGCAAAGAAGGGGTTTGGTGAACGATGCGTTCACTGCTTTTAACACGGGTACATCTGTGGTCAACGCTCTAGACAGTGTGGAGCTGCAGACCCAGATTAATGATTTAAAGACACAATTAAAAGACATTCTAACAGATGAGAATAAAGTGGTAGGGTCAGGTTTACACGAGGACCAAGCCATGACTCTCCATTTAAAGGAAATTATAGCAGAGTTGGAGAAACATGCAAAGACGGTAAATGCCCTGATTAGGGAAGATCGGAATGCATCCGATCAAGCTGCGCAGAACGAGGTGTGCGTGCTTTACGGGGCGTGGTTACTGGGCGAGGGCCGCAGTAATTTGGAGGATTTAAAACAAGGTTTGGTTCCGTCCTGGATAAGTAACAAACACCTGCGGGCGCTCCACCCTTTTCAGAACGCATTAAGTCCGTGCCAGCTCAGGCTAGCTTCAGAAGCTTACCCAGTCCCCGTGGACTGCGGACGTTCAAACCATACTATTATGGGAATAGTATTACGCATGCCGGTTTTGGGCGACACAGCAAAGCCCGCCCCGGTGTATCGGGTAGAGAACATTGGTGTCATTCAGGGGGGAGCCCACATTCGCTATGCAGCGGTTCCACCTTACGTCATCCGCTGGGAGCAAACGATGACAGGTACAGATCTCTCTGGTTGTCGTGGCAGGGGAGCACACATAATACTGTGCCCCCAGCACTTGAATGCCTTTTTAACACCACAGTGCGGGTTCAGAACGACTGGCGCCAAGTCCATGAATTGCACCATGGAGGCAATGGCACAAGATCATGTGCCTCCGCAGGTAGCATACATCGGGGGTGGAACATATTGTGTTACCACTGCAGCGCAACACTACCAGCATGGAAACCGTAGCCGGTGTCCGGTGAGTGACAGCAGTTTCTGTTTTAAACCCAGGGCGGAAGTTCAAGTAGCACAACAGCGAATTATCCCAATCCCTGAACCATCCACTGTTCATCTCACAGTAAAAGAGAATTTCACCGACTTGCAACGATTCGTCGCGCATTTCGGATACCTCATTCCCCCTCTCCCTGAACACCTCACCAAACTTTTAAAAGCCGTCGCGGTGTCACAGAAACATTTTTACACATTAGAGCAGAAAACTGTCGAAATAGGAACAGACATTTTGGATATAGTGATTCCACCGTGGTGGAATCTGTTCACTAATATTGAAGTGCCTTCATGGATCAGAATAGCCTCCCACATTTTAGTCGTATGCCAAGTTTTCATTGTAGTGTACCTATTGGTCGTACATTGTAAAAGAGACAAGCGCCTCACCAAGCATGAAAACACGGGAGAGTGGCGAGAACGTTACGTGCGCGTGCACGATGAAAGCACCGTGTGATCGGAAAATGGCGTCACTCCCGCTCGCCACGTGCGCCGCGGAAGTTTGTACTCAATCATGATTTTCAGAGATTGTAAATACGTTGGGAACTCGACATGTTTTAAGAGTTGGTGTTGATTATTTTGGTGATGGTGTTACAGTTAAAAATGATTGTTTGGTTTTGGGTTTTGTTTTTCCTTTCCCTGAATAAAAGATGAATATACAGGTGATACGAGAGGCATCGGCCTGGTTACGCCGGGAAGGAAAACAAGTGGTGTAAGTTTAAGGGCAAATAATGCCTACGGTGATATAAAATGTAATTTTCTTGGGAAATAAGGACGACACAGAGACCCCAGCTAGGTTAAAGTTATGGGATTAATTTGCTGGATTTGGAGAAAAATCGAGATAATATTGCTCACCACTATGATTTTTGATACGATAAGCGGAGTTATTCGCATCAACAGGAGGGACTGTAGAATTCGCAATATATCGCGATTTTATTTTAATAAGGAGAAAACACAGAGTTTCGTTCAAACAGCTTTTATTTCAGCAGAATGCTGCCAGGTTTAAAGTGGACACAAGCAGCCTGTAAAATGGCCGCCGCACCTCGTGACAGAACATTCTAGACCTTTCAACAGGCAGACAAGATGGCGTTCCAATAAACATTTGTGCAAGATCGATTAAGATTCAGCACAGTGAAGATAATACACGAGACATTATGGGTTTGCAGTATACACATAAATACTGAAATCGGTCTCCCAGGTACGAATGAAAGCTATTGTACCGAGTAATCAAGGGCCCATCCAAAAGACATTAATATGTAAAATCCCAACGACTCTACGATGAGAGAGCCGTTAGCAGGTAGTTATACAAAACACTTGGAAGCCCCACAACCCCTCCAGGGAGAACACCGACCGATTTAACAATGGGAGAAATATTAACAGGTACTCAGACATTTACGAGTAGCCCCGAAACCCATTAAGAACGGAGATCACCCATACAAGACATTTGAGCGCCAGACCCTAAACAAAAGAATGGACATTAAGGTTGGGCGGGAAACGGAAGATTTTGCACTATAATTGCAGGCTCCAAACCGTCCATCTTTCTCTTTCGTAACCTCGTGGCTGCTCCTGTGTACTCGTAGTCGGGCTCCTGCTTGCCTGGTGCCTCTTTGAAAAGGACTGTTGAACTTTCTGATCCGTTCGGATCTACCTCGTGTCGCGTAACGAAGACCTATGTTGGTAACTGGCAGCGGAACCAAAGGCCCGAGATGAGATGAGATGAGATGAGAAGAGAGGAAGACCATATTCATCGCCACGGTCAGTAAATCCCGACCGCGCCTGTAGGTCGAATAGCCAAGTTTTCCTTGCCAGGGAGACTTCTTCGAACTTGCAAAGAACGATATCACATCGATGATATTGACTGAACTGTGCTCGAAAAGTACCTGTTAAACCAACCAACACAGGTCTTCATCACAGCAGACGGTCCAGCCTGCTAGCCGGAGCAGCAGAAGCAAGTAAACAAGTGGGACCAGGAGATCTCCTGACCGACACGTGGGTGCTGCGGTGGAAAAACATCCGATCAGCTATTCGGAATTTCTCCGAGTTATCACGAGTGGTGAGCATGAGTCTCGAAATCCTACGAATCTAGTTAGGATAGATATTGATAGGGGAGGGTTTAAGTATTAAGGATACTTGTAATGTGTGCCCCTATTTACGGTGTGTCGTTCGTTCCTCGTTTCCCTAAGATCAGCTATATAACTGCTTGTAAGATTGTACTGTCATTAATCTGTGCTTATGACATGTATTTCATAATCTTAAATGTCATGCAATAAAGATTTTCCATTTCGTACCATTCAACCGAGTCTACATGAGTTTCATCTCCATTACTGCTCTCGCATCTAAGTCCAGTGTCTAGAACCGTAAGGGCGAGTGATTCGAACCACTCACAGGTGTGTCTAGTGTTCCCAGACTGGCTGGAGACCAGAACAGGCAACAAGGCCTAGACCCGCACTGACATACAGGCTGCACAGAGCCGCGTGAATCTCACAGGCTGCGAGACACGCAGGGTCAGAATCCCTTACAGGGATGAATATTGGGCTGTGGTTACTGATTGAGGTTTGACGAACCAGTTCTTATCTCTGATTCAGATTCTCTACACAGGTAACCTGCAACGATCTCTTGCCTCAGCTCAGTGAGGTGAGTCCCTGCGAGGAGGGACACGTATAACTGAAGAACATGCATATCAGATTTTCATAATACACAGATCAGTCCCGGGGGCAGTAAATAATAGCATCAATAAATTGATAATAATGTAATATATAGGGCAATGCTTCAATAAATAAAACACTTCAATATCCGCAATGATTAAATGTTCAGTGCTCTCGAATATTGACATCAGTTTTCCATGAAAACGGTTTATTTAATTTATTTTTAGAGATGGGTTTATTTTTTCAACGTTGATGAATGTAATTAATTTGTACTCAAGTTACGGAGAACTCCTTAGAATTTACAGCACAAAACAGGCCATTCGGCCCTACTAGGTTATGCCAGTTGAAGTTGGCAGGGCAGGTTGAGAAAGCGGTTAAAAAAGCTTACGGGAATCTGAGCTTTATGAATAGGCATAGAGTACACAAGCAAGGAAGCTATGATAAACATTTATAAAACATTGGTTCGGCCACAACTGAAGTATTGTGTCCAATTCCTTAGAATGGGTGCAGAAAAGATTTAAAAGAATGGTTCCAGGGATGAGGGTCTTCAGTTACGTAGATATACTAGAGAAGCTGGAGTTGTTCTCCTTAGAGCAGAGATGATTGAGAGGCGATTTGATAGAGGTGATCAAAATCAAGAGGGGTCTAGACAGAGCAGTCAGAGTAGATAGAGAGAAGCTGCTCCCATTGGTGGAACGGTCGAGAACCAGAGGACACAGGGTTTAGGTGATGTGCTAAAGATGCAAAGGCGACATGAGGAAAAACTTTTTAAGGCAGTGAGTGTTTATGATCTGGAATGCACTCTCTGAAAGTGTGGTGGAGGCAGATTCAATCGTGGCTTTCAAAAGGGAATGGGATAATTACCTGAAGGAAAGGAATTGCAGGGCTACGGCGAAAGGGCGGGTGATTGGGACTAGCTGAAGTGTATGTGCAGAGAGTGAGCACGGGCTCGACAGGCCGAATGGCCTCCTTCTGTGCTGTAACCATTCTATGATTCCCTTTTCATTACCTGCTGACTACTCGTTATTACATTTTGTGTTTCTAGTTGTTTTTCTGTTACATTTTTGAGTAAGGATTCCACTATATTTCCTACCACCGACGTTATGCTGACTGGTCTGTAGATCCTTGGAATTGTTCTATCTTCCATTTAAAATACAAGAATAACATGTAAATGGTGAACCACAGTGGTCTTCCCTTCACTTCCTCGATTTCTCGATCTCCATTTCAGGGGCTAGGCCGTCCACCAATATCTACTATAATCCCACCAACTCCCACAGGAATCCTGAGTAGACTTCCTCCCACCCGGCTTCCTGGAAGGGCTCTAAACTATTCTCAAAGTTTCTCCGCCACCGTTGCATATGTCTGACGATGCCACCTTCCACACCAGTGCTTCCGAAATATCTTCATATTTCCTCAGCCGAGTATTCACCTCCATTGTGGTTGACAGGGCCCTCGACCATGTCAATCCTGCATTGCTCCCATCACCCCTTGCCCTCCTTGCTAGAACCCAGATAGAGTTCCCCTTGCCCTCAGCTTCCACTGCACCAGCCTTCACATTCAACAGATCATTCTCTGCCTTTTCCGTCATGCCCAGCTAAGGCATCCAACAAACATATCTTCGCCTGCCCTCCCATCCCCCCGGCCCTCGCACCACCCTAGACCACTCTTCCATCACCCCTAACATCTGCTCCCCTTCCCCGGCACCTTCCTATGCAAGCGCAGGAGATGCAACATCTGCCCTTTCCCCTCTTTCCATCCCACCAGCCAAGGCCCCAAACATTCCATCCACGTGAAAGACTAATTTACTTGCACTTCTTCCTATTTAGTATATCATATTCGCTGCCCACGATCCAGTCTCCTGTACATTGGGTGGACTAAACACAGATTGAGTGATTGCTTTGCTGAACGCCTCCGTTCAGTCCGCAAGTGTGATCCCAAGCTTCCGGTCACTTGCCACTTTAATTCTGCATCCCACTCCCACTCTGAACTCTCTGTTCTCGGCCTCCTGCACTGTTCCTCTTTTAAACTCAATAAGGAACAGCACTGTATTTTTCGGTTAGGCATTTTATTGATTTCCGGACTCAACGCTAATTTTAAAAACTTCGGATCATAACCTCCACTCCCGTTTTCTCGGATAACATGTGCTGGTAATGGAGGATGGCTCCACCAGAGCCACTGGGAGTGGAGGAGGTGTGGGCTGGGGCTTGGGGTGGCGATCCCGGTATACGGCCAGCGGGCTGGTCCAAACACCTGGGGTCTACCCAACTATCTCTGCCACATGTGCCATGCTGCCCCTCCCCCTTGTTATTCTGCTGTAACTATTTACACCTCCTCTAGACCCAACTTCTGTTTCTTCAATTGTTCCATTCGCCTTGCACCATCATCCCTTTTGTTATTGAATCACTCCTACCCTCCAGCCAATCACAGACTTTGTTCTTTCCTTATGCAACCGCACTTTTCTCTGATTCTATCATTTCTTTAATATTGTTAATCTCTGATATTTTTTCAGTTCTGATGAAAGGTCATCGACCTGAAATGTTAACTGTGCCTGACCTGCTGAGTGTTTTCAGCATTGTCTTTTTTATGAAATTAAAGGTAGTATTAAGTCAAAGGAGGAAGCTTATAAAGTTGCCAGAAAAAGCGGTTAGCCTAAGGATTGGGATCTTTTTATAAATCAACAAAGGCGGATCAAGAAATTGATAAAGAAAGGGAAAATGGAATATGAGCACAAACTAGCGAAAAATATAAAAACGGATTATAAAAGATTCTATAGGTATGTGAAAAGGAAAAGGCTGGCGAAGATAAATGTAGGACCTTTACAGTCAGAGACAGGAGAATGTATAATGGGGAATGAGGAAATGGCCGAGAAATTAAATAAATACTTTGTTTCTGTCTTCACGGAGGAAGACACAAAAAAATCACCGAAATACGAGAAATCCAAGGTTGTGGTGAGAATGAGGAACTTAAAGAAATTTTTATTCGTAAAATAAACAGTACTAGTAAAATTTATGGAACTAAAAGTCGATAAATCTCAAGGGCCGGATGACTGACATCCTAGGTTGTTGAAAGAGGTGGCTATTGGGATAGTGGACGCATTGGTTGTCATCTTCCAAAATTCTATAGATTCTGCAACGGTTCCTGCAGATTGGAGGATAGCAAATGTAACTCTGCTATTTAAGAAAGGAGGGAGAGAGAAAACAGGGAACTACAGACCTGCTAGTCTCACATCAGTAGTTGGAAAAATGCTGGAATCTCTTATGAAGGATGCAATAACTGGGCACTTAGAAAATAATAGTCAGATTGGGCAGAGTCAACATGGATTTATGAAAGGGAAGTCCTGTTTGACAAACCTATTGGAGTTCTTTGAGGATGTAACTAGTGGAGCAGACAAAGGGGAACCGGTAGATGTGGTGTATTTGAATTTTCAGAACGCCTTCGATAAGGTCCCACACAAGAGGTTGGTGAACAAAATTAGGGCACATGGAATTGCGGGTAATATACTAGCATGGATTGAGAATTGGTTAACAGACAGAAAACAAAGAGTAGGGATAAACGGGTCTTTTATCAGGATGGCAGGCTGTGACTAGTGGGGTACCACAAGGATCCGTGCTTGGGCCCCAGCTATTCAAAATCTATATCAATGATTTGGATGAGTGGACTAAATGTAATATTTCCAAATTTGCTGATGATACAAAGCTAGGTGGCAGTGTCAGTTGTGAAGAGGATGTGAAGAGGCTTCAAGGGGATTTCGACAGGCTCAGTGAATAGGCGAGAACATGGCAGATGGATTGTAATGTGGATAAATGTGAAGTTATCCACTTTGGAATAAAAAACAGAAAGGCAGAGTATTTCCTAAATGGTGAAAGATTGGGGAATGCAGATGCTCAAAGGGTCCGTGTACATGAGTCACGGAAAGTGAATGTGCAGGTGCAGCAAGCCATTAGGAAGGCAAATGGTATGCTGGCCTTCATTACAAGAGGATTTGAGTACAGGAGTAAAGAAGTCTTACTCCAATTATATAAGACCTTGGTGAGAGCACACCTGGAGTACTGTGTACAATTTTGGTCTCCTTACCAAAGGAAGGATATATTTGCCATAGAGGGAATGCAACGAAGGTTCACGAGATTGATTCATGTGATGGCGGGACAGTCATATGAGAAGAGATTGAGTAAACCAGGCCTGTATTCTCTTGAATTCAGAAGAATGAGAGGGCATCTCATTGAAGCATACAAAATGATTACAGGGCTTTATAGGATGGATGCTGGGAGAATGTTTTCCTGAGCTGTGGCGTCTAGAACCAGGGGCCACAGCCTTAGGATAAAGGGTAGGCCATTTAGGACTGAGATGAGAAGAAATTTCTTCACACAGAGGGTGGTGAATCTTTGGAATTCCCTACCCCAGAGGGCTGTGGAGGCTCAGTCATTGGGTATATTCAAGACAGAGATCGATAGATTCCTGACTAGTAAGGGCATCAAGGGATTGGCGATAGGGCCGGTGAATGGAATTGAGGCAGAAGATCAGCCATGATCTCATTGAATGGCGGAGCAGGCTCGAAGGGCCGAATGGCCACCTGCTGCTCCTATTTCTTATGTTCTTATATTCTTATCAGATTTACAGCAGTCTCAGTATTTTGGATTGTTTCATATACTTCCGCCTGGATAATAACAGAGGCGGGTTATGTACGATGGCCGCAGGTTACGGGGTGGATGCGGAATTTCAGACAGTAAGACATGGAAGTCCAGGTATTCCCGGACGTTGGGGTGTCTTAACCCCGCAGAGTACATCCTTTGTTCTTGACTGGTTCCACACCCCAGAAGTCAGCCTGAATGACAGTCGGGCTTCCAGTCGGACGGGGTGGGGGTACTCCAGAGCAGGACCAGGTAGGTCCAATGGATGAAACTGGGTTGGATGCGGCATCTGATCCCGCAGTGTGTCTGATCACAGACTCGGGGGTTTGACTGGCCCCGGGGGTTTGACCGGCTCCGGGGGTTTGACCGGTCCCGGGGGTTTGACTGGTCCCGGGGGTTTGACTGGCCCCGGGGGTTTGACTGGTCCCAGGGGTTTGACTGGTCCCGGGGGTTTGACCGGTCCCGGGGGTTTGACCGGTCCCGGGGGTTTGACTGGCCCCGGGGGTTTGACCAGTCCCGGGGGTTTGACTGGCCCCGGGGGGGTGACCAGTCCCGGGGGTTTGACTGGTCCCGGGGGTGTGACTGGTCCCGGGGGTGTGACTGGTCCCGGGGGTGTGACCAGTCCCGGGGGGGTGACCAGTCCCGGGGGTGTGACTGGTCCCGGGGGTGTGACTGGTCCCGGGGGTGTGACCGGTCCCGGGGGTGTGACTGGTCCCGGGGGTGTGACCAGTCCCGGGGGTGTGACTGGTCCCGGGGGGTGTGACCAGTCCCGGGGGGGTGACCAGTCCCGGGGGGGTGACCAGTCCCGGGGGGGTGACCAGTCCCGGGGGGGTGACCAGTCCCGGGGGTGTGACCGGTCCCGGGGGTGTGACTGGTCCCGGGGGTGTGACCAGTCCCGGGGGTGTGACTGGTCCCGGGGGGGTGTGACCAGTCCCGGGGGGGGTGACCAGTCCCGGGGGGGTGACCAGTCCCGGGGGGGTGACTGGTCCCGGGGGTGTGACTGGTCCCGGGGGTGTGACCAGTCCCGGGGGTGTGACCAGTCCCAGGGGGGTGTGACTGGTCCCGGGGGGGTGACCAGTCCCGGGGGGGTGACCAGTCCCAGGGGTGTGACTGGTCCCAGGGGTGTGACTGGTCCCGGGGGTGTGACTGGTCCCAGGGGTGTGACTGGTCCCAGGGGTGTGACCAGTCCCGGGGGTGTGACTGGTCCCGGGGGTGTGACTGGTCCCAGGGGTGTGACTGGTCCCGGGGGTGTGACTGGTCCCAGGGGTGTGACTGGTCCCAGGGGTGTGACTGGTCCCGGGGGTGTGACTGGTCCCGGGGGTGTGACTGGTCCCGGGGGTGTGACCAGTCCCGGGGGTTTGACTGGTCCCGGGGGTGTGACCAGTCCCGGGGGTTTGACTGGTCCCGGGGGGTGTGACCGGTCCCGGGGGTGTGACTGGTCCCAGGGGTGTGACTGGTCCCGGGGGTGTGACTGGTCCCAGGGGTGTGACTGGTCCCGGGGGGGTGACCAGTCCCGGGGGGGTGACCAGTCCCGGGGGTGTGACTGGTCCCGGGGGTGTGACCAGTCCCGGGGGTTTGACTGGTCCCGGGGGTGTGACCAGTCCCGGGGGTTTGACTGGTCCCGGGGGGTGTGACCGGTCCCGGGGGTTTGACTGGTCCCGGGGGTGTGACCAGTCCCGGGGGGGTGACCAGTCCCGGGGGGGTGACCAGTCCCGGGGGGGTGACTGGTCCCGGGGGGGTGACCAGTCCCGGGGGGGTGACCAGTCCCGGGGGTGTGACTGGTCCCGGGGGTTTGACTGGTCCCGGGGGGTGTGACTGGTCCCGGGGGGGTGACCAGTCCCGGGGGTTTGACTGGTCCCGGGGGTTTGACCAGTCCCGGGGGTTTGACCGGTCCCGGGGGGGTGACCAGTCCCGGGGGTTTGACCGGTCCCGGGGGTTTGACCAGTCCCGGGGGGTGTGACTGGTCCCGGGGGTGTGACCGGTCCCGGGGGTTTGACTGGCCCCGGGGGTGTGACCGGTCCCGGGGGTGTGACTGGTCCCGGGGGTTTGACTGGTCCCGGGGGTTTGACTGGTCCCGGGGGTTTGACTGGTCCCGGGGGTGTGACTGGTCCCGGGGGTGTGACTGGTCCCGGGGGTGTGACTGGTCCCGGGGGTGTGACTGGTCCCGGGGGTGTGACTGGTCCCGGGGGTGTGACTGGCCCCGGGGGTGTGACCAGTCCCGGGGGTTTGACTGGTCCCGGGGGTGTGACTGGTCCCGGGGGTGTGACCGGTCCCGGGGGTGTGACTGGTCCCGGGGGTGTGACTGGTCCCGGGGGTGTGACTGGTCCCGGGGGTGTGACTGGTCCCGGGGGTGTGACTGGTCCCGGGGGTGTGACTGGTCCCGGGGGTGTGACTGGTCCCGGGGGTGTGACTGGTCCCGGGGTGTGACTGGTCCCGGGGGTGTGACCGGTCCCGGGGGTGTGACTGGTCCCGGGGGTGTGACTGGTCCCGGGGGTGTGACTGGTCCCGGGGGTGTGACTGGTCCCGGGGGTGTGACTGGTCCCGGGGGTGTGACCGGTCCCGGGGGTGTGACTGGTCCCGGGGGTGTGACTGGTCCCGGGGGTGTGACTGGTCCCGGGGGTGTGACCGGTCCCGGGGGTTTGACTGGTCCCGGGGGTTTGACTGGTCCCGGGGGTTTGACTGGTCCCGGGGGTTTGACTGGTCCCGGGGGTTTGACTGGTCCCGGGGGGGTGTCCAATACCCAGTCTTGTGGATGTCAGAACCAGACCCCAAGCTTCTAGCCATGGGGGGCTCGGGCGATGGGTAGAGCTTGGGGGGTGGGGGTGAAACATTCCCGAGGCCCAGGAATCCCGGCCAGCCGTAGTTAAACCTGTAAAACAGGGTAAATCAGAGGCTGCCCGCCTCATTAAAATATTTACATTGCTAACCTGCCTCCTGGGAGCGGTTTGCTGCCCCCCCGCTGTCCCGTCTCCGTTAAACTCGGAAGCGGGCGAGTTGGAGGCGGGTTGGGGTCGGGACGATATTGTTCAATTTTCACCTCTGACCCGACTCCAACCCGCCAGTTTTTGGGGTGTTAAAATCCAGCCCTTACTGTCTGGGCTCAGACACGGAGAATGTGTGATCAGTAATTTCCAGTCTCTTTTCCCTCCTGTGTTTTACAGTGAATTTGCTGGCGATTGTGATCCTGTCCCGGGGAAAGTGCGAGCTCTCCACCTGCACCACTCGCTACCTGGTGGGCATGGCAGCGGCGGATCTCCTGATCGTTTTCACTGAGGTCATACTGAGGCACATCAATTGGCATTATTTCCCATTGTCGTTCCTGGACATGACCCCTGTGTGTAGTGCTCTCGCTGCCCTGTCCAGTGCAGCCACAAACTGTTCTGTCTGGTTCACCGTCACTTTCACCTTTGATCGATTTGTGGCCATTTGTTGCCAGAAGCTGAAAACTAAATATTGCACCGAGAAAACGGCGGCTGTGGTTCTGGCAACAACCGGCATTCTGCTCTGCTTAAAAAACGTTCCCTTCTACTTTATATACCATCCCGGGATGATACTCGACAATGTACCGTGGCTTTGTAGAACAATCCCAAGCTATTATACTGAGCCCGGGTGGGTGGCATTTGACTGGTTTGATAGGGTTTTAACCCCATTACTCCCATTCGCTTTAATTCTGCTGCTTAACGCTCTGACAGTCAGACACATTTTAGTGGCCAGTCGGGTCCGTAAGGGACTGAAGGGTGAGAGCAAGGGAGAGAATAGCAGAGACCCAGAGATGGAGAGCAGAAGGAAGTCTATGATTTTACTCTTCACCATATCCGCCAGCTTCATACTGCTGTGGCTGGTCTATGTTATAGAATTCTTATATTATAGTATGACAGGGACAAATCCCGTTGATTACACTGATTCTTTAATTACCTTTGGACAAGTCGGATTTATTCTGGTGAATTTAAGTTCCTGCACAAACACATTTATTTATGGGTTGACCCAGTCCAAGTTCAGAGAGCAGGTGAAGAGGGCGGTGAAATATCCGATTAGCTCAATTATTCAATTCATTAATAATCCGAAAAACTGAGCGCAGCCCAGAGGCGGCTCCCAGTGTTTCCAGCCCAGGAATGTAATATTCAGCCCCAGACTGCCTTACACTGAATTACACCAGCAATCGCTGAAGATCTGAAGATACAGCCAGCGGCGGCGAGCACTGTGTTTAGGACTCGGGGCTGTTTCTGACTGACATTTCCCACATTGTCTTTCGGGACAGGACCACTAGTTTGCTGCTTTCACTCTGAGCTCTTCTGTAAAGATTCCCTTCAGCGATTGAGGGCAGCAATTCATTCGCAGCTTCCAGAGTAAGAGCCTTGTCAATAGGTAGGCAGACAGAGCTGAGCTGCAGTACAGAGGATTATATTACATGGAATCTACAGCACACAAACAGGCCATTCGGCCCAATCAGTCTGTGCTGGTGTTTATACTCCCCACCAGTCTCCTCTCATTGCATCTACCTCATCTCAGCCGCTCAGAATATCTTTCTGTTCCCCTTTCTAACATTTACTCGTCTAGTTTCATTCTGAAAGAATCTAAACTATTTTCCTCAACCATTTCCTGTGGTAGTGAGGTCCACATTCTAACCACTCTCTGAGTACAGAAATTGCTCCTTATTTCCCTACTGAATTTATTAGTAACTATCCTGTATTTATGACCCCAAGTGTTGCATTCTCCCACAAGTGTAAACATTCTCTCCACATTTACCCTGTCCAAACCATCCATAATTTTCATGATGTCTATCAGGCCTCATCTAAGTCCTCTCTCTTCTATAGCAGAAAGGCCCAACCTGTTTAATCTTTCCCGATAGCTGCAATCTTTCAGTTCTGGTGCCATCCAACTAAATATTTGTAAGACCGAAGCTATTGGGTCCCTTCACAAACTCCGTTGCCTAGCCACCGACCCCATCCCTCTCCTTAGCACCAGTTTGCTGTTTGCAACCTTGGTGTCGTATTTGACCACGGGATGATCTTCTGACCACATATTCACTCCATCACCAGGACGGCTTACTTCCACCTCCGTAACATCGCCAAACTTCGCCCCTGCCTCAGCTCATCTGCTGCTCAAACCATCATCCATGCCTTTGGTAGCTCTAGACTTGATAACACCAACTCTCTCCTGGCCGGCTTCCCATCTCCCACCCTCCATAACTTGAGCTCATCCAAAGCTATGCTGCCCGTAACCTAACCCACACCAAATCCCGTTAAACCACCACCCCTGTGTTCGCTGACCTACAGTGACTCCCGTTCCGGCAATGCCTCCATTTTAAAATTATCATCCTTGCTTTCAAATCCCTACATGACCTCGCCCTCCCGAGCTCTGCAAGCTCCACCAGCCCCTCAACAATCCCGAGATCTCTGTGCTCCTCTAATTCTGGCCTCTTGCACGTCCCCGATTGTAACCGCTCCCCCATTGGCCGCTGTGCTTTCAGCTGCCTGGGCCCTAAGCTCAGGAATCCCCTCCCTGAACCTCTCTGCTTCTCTAAATCTCCCGCCTCCTTTAAGATGCTGCGTAAAACTTACCTCTTTGACTAAGCTTTTGGTCATCTTTCCTAATATGTCCTTATGTGGCTCAGCGTCAGGTTTTGTTCAATAACGCTCCCGTGAATCACTTGGGTCATTTTACTATGTTAACGGCGCTATATAAATACAAGTTGTTGTTGTTGTAAGTATTTTTTGCACTTTCTCCAGTTCTTCTATGTCCTTTCTATATTATGGAGACCATAACTGTGCACAGTTCTCTAAGTGTGACCTGACCCGGGACCTATACATGTTTAATACAATTTACAAAGTATTTACAGCACAGAGACAGGCCATTCGAACCAAAATGTCCATGTTGGTGTCCATGCTCCAGAGGAGCCTCCAACCACCCTCCTTCATCTAACCCAGTCAAAATGTCGTTCTATTCCTTTCCCCCTCATGCGCTTATCTCGCTCCCCTTTAAATGTGTCTGTGCTATTCGCATCAACTGCTCCTTGTGGTAGCGAGTTCCACATTCTGACCACTCATTTGGTAAAAAGGTTTCTCCTGAATTCCCCAATTGATTTATTAATGATTATCTTAAATCTATGACCCCAAGTTCTGGTCTCTCCTGCAAGTGGAAACACCTTCACTAATCTACCCTATCAAACCCTTTCATAATCTCAAAGAACTCTGTCTGATTATCCCTCAGTCTTCACTTTCCGAAAGAAAAGAGCCCCAGCCTGTTCAGTCTTTCCTGACAGGTATAACCTCTCAGTTCTGGTAAAATTCTAGTAAATACTGTTTGTACCTTCGCCAGTCCCTCTACATCCTTTTTATAAGATGGAGACCATGTTCACAGTACACCAAGTGTGGTCTAACCAAGGTTCCATACAAGTTTAACATAACTTCTATTCTTTACAATTCTATCCCTCCAGAAATGAACCCGAGTACTTTCTTTGTTTTTATGGCCTTATCAACCTGCATTGTAACTTTTAGTGATTGATGTAACTGTACCATCACATCCCTCTGTTCCTCAACCCCGTTTAGAACTTATTTTCCAAGGAGTATGCGACCTCCGTATTCTTCCTATTAAAATGCACTACCTCAGATGTCTCTATTTGAGGTTCATTTCCCAGTTACACGCCCATTTTTCCAGTTTATTAACGTCTTCCTGGATTTTGTCGCAGTCCTCCTCTGTATTAAGTATAAACCCCCATTTGGGTGGCTTCCACAATGTTTGAAATTGCACTTCCAATTCCTGAGTCCTAATTGTTTAAGTAAATGGTGAACAAAAGTGTTCCCAGCCCCGATCCCCGTGAAACACCACTTCCCACCATTGGCCAACTTCACTTCTTTTGAATTCTATCGCCTTAGAAATAAACCCCAGGTCATTGTTAGCATTTTAATTGCTTTGCTGTCCAGTGATACTGCTTTTAATTATTTGTTCACCTGTATCCCGTGTAGAATTCGCAATATTATCGCGATTTTATAAATAAGGAGGAGACACATAGTTTCGTACAAACAGCTTTATTTCAGCAGAATGCTGTCAGGTTTTCAAAGTGGACACAAGCAGCCTGTAAAATGGCCGCCACGCCTCGTGGCAGAACATTCTAGACTTTTCGATAAGCAGACAAGATGGCGTTCCAATAAACATTTGTGTGAGATCGTACAAGACTCAGCACATTTGAGATAAATCACAAGACATAATGGGTTTGCATTTTACCCATAAATACTGGAATCGGTCTCCCAGGTGCGAATAAGGGCTATTGTACCAAGCGATCAAGAACCCATCCAAAGACATTAATATGCAAAATCCCCACGACTCTACGATGAGAGAGCCGTTTGCGGGTAGTTACAGAAACATTTGGAAGCCCCAAAAGCCCTCCAGGGAGAATACTGACCGGTTACACAATGGGAGAAGTATTAACGGGTACTCAGGCAGTTACAAGTATCACCGAAACCCATTAAAACGGAGATCACCCTATACAAGAAGTTTGAGCGCCAAAACTCTGACAAAAGAAAAGACATTAAGATTGGGCGGGAAAAGAGGAATTACAGCACTATAACTGTAAGGTACAACCGTCCATCTTTCTCTTGGATCTTGCCTCTTGCTCTTGCCGCCTGACCTCTTGCCGCTTGCTCTTGAGCTTGATCTTGACTCCTTGCCGCTCGACTTGCTGGAAGACTATTGAACTTTCTGATCCGCCAGGATCAACCTCGTGGCTTGCCGCGAAGATCTGTGTGGAACTGGGCTGTGAAGCCTTGAAACGGGCACACCATCCCGAGAAGTCGGTAAACGGTGTTGGAACCGAAGGCCCGAGATGAGATGAGATGAGATGAGAAGAGAAGAAGACGACCATACGTATCGCCACGGTCAGTAAGCCCCGACCGCGCCTGTAGGTCGAATAAACACTTTCCTTGCCCAGGAAGACTATTCTTTGAGTTTTACAAACTGGCGTGAGGGCACAGGAAGACCATTCTTCGAGTTTTATCGCATCGGGGCGAGGGCACAGGAAGACTATTTTTTGAGTCGTGTCGGAACTCCGAGGACAACACAGATCTTCATGACAGCAGACGGTCCAGCCTGCTAGCCGGAGCAGAAACGAGTAAACAAGTGGGGTACAGAGACCCCTGATCAACACGTGGGTGGTCAGGTGCTGCGGTAAAAACATCCGAGCAGAGTTTCGGAATTCTCCGAGTTATCACGAGTGGTGAGCATGAGTCTCGATCCTACAAATCTAGTTTAGGGCAGGTATTGATAGGGGAGGGTTTAAGTTTTAAGGATAATTGTAATGTGTGCCCCCTTTTACGATGTGTCGTGCGCTCCTCGTTTCCCTAAAATTAGTTACATAACTGCGTGTAAGATTGTACTGTCATTAATCTGTGCTTATGACATGTATTTCGTAATCTTGAATAATATGCAGTAAAGATTTTCCATTTCGCACTATTCAACCGGGTCTACCTGAGTTTTCTCTGCATTATTGCTCTCGCATCTAAGTCCAGTGTCAGAACCGTAAGGGCGAGTGGGTCGAACCACTCACAGGTGTCTAGTGCTACCAGGCTGGCTGGAGACCAGAACAGGCAACAAGGCCTAACCTCGCACTAGCACCCAGGCTAAGCACAGAGCCTCAGGCGTGTCACACACGACCAAAACCCTTACACCCGAGAGCCATTTGCTCTTCTGCCACGTTCCGTTTCTTATTTTCCAAGGTATCGGTGATTATAGAATCATGGAATGATACAGCACAGAAGGAGGCCATTCGGCCCACCGTATCTGTGCCAGCTCTTTGGTAGAGCTGTCCAATTAATCCCACTCTTCTGCTCTTTCCCCAGTATTTTATTTTACTTCAAGTATTTTTTCCCAAATCCCCTTTGTAAATTACTATTGAATCTGCTTCCACCGCCCTTTCAGGCAATGCATTCCAGATCACAACAACTCGTTGTGTAAAACAAGAGCTTCCTCATGTTGTCTCTGGTTCATTTGCCAATCACATTAAATCTGTGTCCTCTGGTTACCGACCCCACTGCCACTGGAAACAGTTGCTCCTTAATTACTCTATTAATTCTATTTAGGTTTTTAAACACCTCTATCAAATCTCCTCTTAACCTTCTCTGCAATAATCACAACAACTCCTAATGTCCTCAGCTCCTCCCCACCCCACCTAATATCCTCAGCTCCTCCCCACCCCACCTAATATCCTCAGCTCCTCCCCACCCCACCTAATATCCTCAGCTCCTCCCCACCCCACCTAATATCCTCAGCTCCTCCCCACCCCACCTAATATCCTCAGCTCCTCCCCACCCCACCTAATATCCTCAGCTCCTGCTGAACCCACATAATTTTCTCAGCTCCTCCCCACCAATGTTCCCTCGAATTTTTTTGTACTGAGTGGCCACAAACTCGTTTGAGCACGGTCTTTTTGTCCGCGGGAAAATTTTACAACAAAAAATTTTTAAGCAACTTTTAGAAAAGCAACTTTCACAACAACGACAGCAACAACAACCAGTTAAAATCATCTATACAGTAATGAGATTTTGCCACCGCACCGTCTCAAATCATGAGACAATCAGACAAGGTTCTGCAAGTTTAACATAACTTCCCTGCCTTTGAAATCTATTGCTCTAGAAATGAACCCGTGCTTTATTTGCACTTTTATAGCTTTTTAACCTGCGTTGCTACTTCTGATGATTTGTGAATCTGTACCCCTAGATCCCTTTGCACCTCTACCCCATTTCGACTCTTATTTTCCAAGGAGCAGCTAGGGTCCTTATTCCTGCTACCAAAATGCAACACCTCACACTTACCCATATTGAAATTCATTTGTCATTTACATGCCCATTCTGCAAGTTTGTTTACGGTAGAATTAATTAAAGGCTTTGGGGTAGAAATTAGGTCGCGCCCCATTTGGGGCGCAAATATCGTCTGGACGCAAATATTAGCGCCTGGCGCTAATTATCGGCACTGACTGGAAACTTCACTTTTACCGCCCCGGGAGGTGAGTGGAGCGCTAAAGCAGGCGCTGCACACCTGTCTTAAGGCGCAAAGGCCAAGGAGTGAGGCGCTACCTCAGAGCGCTGGCGAAGCTCATGTAATGTCAGTCAGCAATGGAACACACACACAATGGCACGGGCCAGTTCTTAAAGGGGATGGTTAATCTTGCTTTCCATCCACATCCTGTTCATTGCAGCCTTGAATCTCGGCCTGGAGAGACTTGCACATCAAATGTGCTGGATAGAACAATGGAGAGTACCAGGCAAAGAGCTCAGAGTGCAGCTCCCACAGTCTCTGCTAAATCGATACAAGGAATGGCAAATCAAAATGAACCTGCAAAGTGCTGCTCAGCACCCAAAACTCCTTCCCACAACGTTGAATCTCTCCAGAAGTCTCTCCCTCTCTCTCTCAGAATGCGTAGTTCAAAAATGCCACCAACAATAAAAGACAGGAAGAGGCCCCCTTTAAATAGCGCCCACCCCAGCCCCACAGCGATTGATAGCGTTCCAGTCTTCTGGTCGTTGGATGCGCCAGGCGGTAAGGCAGGGGGCGCCACTCAATTTCTGCTCCGGGGCGCCACAAGGGCGTTGCACCATGGAATGACGTCACAATCTGCGCGCGCAGGTGGTCGCAGCGGTAAGTTTTAGCGCCGCCGCACAATCTCAAGTTAAGTTCTCGAGCGGCGCAAACATCGCTGCGCCCGGGCGTTAGTGGCTTTGCGCCCCATTAGCGCCCTCTTAAGGCGCTAACAGGAGGCGCAACCAACTGAATTTTTACCCCTTTTAGTTCATCATGTACAAACTCTATTTAAATAAATACTTTTCAGAAATGACTGGGATGTAAAAGAACTGCAGAATAATAAATTAACACTTCAGAAACGTCACTCAGTTACACATCGACAAACAATCCAAAATCCCATGATGAGCTGAATGAGGCATATCTATTCGTACTATTTGTATTAATTTCCTGCATTTTTCATACATCAATACAGAGTTCTTGTTTCTATTAACACTCCACCAAAATTTTAAGAAGAAATCTATCGTTACGTTATTCCTGGGACTTGTTCAGACTATAGAACGACAGACAAAATAAAATCGTTCACAATAGCAAAATACAGCGGATGCTGGAATCTGAAATATAAACAGAAAATGCTGGGAATACTCAGCAGGCCAGGCAGCATCTGTGGAGAGCGAGAGAGAAACAAAGTTAACGTTTCAGGTCTGTGACCTTTCGTCGGAACTGGAAAAAGTTAGTGATGTAACAGATTTTAACCAGGTGCTGAGGCAGGATTTAACTACTCCTGCCTTCCACCATGTCACAGACCATCCCTTTTGTTCCTTCCTCCACTCCCGCCTTCCCCTGCCTCTGCACCTGGTTAAAATATTTTGCAACTCTAACATTTTCCAGTTCTGAAGAAAGGTCACAGACCTGAAACTTTAAATCTGTTTTTCTCTCTCTCTCCACAGATGCTGCCTGGTCTGCTGAGTATTTCCAGCATTTTCTCTTTTTATATTATGTAAAATAAAATTGTTTGTGTTTTTCCCCATTTTTGGTTCTCTTCCTAAACTTATTAATGATATTTCTATAAAATCAGTAAAAAGTAATAAGTAACTCCTCCAAATCCTCCCCTGCTCTCCCCGACTTCAACTGCATGGTAGCATGTTTGTATGAAGTTACTCACTTCAGTCGATCGGTGAAAAGCAAATATTGAGAAATTTCCATTTTTAAACGTTTTAAGCAATTGAGAGCCTGCTTAAAATCGTTCAGACTTCAAGACCCACTTGAAACTTGCTTAGATGAGGGGAACATTGATTTTAGCTTTTTTCTTCCAAAATCATATTCGAAACTTAGGGGGGAAAAGTGTTTTTAACATTTATTTTTTGAGAAAAGTTCATTAAAAATCTTAAATTCTTTCTAGTCTCATTGCAGCTTTGACAGAAGAAGTTGCTCCAAGTTTCTCTTTCCCTCTTGAAAGCTGTCGTTAAACATGCAACAATAAAATGAAATAAACTCTACTTCGAAACAGAGCTCAAATAAGAAAGTGAATAAAGTGGTTAAACATCCCAAGAAGGCGGTGAGTTTATCTCTCCCCAGTACAATGGCAAAATACTGCGGATGCTGGAAATCTGAAATTACAACACAAAATGCTGGAAACACTCAGCAGGTCAGGCAGCATCCGTGGAGAGAGAAACAGAGGTTTCAGGTCAGTGAACCATCGTCAGAGCTGGAAAAAGTTGGAGATGTAACAGGTTTTTGGCAGGTGTAAGGGCAGGGAAAGTGGGGGAGGGCAGGAAGGAACTTAAGGGACGGTCTGTGCTTGGATTGAAGGCAGCAGAGATGAAATGTTGCAAATGGGAACGGCAGAATGATTAACAGCTGCCACCTGAAAAAATAGGGGCAGGGGTTATAGTCTGAAATTGTTGAACTCGATGTTGAGTCCAGAAGGCTGTAAAGTGCCTAATCGAAAGAGGAGGTGCTGCTCCTCGAGCTTGCATTGAGCTTTATTGGAACAGTGTAAGAGGCCGAGGACAGACAGGTCTGAGTTGGAGTGGAGCGGAGAATTAAAGTGACAGGCGAACCGGAAGCTCGAGGTCACCGTTATGGACTGAATGGAGGTGCTCCACAAAGTGGTCACACAATCTGCATTTTGTCTCCCCAATGTAGAGGAGACCGCATCGTGAGCAGCGAATACAGTATATTAAATTGCAAGAATTACAAGTAAATCGCTGTTTCAATTGGAAGGGGTGTTTGGGGCCCTGGACAGTGGGAAGGGCGGAAGTAAAAGGGCAGGTGTTGCATCTCCTGCACTTGCACGGGAAGGTGCCAGGCGAACGGGAAGGTGTGTTGTGGGAGATAGAGGGGTGGAGCAGGGTGTTGCAGAGGGAGCGGTCCCTTCAGAATGCTGAAAGGGGAAGTAAGGGGAAGATGTGCTTGGTGGTGGGATTACGCTGGAGGTGGCGGAAGTGGCGGAGGATGATCCGTTGAATGTGGAGACTGGTGGGGTGAAAGGTAAGGACAAGGAGAACCCTATCCTGGTTCCAGGAGGGAGCGGAAGGGGTGAGAGCAGAAGTGCGGGAAATAGAACGGACGCAGTCAAGGGACGTGTCAACCACAGTTGAGGGGAATCCTCGGTTGAGGAAAAAGGAAGACATGTCTGAAGCATTGGTATGGAAGGTGGCGTCGTCAGAGCAGGTGTGGTGGAGATGGAGAAATTGGAGAATGGAATAGAGTCCTTACAGGAAGCGGGGTGGGAGGAAGTGTAGTCCAGATAACTGTGGGAGTCAGTGGGCTTATAGTAAATACAATAGCAAAATATTGCGAATGCTGGAAATCTGAAATAACAACAGAAAACGCTGGAAACACTCGGCAGGCCAGGCAGCATCCGTGGATGGAGAAACAGAGTGAACGTTTCAGGTCTGAGACGCTTCATCAGAACTGGAAAAAGCTGGAGATGTAACAGATATTAAGCAGGTGCAGAGACGCAGTGCGGGGGGGGGGGGGGGGGCGGTGGGAGGGGAGGAAGGAATTGAAGGAACTTACTGTACTTTTGTAAGAGGCAGGAAAGATAAAATGTTGTAAATGGGAATGGCAAAATCATACAGCATGAAAAATGGGGGCAGGGGTTATAGTTTGAAATTGTTGAACTCAATTTGAGTCCAGAGGGCTGCAGAGTGCCGAATCGAAATATGAGGTGCTGTTCCTCGAGCTTAAGTTGAGCTTCATTGGAACAATGTACATAAGAACATAAGAACATAAGAAATAGGAGCAGGAGTTGGCCAATCGGCCCCTCGAGCCTGCTCCGCCATTCAATGAGATCATGGCTGATCTGATCCAACCTCAACTCTAAAGAACACAAGAAGTAGGAGCAGGACCAGGCCACTCGGCCCCTGGGCCCGCTCTGCCACCCACAGGGCCTTGACCGATCTGAACTCAGCCTCATGTCCAATTTCCAGCCCGCTCCCCGTAACCCCTGATTCCCTTTACTTCTAGGAAACGGTCTATTTCTGTTTTAAATTTATTTAATGAAGTAGCTTCCACAGCTTCCTGGGGTAGCAAATTCCACAGACCCACTACCCTCTGAGTGAAAAAGTTTCTCCTCATCTCAGTTTTGAAAGAGGAGCCCCTTATTCTAAGATTATGTCCCCTAGTTCTAGTTTCACCCATCATTGGGAACACCCTCACCGCGTCCACCCGATCAAGCCCCTTCACAATCTTATATGTTTCAATAAGATCGCCTCTCATTCTTCTGAACTCCAATGAGTAGAGTCCCAATCTACTCAACCTCTCCTCGTATGTCCACCCCCTCATCCCCAGAATTAACCGAGTGAACCTTCTTTGTACTGCCTCGAGAGCAAGTATGTCTTTTCTTAAGTATGGACACCAAAACTGTATGCAGTACTCCAGGTGCGGTCTCACCAATACCCTATACAACTGCAGCAATACCTCCCTGTTTTTATATTCTATCCCCCTAGCAATAAAAGCCAACATTCCATTGGCTTTCTTGATCACCTGCTGCACCTGCATACTAACTTTTTGATTTTCTTGCACCAAGACCCCCAGATCCCTTTGTACTGCAGTACTTTCCAGTTTCTCGCCATTAAGATAATAACTTGCTCTCTGATTTTTCCTGCCAAAGTGCATAACCTCACATTTTCCAATATTGTATTGCATCTGCCAAATCTCTGCCCACTCACCCAGCCTGTCTATATCCCCTTGTAGGTTTTTTATGTCCTCCTCACTCTCTACTTTCCCTCCCATCTTTGTATCATCTGCAAACTTTGATATGTTACACTCGGTCCCCTCCTCCAAATCGTTAATATAGATTGTAAAGAGTTGGGGACCCAGCACCGACCCCTGCGGAACACCACTGGCTACTGGTTGCCAGTCCGAGAATGAACCATTTATCCCAACTCTCTGCTTCCTGTTAGATAACCAATCCTCCAACCATGCCAGAATATTACCCCCAATCCAGTGATTTTTTATCTTGAGTAATAATCTTTTATGTGGCACCTTGTCGAATGCCTTCTGGAAGTCTAAATACACTACATCCACTGGTTCCCCTTTATCCACCCTGTACGTTATATCCTCAAAGAACTCAAGCAAATTTGTCAGACATGACTTCCCCTTCATAAAGCCATGCTGACTTTGTCCTATTAAATTATGTTTATCTAAATGTTCCGTTACTGTCTCCTTAATAATAGACTCCAAAATTTTACCCACCACAGATGTTAGGCTAACTGGTCTATAATTTCCAGCCTTCTGCCTACAACCCTTTTTAAATAAGGGTGTTACATTAGCAGTTTTCCAATCTGCCGGGACCTTTGCTGAGTTCAGGGAGTTTTGGAAAATTATTACCAAAGCATCCACAATTCCTACTGCCACTTCCCTCAAGACCCTAGGATGCAAGCCATCAGGTCCAGGGGATTTATCCGCCTTGATTCCCATTATTTTACTGAGTACCAATTCCTTAGTGATTTTAATCGTATTTAGCTCCTCCCCCACTAGAGCCCCCTGTTTGTCCAGTGTTGGGATATTCTTAGTGTCCTCTACCGTAAAGACTGAAACAAAATATTTGTTCAGCATTTTTGCCATCTCCATGTTTCCCACCATTAATTTTCCGGTCTCATCCTCTAAGGGACCTACGTTTGCCTTAACCACACTTTTTCTTTTTATATAACTATAGAAACTCTTGCTATCTGTTTTCATATTTTTTGCTAATTTATTTTCATAGTCTATTTTCCCTTTCTTAATCAATCCTTTAGTTACTTTTTGTTGTCTTTTGAAGACTTCCCAATCTTCTATCCTCCCACTAACTTTGGCTACCTTATATGTCCTTGTTTTTAGTTGGATACTTTCTTTAATTTCTTTACTTAGCCATGGATGGCTGTCATTTCTTTTACACCCTTTTTTCCTCAGTGGAATATATTTATTTTGAAAGTTGTAAAATAACTCCTTGAATGAACACCACTGCTCATGTACCGTCTTACCCTTTAATCTATTTTCCCAGTCCACTTTAATCAATTCTGCTCTCATACCATCAAAGTCTCCTTTATTCAAGCTCAGTACGCTTGTTTGAGAACCAACCTTCTCACCCTCTAATTGGATATGGAATTCAACCATGTTATGGTCACTCATTCCAAGGAGATCCTTAACTAGGACATTATTAATTAATCCAGACTCATTACACAGTACCAGGTCCAAGGTTGCTTGCCCCCTTATAGGATCAGTTACATACTGCTCAAGAAATCCATCCCTAAGACACTCAATAAACTCCTCCTCAAGGCTGCCCTGCCCAATTTGATTTGTCCAGTTAATATGATAGTTAAAATCCCCCATAATTATAGCTGTTCCCTTATTACATGCCCCAACTATTTCCTGATTAATACTTCTTCCAACAGAGTTGCAACTATTAGGTGGCCTATATACTACGCCCACCAGTGTTTTTTTCCTCTTATTATTCCTTATCTCTACCCAAACTGTTTCATTATCCTGATCTTTTGACCCAATATCATTTCTCTGTATTACAGTGATTCCTTCCTTTATTAACATAGCCACCCCCCCTCCCCTTCCTTCCTGCCTGTCCTTCCTGATTGTTAAATACCCTGGCATATTTAATTCCCAGACGTTGTCACCCTGCAGCCATGTTTCTGTAATGGCCACAAGATCATACCCATACATAGTTATTTGTGCCATTAACTCGTCAATTTTGTTACGAATGCTACGCGCATTCAGATAAAGAACTTTCAAATGTGTTTTGTGACACTTACTTCCTGCTGTTGACAGAGAGATCAGAGCGGGAGTGAAGCGGGGAATTAAAGTGACAGGTGACCAAAAGCTCAGGGTCACCCTTACGGACTTAACAGAGGTGTTCTGCAAAGTGGTTACCCAATCTGCATTTTGTCTCCCCAATGTAGAGGAGACCGCATCGTGAGCAGCGAATACAGTATATTAAATTGCAAGAAGTACAAGTAAATCGCTGTTTCACCTGGAAGGGGTGTTTGGGGCCCTGGACAGTGGGAAGGGCGGAAGTAAAAGGGCAGGTGTTGCATCTCCTGCACTTGCACGGGAAGGTGCCAGGCGAACGGGAAGGAGTGTTGGGGGAGATAGAGGGGTGGACCAGGGTGTTGCAGTGGGAGCGGTCCCTTCAGAATGCTGAAAGGGGAGGTGAGGGGAAGATGTGCTTGGTGGTGGGATCACGCTGGAGGTGGCGGAAGTGGCAGAGGATGATCCGTTGAATTTGCAATATTTCATCTTTCCTGCATCTTACATAAGCACAGTATATTCCTTCAATTCCTTCCTGCCCTCCCACCCCCCACCCTCCCACCCCACACCCTCTGTCTCTGCACCTGCTTAATATCTGTTACATCTCCAGCTTTTTCCAGTTCTGATGAAGGGTTCCAGACCTGAAACGTTAACTCTGTTTCTCTCTCCACGGATGCTGCCTGGCCTGCTGAGTGTTTCCAGCGGCTTATAGTGAATGTTTGTCAATATCCTATCCCCAGAGATGGAGAGAGAGAAGTCGAGGAAGGGAAGGGAAGAGTCGGCGATGGACCATGTGAAGGTGAGGGAAGGGTGGAAATTGGAAGCAAAGTGAATGAAATGTTCTAGTTCAGGGCGAGTGCAGGAAACGGCAATGATACATTCATCAATGAACCGGAAAAAGAGGTGAGGGAAGGGACCTGAGTAGGACTGGAACAAAGAATGTGCCAAATATCCCACGAAAAGGCAGGCATAGCTTGGGCCCATGCGGGTTCCCAGAGCAACACCTTTAATTTGGAGGAAGTGAGTGGAGTCAAAGGAGAAGTTATTCAACGTGAGAACAAGTTCAGCCAGGCGAAGGAGGGTGGTGGCGGATGGGGACTGGTTGGGCCTCTGTTCAAGGAAGAAGCGGGGAATATTTTGTATTGAAGTATCGACTCTCGCTCAGTTATCATTTCTTTGAGTGTGCAAAAGAAGATTATCGGTTAATTAATGATGCGTTACCGTGAAAGCAACATTAAAGTTGAACAAAAATCACTCGCCCACCGTGGGGCTTGAACCCACGACCCTGAGATTAAAAGTCTCATGCTTTACCGACTAAGCTAGCCGGGCCTGACAAGCTTCGATGTCCTTGTCGCCGATTGCAGCCAGGCGCCTGGTGGATCTGCCCCAGCAGTTTAACTTGTTCTGCAAACCACGAACCAGGTTCTCCTGAATTCCAAGGTGTAGAAGGAAATCAAGCAGCCAATCCAATTACACGCACCGAGCCCCCCCAATCATCACATCACAGGGAAATAAACTAGGAAACTGCTCAAAATACACAACAGGTCGAGCAGCTTCTGAAAAACAATTCAACTTGAGGCATGTGAACAATATTCAGAACTGCAAACAAGGCCGTGTAAAATAATAAACTGTGGGTGTGTGAGCCAAGCCCTAAACTCTGGAATTACCTCCTTAAAGCTCTCCGCCTCTCGTTCCTCCTTTAACGCGCTCCTTAAAATCTACCACTTTGACCAAGCTTTTGGTCATCTGCCCAAATGTCTCCTTATGTGGTACGGTGTCAAATTCTGTCTGATAATCGAACCTGTGAAGCACCCTGGGACATTTTACTACTTTAAAGGCACTATATAAATGCAAGTTTGTTTGTTGTTCTGTATATGAGTGTGGAGTTTTTATATAACGTGGGTGTTTATAGAATGAATACGATGCTTTGCACGTGTGTCAGTTGTAAATAGTGGTGAACAGTTGTTTTTTAGACCGGAGGGAATTATACAGTGGTGTTCCACAGGGGTCGGTATTAGGACCACTGCTCTTTCTGATATATATTAATGACCTGGACTTGGGTATTCAGGGCATAATTTCAAAGTCTGCAGATGAAAGGAAACGCAGAAATGTAGTAAACAATGAGACGGAAAGTAACAGACTTCATGAGGACATCTACAGAGTGGTGAAATGGGCAGAGACAGAGCAGATGTAATTTAACACAGAGCAGTGTGAAGTGATCCATTTTGGTAGGAAGAATGAGGAGAGGCAATTTAAACTAAATGGTACAATTTTAAATCGGGTGCAGGAACACATAGACCTGGGGGTGTATTTATCTAACTTCGAAGGCGGCGGAACATTTGAGATGTCTGCTAAAAATCACACGGGATTCTTGGCTTTATTAATAGAGCCACAGAGTATAACAGCAAGGAGGTAATGCTAAGCCTTTATACATCACTGGTTAGGCCTCAGCTGGAGGATTCTGGGCACAACATTTTAGGAAGGATGTGAAGGCGTTAGAGAGGCTGCTGGAGATATTTACAGGGATGAGCAACTTCAGTTTCGTGGAGAGAATGGAGAAGCTGGGGTTGTTCTCCTTGGAGCAGAGAAGATTGCGAGGAGAGTTGATAGAGGTGTTCGAAATCATTAGGGGTCTGGACAGAATAGATAGAGAGAAGCTGATGCCATTTGCGGAAGGGTCGAGAACCAGAGGACACTGAGTTAATGTGATTGGCAGAAGGTCCAAAGGCGACATGAGGAAAACAACGTTACTCAGCGAGAGGTTCGGATCTGGAATGCACTGCCTGAAAGGGTGGTGGAGGCAGACTCAATCGTGGCTTTCAAAAGGTTATTGGATAAGTACCTGAAGGAAAAAAGATTGCAGGGCTACGGGGAAAGAGCGGGGGAGTTGGACTAGCTGAAGTAATCCTGCAGAGAGCAGGCACGGGCTCGATGGGACGGATGGCCTCCTTCTGTGCTGTAACCATTCTCTGATTCTAAATTCAGTGTATAAAATGGGATATGGTTTAACAGTTAACAAATTATTGAAGTAGTGACTCTCCCTCAGTAAGCATTACCTTCGTCCTGCAAAAGAAGGTTGTTGGTTAATTAATGATGCTTTCCCGTGTAAGCAACATAAAGTTTAAAAACAATCATAAGTCTCACGTGGCTTTCGTACCACGGCAGCTGAAATTAAGAATCGGACCACACTACCAACTGAGCTAGCTGGATATGTCAAAGGTGCATCGCCTTGTTGGAATGCTGATGGTGGGAGATTCAGTGACGGTAATGCCATTGAATGTCAAGGGGCGGTGGTTAGACTCTCGCTTTTTGGAGATATTCATTGACTGGCACTTGTGTGGCACGAATGTTACTTGCCACTTATCAGCCCAAGCCTGAATGTCATCCAGGTGTTGCTGCATGCGGGCATGGACATCTTCATTATATGAGGAGTTCCGAATGGAACTGAACTCTGTGCAATCATCAGCGATCCCCACTTCTGACCTTATGATGGAGGGAATGTCATTGATGAAGCAGCTGATGATGGTTTGGCCTAGGACACTCCCCTGAGGAACTCGTACAGCGATATCCAGGGGCTGAGATGATTGACCTCCAACAACGATAACCATCTTCCCTTGTGCTAGTTATGATTCCAGCCAGTGGAGAGTTTCACCACCGGACCCCAGCTCCCCACCACCCGCCCCCCACCCCCTGACTCCCATTGACTTCAATTTGACGAGGGCTCCTCGATGCCACACTCAGTTGAATGCTGCCTTAATGTCAAGGGCAATCACTTTGACATGATCTCTGGAATTCAGCTCTTTTGTCCATGTTTAGACCAAGGCTGTAATGAGGTCTGGAGATGAGTGGTCCAGGCGGAACCCAAACTGAGCAACGGTGAGCAGGTTATTGGGGAATAAGTACTGCTTGATAGCACTGTTGATGACACCTTCCATCACTTTGCTGATGATTGAGCGTAGACTGATGGGGCAGTAATTGTCCGGATTGGATTTGTCCTGCTTATTGTGGACAGGACATACCTGGGCAGTTTTCCACATTGTCGGGTAGATGCCAGTGTTGTAGCTGTACTGGAACAGCTTTGCTGGAGGCGCGGCTAGTTCTGCAGCACAAGTCTTCAGCACAACAGCCAGGATGCTGTCGGAACCTATAGCCTTTGCTGTCCCCAGTGCGCTCAGTCGGTTCTTGATATCACGTGGAGTGAATCGAATTAGCTGACGAATGGCCTCTGTGATGGTGAGGACCTCTGGAGGAGGCCGAGATTGATCATCCACTCGGCACTTCTGGCTAAAGGTGGTTTTAAACACTTCAGCCTTGGCTTTTGCACTCACGTGCTGCGCTCCGCCAACATTGAGAATGGGGATAAAGTTACCAGACATTGCTCTAAAGCCTGTCTCACTGATTCCCCAGAATAATGCACAGAATCGGCTGATGCCCTCCTTTGTTTAAAGTAACAAGCAGACAAAAACACAGGTATTCGTTCAAAATCAACCCGCAGGTGGCCACGCACAGAATAAACAGAGCCAAAGAGACAGGCAGAATTGGGAAACACCGGGAAATAGACAAGAGATATTGACAAGGACTAAAGCGATTTGCGATCAGAAAATTGCCTGAACCCCTGTTGTTAATGAAAGGGATTTGATGGTTGAGTTCCTTATACACCTTGGAATTCTGGAGAACTTGGTTCGTAGTTTGCAGAAAAGCGGCTTAGATCTGCTGTTGTGAACCGAGGCAGCGCTGCAGGAGCCTTTAATAATCTCTCACAAATCAACTGAAAGCAGCCGGAATGTGTAGCTTTGAGACGGGCTTTCTGCCCGGTCAGGGCTGGAAAGGGGAGGGTGTGAGAGACATTGTAGAGTTTGAGTGCGTAGAGAACTGCACAGAGAAACAGCAAATGTAACAGGACTTTATACATTGAACCACGAATGCGAATTGTTCCATTTTTCCACTATTTAACTGAACGAGTTTTCAAAATGTTTCTGCCCGGTTTCCTTCCGCGTGTTAGGCGAACGTGCTGACCACAGCCCGCCTTCTGCGCACCCGAGCGTTAAACCAACGACTGATGTGAGGCTAACAGGTCTGTAGTTCCCGGTTTTCCCTTTCCCTCCTTTCTTAAATAGCTGGGTTACATTTGCTATCCTCCAATCTGCAGGAACCGTTCCAGAAGATACAGAATTGTGGAAGATGACAACCAATGCGTCCACTATCTCAATGGCCACCTCTTTCAAAGCCTTAGGAAGTAGGTCATCCGGTCCTTGGGATTTATCGACTTTTAGTCCCATTAATTTTGATAGTACTGTTTTTTTTACTAATAATAATTTCTTTAAGTTCCTCATTCTCGCCACACCCTTGGTTTTCTCGTATTTCTGGGAGGTTTCTTGTGTCTTCCTCCGTGAAGACAGAAACAAAGTATTTATTTAATTTCCCAGCCATTTCCTCATTCCCCATTATAAATTCTCCCGTCTCTGACTGTAAAGGACCTACATTTACCTTCGCCAGTCTTTTCCTTTTGACATACCTATAGCAGCTTTTACAATTCGTTTTTATATTTTTCGCTAGTTTGTGCTCATATTCCATTTTCCCTTTCTTTATCAATTTCTTGGTCCCCCTTTGCTGATTTGTAAAAAGATCCCAATCCTCAGGCTGACCGCTTTTTCTGGCAACTTTATAAGCTTCTTCCTTTCGCTTAATACTAGCTTTAATTTCTTTTGATAGCCATGGTTGGATCACTTTTCCTTTTAGGTTTTTATGCCCTAGAGGAATATATGTTTGTTGCAAATTATGCATTATTTCCTTGAATATTAGCCATTTTGGCCCGAAAATTAGACCTAATGCGGGAGATTACGCACTGTGTACTCTCGCGTATTAGGTCCCGAAGTGCCGGTTTCCTGCATGCACTGCGCATGCGCGGGAAACCAGCACTTCGGGTATTGCAAAGGGGGTGGTTCCTAAGTGAACCGCATGCGCACTACAGGTTGCACGCACGCAGCGCACTTAGTTTTTTTTTCAGGTTTTAACGCGCAGGTAAGTTGAAGATTTTACACATAAAGAAAGCAGGCGTAAGACCCCCTTTTAACAAGGTAAGTAGTTAATTAAGTATTATTTTAAATTATTTTCGACAGGTTTATCTTTATTAGAGACTTTAAAGAAAGGTAAGTTTATTTTTATAACTTTTAAAAAGAATTTAAATTTTTTCAAAAATTTTAATTTTTGTTTAAAGTGGTTAATTTATTTAACTATAATTATTTTATTAATGTGATGGCTTTTTTAAAAATTTAATTGAGGTTTAGCTGTTCTTTTGGGGGCTTGTAGTATTCATAGTTTTGACAGCTCTTGCTGTCAAAACTATGAATGAAAGATGGTGTGCTGCCATTGGCTCTAACTGGCCCACGTGATCCCAGAGGTCGCATCGAATTAACTGCGCCTCTGGGACACGCACACACTGTGCGCCGGCACCAGGGAGAGGCCCAGGAACTGAAGTTCGTGTGGGCCCGAACCATAAAGGTAGGCGCGGAGTGCGATATCGCGGGGGATCCTTACCCCCGCGGCAACCATCGAACTCCAATTTCTGGGCCTTTATGTCCACCTTCATACCTTTTAGTGTAGTCTCCCAATCTACCATGGCCAACTTATCCCTCATACCCTTGTAGTTTCCTCTGTTTAGATTGAAGACCTTAGTTTCAGATTGGACTACATCACTCTCAAACTTAATGTAAAATTCCATCATATTCTGGTCACTTGTCCCTAAAGGCCCCTTTACCACAAGATTATTGATTAGCCCTTTCTCATTACACAGTACAGATCCAGAATAGCCTGTTCCCTGGTTGGTTCCGCCACATACTGATCCAGGAAACCATCTCGCATGCATTCCAAGAATTCGTCCTCCACACCATTAGTGGTAATTTGATTTGCCCAGTTAATATGTAGATTAACGTCCCCCATGATTACCGTATTGCCCTTGTTACATGCACTTCAAATCTCTTGAATGATACTGTGCCCTACATTACCATTACTGTTTGGTGGCCTATACACAACTCCCACCAATGTTTTCCGCCCTTTGCTATTTCTTAGCTCCACCCAAACTGATTCCAGTTATACATCACGATCTACCAAGCCAAGATGTTTTATCTCTACCGTACCGAACTCATCCCGTATTAACAGCGCTACACCAACTCCTTTTCCTTTTTGTCTGTCCTTCCTAAAGTTTGAGTACCCTGGAACATTCAGTTCCCAGCTTTGGTTACCCTGCAACCATGTCTCTGTAATGGCAATTACATCATACCCTTTTACTTCTATTAGTGCCATTAATTCATCCACCTTGTTGCGAATGAACAATGTAGGTGAGGTGCAGGTCAGCCATGATCTAACTGCATGTCGGAGCAGGTAGAGGGCTGAAAGGACTACTCTCGTTCTATGTTCCTGTATTCGGTTCTCTTCCTTCTCATTTAACTTTACCCTACATCCTTCTTTTTAGGCAGTCCCTCGGAACCGAGGATGACTTACCCTACATTAGCTGTCAGCAGACTGGATCAAGAAATCGTCTTTTCACTCCTGCTATTCTGGGAGGTCCACTCCTCACGAAGCAACTCAACTCTTCATTCTCCTCTTCCAGTTGTGACACAGCTTGAAGCAGAGGAGCTCGAATTTGTACCAGGCACAACCATACACAGCAGTACTGCGCAGCAGCCAGCAGAGGGAGCATGTGATGCAATACCGCGCAGCGGCCAGAGGAGGGAGCAGCACTACCAGGTGGCGCAATACAGCATAGCTGCCAGAGGAGGGAGCAGCAGGACCAGGTGGCGCAATACAGCATAGCTGCCAGAGGAGGGAGCAGCACTACCAGGTGGCGCAATACAGCATAGCGGCCAGAGGAGGGAGCAGTAGGACCAGGTGGCGCAATACAGCATAGCGGCCAGAGGAGGGAGCAGTAGTACCAGGTGGCGCAATACAGCATAGCGGCCAGAGGAGGGAGCAACAGGACCAGGTGGCGCAATACAGCATAGCGGCCAGAGGAGGGAGCAGCAGGACCAGGTGGCGCAATACAGCATAGCGGCCAGAGGAGGGAGCAACAGGACCAGGTGGCGCAATACAGCATAGCTGCCAGAGGAGGGAGCAGCAGGACCAGGTGGCGCAATACAGCATAGCGGCCAGAGGAGGGAGCAGCACTACCAGGTGGCCCAATACAGCATAGCTGCCAGAGGAGGGAGCAGCAGGACCAGGTGGCGCAATACAGCATAGCGGCCAGAGGAGGGAGCAGCAGGACCAGGTGGCGCAATACAGCATAGCGGCCAGAGGAGGGAGCAGCAGGACCAGGTGGCGCAATACAGCATAGCGGCCAGAGGAGGGAGCAGCAGGACCAGGTGGCGCAATACAGCATAGCGGCCAGAGGAGGGAGCAGCAGGACCAGGTGGCGCAATACAGCATAGCGGCCAGAGGAGGGAGCAGCAGGACCAGGTGGCGCAATACAGCATAGCGGCCAGAGGAGGGAGCAACAGGACCAGGTGGCGCAATACAGCATAGCGGCCAGAGGAGGGAGCAACAGGACCAGACACACGCCGATCCTGCAGAACAAACATACACGGAGGAGGGATTTTACCCGATGGAAGTTAAAATCGACACCTTGTATATTTCAGCCTAGAACGGAGGCATCTGTGACCTGTTATTACAGAGATACACAAGTTAGTAACTTCTGTGGAATATAAGTTTAAATTATATTGTGCGAGAAAGAATGAGGTGGAACAGGCTCCAAAGTAAAAGTGAACTCTTTCGGACTGATATCAGGAATGTGATCAGCACTTAGAATGGACTCCAGGCAGAGCGATGGTGGTGAGAGCCCTGGAATGATTTAGGAAACAATTGGATTAAGCAATGGTGTGAAGACTAGGGTTGTTCTGGAGTGCTGAATTCCAATAGGCTGAATTGCCTTTCTCACGGGTGAGGATCTTGTGATCAGTGCGGGTAGGTGTGAAAAATGTGTCCACCCCCACAGTCTCCATTATTATTTAACTTAATGACTGTGTGCAAACGGAATAAGATTAGGACGTCAATCATCCTGGGCAATATTTAAGCCTCAATCAACATAACAAAAAAACAGATTATCTGGTCCTTATCTCATTGCTGTTTGTGGGAGCTTGCTGTGCGCAAATTGGCTGCCGCGTTTCCTACATTTTATCAGTGATGTACAAAAAATACTTCAGTGGCTGTAAAGCGCTTTGGGAGGTCCGGAATATTTGCACTGAGCCTCTTGCCAAAGTGCTTGAGATTCACGCGGATTGATTCGAAAACTGCTCTCCCATCTTTCCAAAAGATTCAACTGCAGCTCAAGGTCAAATGTCGAGTGCAAAATGAGGGCTAGTCCGGGACATCTCGCATAATCCAGCAATTAGACCCAAAGCGAGAATCAGACCCCTAGACCAACGAGTCCGCTGCTGGAAGCAAGAACACTCAAGATATTTCCATAATCAAACCATGTGTTGGCCATTCTTGACACCCAGAGCACTTGCGACCGAGACAGTTCTGACTTTGCCTTCTCTACCTGTCTTCTAAAGCGCTGCACTGTTCAACTCAAACAGTTAATGCGCTGTTAGGACGGTAATTTATCGAGGCAGCAGGTGCCCATCCCGAGTGCAGCAGCGGAATTTCTGCATTAGTTTGGCCTGAGGCCTCAGATTTGGACAATGTATCAGCAAAGGCAGTGAGAGGACATGGCGGCAGCACGTGACGCAAAAACCGCCCCGGAAGTGACCATTCGATTCTGTGACTGTGGCCAGTTTTGATTGGGGGAGGGGTTTACTGTCAGTTCATAGCCCACCAATCCTCCTCCGTCCATCGTGTTTTCTGACACATTCGCACATTCAGGGCCGGGCCCGGGCAGATTCACTTCTATATCACCCGGTGTCTCTGAGGCTCCTCTTACCCCTGATTACCAACTCACACAGTCTGTAAATTTAAACCTGAAAAACTCCCTCACAAAGGGCTGGAGCGGACGGGGAGGCTGTGAACTCTGAACAAATCTCAGCCCAATAAGGGATGTTAGTCTTTCTATAAAGATCAATGCAGTTCCCCCAAAGACCCAGACTGCTCCTACACAGACCAAGGGAGATTACCCATACCAAGTGAGGGCCAACACATACACAGACACAGCCAGCCCTACACAGACACAGACTGCGCCTACACAGACCAAGGGAGCTTACTAAGACCAAGGGAGGGCCGACACATACACAGACACAGCCAGCCCTACACAGAACCATACAGCTCCTAAACAGACCCGGACCGTTGTTGCACAGTCTCAGACGGCTGCTACACAGACCCAGACAGCTACTGCACAGACGAATACTGCTCCTACACGACTCAGACACTATTACATAAACCCTGATACTCCTATGCAGACGTAGTCACCTTGATGTGAGTAGCACAGCGTTAATTGGAATGTTGTTGTAAAACGCTGTAGCTATGTTTTAAGCCATGTATTAGACTGCCAACATAATTACAAGGCATGATGGGAAGCTTGGCCATGCTGACAGAAGCGTAGTGTCAGAAGTTAATAAGTAACAGCTGGTATAAACATGTTTCATGAAACCTTGTTACAGAGAAAATGGGCAAGAATGAAACCTTGTTACAGAGACAATAAGCAAAGATGAAACCTTCTCAATGGGCAAACATGACTATATGAATATATCTGCTAAAAGCTTAAGTGATCAGTAATTAACAATTGAGCAACTGTCAGCATCCTTTTCAACTGTCGAGTTCAGCTTGATTATGTATAAATACATTGCCATGACTGCTGTAAAGTTGAGAGACTTCGGGATACCGAAAACTTTCCCCTGCTTGCTTGTATTAAAGAATTATCATATCGTGGACTATAAGTGACTTCGAGTGGTGTGTTTTTCCCACAACACAACTCCTGCAGAATCCCAGACTGCTCCCAAACAGACCCAGATGGCTGCATTCACAGTTCAAGCATCACATACATAGAACCAAACATCTCCTACCCAGCCCCAGACAGCTCTACCCAGACCCAAACAGCAACTACAGAGAATCTGACAGATCCTTTCACAGTTTCAGCATCAACTACACAGAACCAAACATGTCCTAATTAGCCACAGACAACAACTTCCCTGAAAGCTCCTATACGGAACCAGCCAGCTCCAACACAGGAATCTCAAGCACTTTGGCAAGAGGCTCAGTGCAAATATTCCCGACCTCCCAAAGCGCTTTACAGCCACTGAAGTATTTTTTGTACATCACTGATAAAATGTAGGAAACGCGGCAGCCAATTTGCGCACAGCAAGCTCCCACAAACAGCAATGAGATAAGGACCAGATAATCTGTTTTTTTGTTATGTTGATTGAGGCTTAAATATTGCCCAGGATGATTGACGTCCTAATCTTATTCCGTTTGCACACAGTCATTAAGTTAAATAATAATGGAGACTGTGGGGGTGGACACATTTTTCACACCTACCCGCACTGATCACAAGATCCTCACCCGTGAGAAAGGCAATTCAGCCTATTGGAATTCAGCACTCCAGAACAACCCTAGTCTTCACACCATTGCTTAATCCAATTGTTTCCTAAATCATTCCAGGGCTCTCACCACCATTGCTCTGCCTGGAGTCCATTCTAAGTGCTGATCACATTCCTGATAACAGTCCGAAAGAGTTCACTTTTACTTTGGAGCCTGTTCCACCTCATTCTTTCTCGCACAATATAATTTAAACTTATATTCCACAGAAGTTACTAACTTGTGTATCTCTGTAATAACAGGTCACAGATGCCTCCGTTCAAGGCTGAAATATACAAGGTGTCGATTTTAACTTCCATCGGGTAAAATCCCTCCTCCGTGTATGTTTGTTCTGCAGGATCGGCGTGTGTCTGGTCCTGCTGCTCCCTCCTCTGGCCGCTATGCTGTATTGCGCCACCTGGTCCTGTTGCTCCCTCCTCTGGCCGCTATGCTGTATTGCGCCACCTGGTCCTGCTGCTCCCTCCTCTGGCCGCTATGCTGTATTGCGCCACCTGGTCCTGCTGCTCCCTCCTCTGGCCGCTATGCTGTATTGCGCCACCTGGTCCTGTTGCTCCCTCCTCTGGCCGCAATGCTGTATTGCGCCACCTGGTCCTGCTGCTCCCTCCTCTGGCCGCTATGCTGTATTGCGCCACCTGGTCCTGCTGCTCCCTCCTCTGGCCGCTATGCTGTATTGCGCCACCTGGTCCTGCTGCTCCCTCCTCTGGCCGCTATGCTGTATTGCGCCACCTGGTCCTGCTGCTCCCTCCTCTGGCCGCTATGCTGTATTGCGCCACCTGGTAGTGCTGCTCCCTCCTCTGGCCGCTATGCTGTATTGCGCCACCTGGTCCTGCTGCTCCCTCCTCTGGCCGCTATGCTGTATTGCGCCACCTGGTACTACTGCTCCCTCCTCTGGCCGCTGCGCGGTATTGCATCACATGCTCCCTCTGCTGGCTGCTGCGCAGTACTGCTGTATATGGTTGCGCCTGGTACAAATTCGAGCTCCTCTGCTTCAAGCTGTGTCACAACTGGAAGAGGAGAATGAAGAGTTGAGTTGCTTCGTGAGGAGTGGACCTCCCAGAATAGCAGGAGTGAAAAGACGATTTCTTGATATAGTCTGCTGACAGCTAATGTAGGGTAAGTCATCCTCGGTTCCGAGGGACTGCCTAAAAAGAAGGATGTAGGGTAAAGTTAAATGAGAAGGAAGAGAACCGAATACAGGAACATAGGAACGAGAGTAGTCCTTTCAGCCCTCTACCTGCTCCGACATGCAGTTAGATCATGGCTGACCTGCACCTCACCTACATTGTTCATTCGCAACAAGGTGGATGAATTAATGGCACTAATAGAAGTAAAAGGGTATGATGTAATTGCCATTACAGAGACATGGTTGCAGGGTAACCAAAGCTGGGAACTGAATGTTCCAGGGTACTCAAACTTTAGGAAGGACAGACAAAAAGGAAAAGGAGTTGGTGTAGCGCTGTTAATACGGGATGAGTTCGGTACGGTAGAGATAAAACATCTTGGCTTGGTAGATCGTGATGTATAACTGGAATCAGTTTGGGTGGAGCTAAGAAATAGCAAAGGGCGGAAAACATTGGTGGGAGTTGTGTATAGGCCACCAAACAGTAATGGTAATGTAGGGCACAGTATCATTCAAGAGATTTGAAGTGCATGTAACAAGGGCAATACGGTAATCATGGGGGACGTTAATCTACATATTGACTGGGCAAATCAAATTACCACTAATGGTGTGGAGGACGAATTCTTGGAATGCATGCGAGATGGTTTCCTGGATCAGTATGTGGCGGAACCAACCAGGGAACAGGCTATTCTGGATCTGTACTGTGTAATGAGAAAGGGCTAATCAATAATCTTGTGGTAAAGGGGCCTTTAGGGACAAGTGACCAGAATATGATGGAATTTTACATTAAGTTTGAGAGTGATGTAGTCCAATCTGAAACTAAGGTCTTCAATCTAAACAGAGGAAACTACAAGGGTATGAGGGATAAGTTGGCCATGGTTGATTGGGAGACTACACTAAAAGGTATGAAGGTGGACATAAAGGCCCAGAAATTGGAGTTCGATGGTTGCCGTGGGGGTAAGGATCCCCCGCGATATCGCACTCCGCGCCTACCTTTATGGTTCGGGCCCACACGAACTTCAGTTCCTGGGCCTCTCCCTGGTGCCGGCGCACAGTGTGTGCGTGTCCCAGAGGCGCAGTTAATTCGATGCGACCTCTGGGATCACGTGGGCCAGTTAGAGCCAATGGCAGCACACCATCTTTCATTCATAGTTTTGACAGCAAGAGCTGTCAAAACTATGAATACTACAAGCCCCCAAAAGAACAGCTAAACCTCAATTAAATTTTTAAAAAGCCATCACATTAATAAAATAATTATAGTTAAATAAATTAACCACTTTAAACAAAAATTTAAATTTTTGAAAAAATTTAAATTCTTTTTAAAAGTTATAAAAATAAACTTACCTTTCTTTAAAGTCTCTAAAAAAGATAAACCTGTTGAAAATAATTTAAAATAATACTTAATTAACTACTTAGTTGTTAAAAGGGGGTCTTACGCCTGCTTTCTTTATGTGTAAAATCTTCAACTTACCTGCGCGTTAAAACCTGAAAAAAAACTAAGTGCGCTGCGTGCGCGCAACCTGTAGTGCGCATGCGGTTCACTTAGGAACCGCCCCCTTTGCAATACCCGAAGTGCTGGTTTCCCGCGCATGCGCAGTGCATGCAGGAAACCGGCACTTCGGGACCTAATACGCGAGAGTACACAGTGCGTACTCGCCCGTATTAGGTCTAATTTTCGGGCCAAAATGGCTAATATTCAAGGAAATAATGCATAATTTGCAACAAACATATATTCCTCTAGGGCATAAAAACCTAAAAGGAAAAGTGATCCAACCATGGCTATCAAAAGAAATTAAAGCTAATATTAAGCGAAAGGAAGAAGCTTATAAAGTTGCCAGACAAAGCGGTCAGCCTGAGGATTGGGATCTTTTTACAAATCAGCAAAGGGGGACCAAGAAATTGATAAAGAAAGGGAAAATGGAATATGAGCACAAACTAGCGAAAAATATAAAAACGAATTGTAAAAGCTGCTATAGGTATGTCAAAAGGAAAAGACTGGCGAAGGTAAATGTAGGTCCTTTACAGTCAGAGACGGGAGAATTTATAATGGGGAATGAGGAAATGGCTGGGAAATTAAATAAATACTTTGTTTCTGTCTTCACGGAGGAAGACACAAGAAACCTCCCAGAAATACGAGAAAACCAAGGGTGTGGCGAGAATGAGGAACTTAAAGAAATTATTATTAGTAAAAAAAACAGTACTATCAAAATTAATGGGACTAAAAGTCGATAAATCCCAAGGACCGGATGACCTACTTCCTAAGGCTTTGAAAGAGGTGGCCATTGAGATAGTGGACGCATTGGTTGTCATCTTCCACAATTCTGTATCTTCTGGAACGGTTCCTGCAGATTGGAGGATAGCAAATGTAACCCTGCTATTTAAGAAAGGAGGGAAAGGGAAAACCGGGAACTACAGACCTGTTAGCCTCACATCAGTCGTTGGGTTAACGCTCGGGTGCGCAGAAGGCGGGCTGTGGTCAGCACGTTCGCCTAACACGCGGAAGGAAACCGGGCAGAAACATTTTGAAAACTCGTTCAGTTAAATAGTGGAAAAATGGAACAATTCGCATTCGTGGTTCAATGTATAAAGTCCTGTTACATTTGCTGTTTCTCTGTGCAGTTCTCTACGCACTCAAACTCTACAATGTCTCTCACACCCTCCCCTTTCCAGCCCTGACCGGGCAGAAAGCCCGTCTCAAAGCTACACATTCCGGCTGCTTTCAGTTGATTTGTGAGAGATTATTAAAGGCTCCTGCAGCGCTGCCTCGGTTCACAACAGCAGATCTAAGCCGCTTTTCTGCAAACTACGAACCAAGTTCTCCAGAATTCCAAGGTGTATAAGGAACTCAACCATCAAATCCCTTTCATTAACAACAGGGGTTCAGGCAATTTTCTGATCGCAAATCGCTTTAGTCCTTGTCAATATCTCTTGTCTATTTCCCGGTGTTTCCCAATTCTGCCTGTCTCTTTGGCTCTGTTTATTCTGTGCGTGGCCATCTGCGGGTTGATTTTGAACGAATACCTGTGTTTTTGTCTGCTTGTTACTTTAAACAAAGGAGGGCATCAGCCGATTCTGTGCATTATTCTGGGGAATCAGTGAGACAGGCTTTAGAGCAATGTCTGGTAACTTTATCCCCATTCTCAATGTTGGCGGAGCGCAGCACGTGAGTGCAAAAGCCAAGGCTGAAGTGTTTAAAACCACCTTTAGCCAGAAGTGCAGAGTGGATGATCAATCTCGGCCTCCTCCAGAGGTCCTCACCATCACAGAGGCCATTCGTCAGCTAATTCGATTCACTCCACGTGATATCAAGAACCGACTGAGCGCACTGGGGACAGCAAAGGCTATAGGTTCCGACAGCATCCTGGCTGTTGTGCTGAAGACTTGTGCTGCAGAACTAGCCGCGCCTCCAGCAAAGCTGTTCCAGTACAGCTACAACACTGGCATCTACCCGACAATGTGGAAAACTGCCCAGGTATGTCCTGTCCACAATAAGCAGGACAAATCCAATCCGGACAATTACTGCCCCATCAGTCTACGCTCAATCATCAGCAAAGTGATGGAAGGTGTCATCAACAGTGCTATCAAGCAGTACTTATTCCCCAATAACCTGCTCACCGTTGCTCAGTTTGGGTTCCGCCTGGACCACTCATCTCCAGACCTCATTACAGCCTTGGTCTAAACATGGACAAAAGAGCTGAATTCCAGAGATCATGTCAAAGTGATTGCCCTTGACATTAAGGCAGCATTCAACTGAGTGTGGCATCGAGGAGCCCTCGTCAAATTGAAGTCAATGGGAGTCGGGGGGTGGGGGGCGGGTGGTGGGGAGCTGGGGTCCGGTGGTGAAACTCTCCACTGGCTGGAATCATAACTAGCACAAGGGAAGATGGTTATCGTTGTTGGAGGTCAATCATCTCAGCCCCTGGATATCGCTGTACGAGTTCCTCAGGGGAGTGTCCTAGGCCAAACCATCATCAGCTGCTTCATCAATGACATTCCCTCCATCATAAGGTCAGAAGTGGGGATCGCTGATGATTGCACAGAGTTCAGTTCCATTCGGAACTCCTCATATAATGAAGCAGTCCATGCCCGCATGCAGCAACACCTGGATGACATTCAGGCTTGGGCTGATAAGTGGCAAGTAACATTCGTGCCACACAAGTGCCAGTCAATGAATATCTCCAAAAAGCGAGAGTCTAACCACCGCCCCTTGACATTCAATGGCATTACCGTCACTGAATCTCCCACCATCAGCATTCCAACAAGGCGATGCACCTTTGACATATCCAGCTAGCTCAGTTGGTAGTGTGGTCCGATTCTTAATTTCAGCTGCCGTGGTACGAAAGCCACGTGAGACTTATGATTGTTTTTAAACTTTATGTTGCTTACACGGGAAAGCATCATTAATTAACCGACAACCTTCTTTTGCAGGACGAAGGTAATGCTTACTGAGGGAGAGTCACTACTTCAATAATTTGTTAACTGTTAAACCATATCCCATTTTATACACTGAATTTAGAATCAGAGAATGGTTACAGCACAGAAGGAGGCCATCCGTCCCATCGAGCCCGTGCCTGCTCTCTGCAGGATTACTTCAGCTAGTCCAACTCCCCCGCTCTTTCCCCGTAGCCCTGCAATCTTTTTTCCTTCAGGTACTTATCCAATAACCTTTTGAAAGCCACGATTGAGTCTGCCTCCACCACCTTTTGAGGCCTTGCATTCCAGATCCGAACCTCTCGCTGAGTAACGTTGTTTTCCTCATGTCGCCTTTGGACCTTCTGCCAATCACATTAACTCAGTGTCCTCTGGTTCTCGACCCTTCCGCAAATGGCATCAGCTTCTCTCTATCTATTCTGTCCAGACCCCTAATGATTTCGAACACCTCTATCAACTCTCCTCGCAATCTTCTCTGCTCCAAGGAGAACAACCCCAGCTTCTCCATTCTCTCCACGAAACTGAAGTTGCTCATCCCTGTAAATATCTCCAGCAGCCTCTCTAATGCCTTCACATCCTTCCTAAAATGTTGTGCCCAGAATCCTCCAGCTGAGGCCTAACCAGTGATGTATAAAGGCTTAGCATTACCTCCTTGCTGTTATACTCTGTGGCTCTATTAATAAAGCCAAGAATCCCGTGTGATTTTTAGCAGACATCTCAAATGTTCCGCCGCCTTCGAAGTTAGATAAATACACCCCCAGGTCTATGTGTTCCTGCACCCGATTTAAAATTGTACCATTTAGTTTAAATTGCCTCTCCTCATTCTTCCTACCAAAATGGATCACTTCACACTGCTCTGTGTTAAATTACATCTGCTCTGTCTCTGCCCATTTCACCACTCTCTATCTGTCCTCATGAAGTCTGTTACTTTCCGTCTCATTGTTTACTACATTTCTGAGTTTCCTTTCATCTGCAGACTTTGAAATTATGCCCTGAATACCCAAGTCCAGGTCATTAATATATATCAGAAAGAGCAGTGGTCCTAATACCGACCCCTGTGGAACACCACTGTATAATTCCCTCCGGTCTAAAAAACAACTGTTCACCACTATTTACAACTGACACACGTGCAAAGCATCGTATTCATTCTATAAACACCCACGTTATATAAAAACTCCACACTCATATACAGAACAACAAACAAACTTGCATTTATATAGTGCCTTTAAAGTAGTAAAATGTCCCAGGGCGCTTCACAGGTTCGATTATCAGACAGAATTTGACACCGTACCACATAAGGACATATTTGGGCAGATGACCAAAAGCTTGGTCAAAGTGGTAGATTTTAAGGAGCGCGTTAAAGGAGGAACGAGAGGCGGAGAGCTTTAAGGAGGTAATTCCAGAGTTTAGGGCTTGGCTCACACACCCACAGTTTATTATTTTACACGGCCTTGTTTGCAGTTCTGAATATTGTTCACATGCCTCAAGTTGAATTGTTTTTCAGAAGCTGCTCGACCTGTTGTGTATTTTGAGCAGTTTCCTAGTTTATTTCCCTGTGATGTGATGATTGGGGGGGCTCGGTGCGTGTAATTGGATTGGCTGCTTGATTTCCTTCTACACCTTGGAATTCAGGAGAACCTGGTTCGTGGTTTGCAGAACAAGTTAAACTGCTGGGGCAGATCCACCAGGCACCTGGCTGCAATCGGCGACAAGGACATCGAAGCTTGTCAGGCCCGGCTAGCTTAGTCGGTAAAGCATGAGACTTTTAATCTCAGGGTCGTGGGTTCAAGCCCCACGGTGGGCGAGTGATTTTTGTTCAACTTTAATGTTGCTTTCACGGTAACGTATCATTAATTAACCGATAATCTTCTTTTGCACACTCAAAGAAATGATAACTGAGCGAGAGTCGATACTTCAATACAAAATATTCCCCGCTTCTTCCTTGAACAGAGGCCCAACCAGTCCCCATCCGCCACCACCCTCCTTCGCCTGGCTGAACTTGTTCTCACATTGAATAACTTCTCCTTTGACTCCACTCACTTCCTCCAAATTAAAGGTGTTGCTCTGGGAACCCGCATGGGCCCAAGCTATGCCTGCCTTTTCGTGGGATATTTGGCACATTCTTTGTTCCAGTCCTACTCAGGTCCCTTCCCTCACCTCTTTTTCCGGTTCATTGATGAATGTATCATTGCCGTTTCCTGCACTCGCCCTGAACTAGAACATTTCATTCACTTTGCTTCCAATTTCCACCCTTCCCTCACCTTCACATGGTCCATCTCCGACTCTTCCCTTCCCTTCCTTGACTTCTCTCTCTCCATCTCTGGGGATAGGCTATTGACAAACATTCACTATTAGCCGCTGGAAACACTCAGCAGGTCAGGCAGCATCCGTGGAGAGAGAAACAGAGTTAACGTTTCAGGTCTGGGACCCTTCATCAGAACTGGAAAAAGCTGGAGATGTAACAGATATTAAGCAGGTGCAGAGACAGAGGGTGGGGGGAGGGGAGGGCAGGAAGGAATTGAAGGAATATACTGTGCTTATGTAAGAGGCAGGAAAGATAAAATATTGCAAATTCAACGGATCATCCTCGGCCATTTCCGCCACCTCCAGCGTGATCCCACCACCAAACACATCTTCCCCTTATTTCCCCTTTCAGCATTCTGAAGGGACTGCTCCCACTGCAACACCCTGGTCCACCCCTCTATCTCCCCCAACACTCCTTCCCGTTCGCCTGGCACCTTCCCGTGCAAGTGCAGGAGATGCAACACCTGCCCTTTTACTTCCGCCCTTCCCGCTGTCCAGGGCCCCAAACACCCCTTCCAGGTGAAACAGCGATTTACTTGTACTTCTTGCAATTTAATATACTGTATTCGCTGCTCACGATGCGGTCTCCTCTACATTGGGGAGACCAAATGCAGATTGGGTAACCGCTTTGCAGAACACCTCTGTTAAGTCCGTAAGGGTGACCCTGAGCTTTTGGTCACCTGTCACTTTAATTCCCCGCTTCACTCCCGCTCTGATCTCTCTGTCAACAGCAGGAAGTAAGTGTCGCAAAACACATTTGAAAGTTCTTTATCTGAATGCGCGTAGCATTCGTAACAAAATTGACGAGTTAATGGCACAAATAACTATGTATGGGTATGATCTTGTGGCCATTACAGAAACATGGCTGCAGGGTGACAACGTCTGGGAATTAAATATGCCGGGGTATTTAACAATCAGGAAGGACAGGCAGGAAGGAAGGGGAGGGGGGTGGGTGGCTATGTTAATAAAGGAAGGAATAACTGTAATACAGAGAAATGATATTGGGTCAAAAGATCAGGATAATGAAACAGTTTGGGTAGAGATAAGGAATAATAAGGGGAAAAAAACACTGGTGGGCGTAGTATATAGGCCTCCTAATAGTTGCAACTCTGTTGGAAGAAGTATTAATCAGGAAATAGTTGGGGCATGTAATAAGGGAACAGCTATAATTATGGGGGATTTTAACTATCATATTAACTGGACAAATCAAATTGGGCAGGGCAGCCTTGAGGAGGAGTTTATTGAGTGTCTTAGGGATGGATTTCTTGAGCAGTATGTAACTGATCCTATAAGGGGGCAAGCAACCTTGGACCTGGTACTGTGTAATGAGTCTGGATTAATTAATAATGTCCTAGTTAAGGATCTCCTTGGAATGAGTGACCATAACATGGTTGAATTCCATATCCAATTAGAGGGTGAGAAGGTTGGTTCTCAAACAAGCATACTGAGCTTGAATAAAGGAGACTTTGATGGTATGAGAGCAGAATTGATTAAAGTGGACTGGGAAAATAGATTAAAGGGTAAGACGGTACATGAGCAGTGGTGTTCATTCAAGGAGTTATTTTACAACTTTCAAAATAAATATATTCCACTGAGGAAAAAAGGGTGTAAAAGAAATGACAGCCATCCATGGCTAAGTAAAGAAATTAAAGAAAGTATCCAACTAAAAACAAGGACATATAAGGTAGCCAAAGTTAGTGGGAGGATAGAAGATTAGGAAGTCTTCAAAAGACAACAAAAAGTAACTAAAGGATTGATTAAGAAAGGGAAAATAGACTATGAAAATAAATTAGCAAAAAATATAAAAACAGATAGCAAGAGTTTCTATAGTTATATAAAAAGAAAAAGTGTGGTTAAGGCAAACGTAGGTCCCTTAGAGGATGAGACCGGGAAATTAATGGTGGGAAACATGGAGATGGCAAAAATGCTGAACAAATATTTTGTTTCAGTCTTTATGGTAGAGGACACTAAGAATATCCCAACACTGGACAAACAGGGGGCTCTAGTGGGGGAGGAGCTAAATACGATTAAAATCACTAAGGAATTGGTACTCAGTAAAATAATGGGACTCAAGGCGGATAAATCCCCTGGACCTGATGGCTTACATCCTAGGGTCTTGAGGGAAGTGGCAGTAGGAATTGTGGATGCTTTGGTAATAATTTTCCAAAACTCCCTGAACTCAGCAAAGGTCCCGGCAGATTGGAAAACTGCTAATGTAACACCCTTATTTAAAAAGGGTTGTAGGCAGAAGGCTGGAAATTATAGACCAGTTAGCCTAACATCTGTGGTGGGTAAAATTTTGGAGTCTATTATTAAGGAGACAGTAACGGAACATTTAGATAAACATAATTTAATAGGACAAAGTCAGCATGGCTTTATGAAGGGGAAGTCATGTCTGACAAATTTGCTCGAGTTCTTTGAGGATATAACGTACAGGGTGGATAAAGGGGAACCAGTGGATGTAGTGTATTTAGACTTCCAGAAGGCATTCGACAAGGTGCCACATAAAAGATTATTACTCAAGATAAAAAATCACGGGATTGGGGGTAATATTTTGGCATGGGTGGAGGATTGGTTATCTAACAGGAAGCAGAGAGTTGGGATAAATGGTTCATTCTCGGACTGGCAACCAGTAGCCAGTGGTGTTCCGCAGGGGTCGGTGCTGGGTCCCCAACTCTTTACAATCTATATTAACGATTTGGAGGAGGGGACCGAGCGTAACATATCAAAGTTTGAAGATGATACAAAGATGGGAGGGAAAGTAGAGAGTGAGGAGGACATAAAAAACCTACAAGGGGATATAGACAGGCTGGGTGAGTGGGCAGAGATTTGGCAGATGCAATACAATATTGGAAAATGTGAGGTTATGCACTTTGGCAGGAAAAATCAGAGAGCAAGTTATTATCTTAATGGCGAGAAACTGGAAAGTACTGCAGTACAAAGGGATCTGGGGGTCTTGGTGCAAGAAAATCAAAAAGTTAGTATGCAGGTGCAGCAGGTGATCAAGAAAGCCAATGGAATGTTGGCTTTTATTGCTAGGGGGATACAATATAAAAACAGGGAGGTATTGCTGCAGTTGTATAGGGTATTGGTGAGACCGCACCTGGAGTACTGCATACAGTTTTGGTGTCCATACTTAAGAAAAGACATACTTGCTCTCGAGGCAGTACAAAGAAGGTTCACTCGGTTAATTCCGGGGATGAGGGGGTGGACATACGAGGAGAGGTTGAGTAGATTGGGACTCTACTCATTGGAGTTCAGAAGAATGAGAGGCGATCTTATTGAAACATATAAGATTGTGAAGGGGCTTGATCGGGTGGACGCGGTGAGGGTGTTCCCAATGATGGGTGAAACTAGAACTAGGGGACATAGGGGGAAAAATTAGGTCGCGCCCCATTTGGGGCGCAAATATCGTCTGGACGCAAATATTAGCGCCTGGCGCTAATTATCGGCACTGACTGGAAACTTCACTTTTACCGCCCCGGGAGGTGAGTGGAGCGCTAAATCAGGCGCTGCACACCTGTCTTAAGGCGCAAAGGCCGAGCAGTGAGGCGCTAACTCAGCGCGCGAGCGCAGCGCAGCTGCTGCCAGTTAGCGAGGGAACACAGACACACTGGCGCCGGCCACTTCTTAAAGCGGGGGGGGCCAACTTGCTCCCCAGCCACACCCTGCTCATTGCAGCCTTGAATCTCGGCCTGGAGAGACCTGTGAATCCATTTTGCTGCCAAGGATGGAAAGGGTGAGAGAACGCGCTCATCGCTTCACCGAGCGGGCCTTGGATGCTCTGGTTGGCGCGGTGGAGCGCAGAAGATGTATGCTCTTCCCTGAGAGTGGCAGGAGGCCTTTGCCACGCGAGTTCAGAAGAGTGTGGAGGGAGGTGGCTCAGAGCGTCTCCTCCAGGAGCATGGTGCCCAGGACCCATACTCAATGCCGCAAAAAGTTCAACGACCTCACTCGGGTCGTCAGGGTGAGTGGCTTTTTCTCAATACCTCTCCATCCCTCCATCTCAACCTCACTCTATGGCCAGAGGGTCTTAAAACCCCAATGCACAACACTCATCCAACACCTATGGCCCTTTCATGAAACACACACACACATTCCACACTTTGCATACAGTAAGGGTTATTCACCTATGGGAGGCACATCAGGCAAGACCATGGCTGCATCCAGTAAGGGCTATTCACCTATGGGAGGCACATCAGGCAAGACCATGGCTGTATATTTACTCAGATGCTGTCCTTTTTCTTACAGGCCAAGCTGGCGCATAATCGGAGACAGCAGCAACGGACAGGTGGAGGGCGGCCTCAGCTGCAACCCCTCAGCGATCTTGAGGAGCGCGTCCACAGGATTGTGGCAAGCCGGGTGATCGGTCCCGTCGCCACTGGAGACGCCGACCCCGTTCTGGACAGCAATGGTAAGGTCATCATCTTTTTGTCCTCTGTCCTTCCACTTGTCCCTCACAACACCAGCCTTTGACACTTTCAATCCAACTTGCTAACTCGCTGCACTTATTCCTCCCTTACTGCCACCCTGTCCTCACGCTAAAGCCACTCTTGTACCTCCCTGCTTTCAGATGGTGATTCACCAGCTGAGGAGACGGGCCCTGAAGCTGCCACTGGGAGTGATGCTGCAGCCGAGGAGGAAGAGGAAGCCGGAGCATCAGTGCCACCCTCTCCCGAGGAAGCCCATGCCCACACTGGGAACACGCCTTCCCTGGAGGGGAGCAGGGGGGAAGGGTCTGATGAGGGTGAAGCTCCAGGACCCAGCGGGCTGCAGCAACGCCATGGGGGTAGGGAAGAACGGGGGCCTTCTCCCCAGAGGGAGAGTATGCCAGACACTCCTACTGCAATGGACGCAGAGGAGGAGCGGCTGATCCCAGAAATGAACACCCAGGCGGTGGGCATGCACACTGAGCTCATGGGTGCAGTGGGAAGGGTGCCCGAATGCATTGAGTCACTGGCAAGGAGTGTGGAGCACTTCGCTGTAGCACAGGCGGATGCCACACTAACGCGTAGTGCTGCAATTCAGTCACTGGCTGCCGTGATCCCATCTCTGACTGCTCTCATACAGACTCAGATTGAGGCCACGCGAGCACAGACTGCTGCCAACCTCGATGGTTCGTGCACATGTCCCCGGGGCTGTCACCGCGCCGCAGCAGGCCAGCAATCTGTTCTCCAGCAGATTGCTCCGGATGCTGAAGTGCTGCCCCGTGGGAGTGCCAGTGTGTCGGGCGAGCAGGGAGTTGCTGTCCTCTCTCACGATGACAGCATTCCTGCTGCCAACACTGTCACTTCTCCACTGCACTTGCCACCGCCTGTAGGACAGACTGCTGCCGCCCATGCAGAGTTGGTGCCGTCTGCAGCCGGGCCCTCCAGGCCCAGAACTGGTCGAGGCCGTCCTTCAGGGGCATCTGCAGTGTCAGGGTCTGACGAGCAGCAGCCTTCCACCAGCCTTGCTGCAGCCACTGAGGTCCCATTACGGAGGAGCAGTAGGGTTAGAAGGGGGGAAGTGCGCAAGGGAAGGAGATCACCCTCGAAGGGCAAAAAGTAGGAGGTGTGACAAAATGCTGGTCATTTTTTTATTAAAGGTCGAGGTTCATGGTCCAACTTTTGTTTAGTGTTTTGGACATTATCTCCAGGTTGTGAGAACCAGTTATGTTATTGACTGTTTTTTTGTGTTTATTTCTATGAGTTTGTCATGAGGAATTGACACACACAGAGTTTGTAAAATAAATAAGTTTCTGTATTCAAAATATACATGGTTGGTGGTTGGAATTATTGGTGCCTTGGCCGGCTTAGGGGTTGCGTGCTGGGTTCATTAATGTTGTTAGCAATGGCAGGGGCCCTAGAAGCGGCTTGCTATTAGCCGTTGACGGACGGCCCTTGCAGTTTAACCATTGTGGGCCGCCCTCCCGCCTTGGTGCTGCTGATGATCATCCTCCTCGTCCTCTTCCTCCTCTTCCTCCTCCTCCTCTGGTGGTGCTCCAAGGCCTGGTGGCATTGGCTGGGTCCTGAGGATTGCCATGTTATGCAACATGCAGCACACGACTACGAAGTTCGATACTCGCTCAGGCGAGGACTGCAGGGCTCCTCCAGAATGGTCGAGACAGCGGAACCGTTGCTTCAGCACGCCGATTGTGCGCTCAATTATGTTCCTGGTAGCTTGATGGCTCTCATTGTACCGCAGCTCAGCAGGGGTGTTGGGCGTACGGAGCGGTGTCATCAGCCAGGTGCTCAATGCATACCCCTTGTCCCCGAGAAGCCAACCAACTGGCTGATGCGGTGCCTCGAAAAGTTCTGCCACAGTAGTCTGGCGCAGGATAAAAGCATCGTGGCAGCTGCCAGGATAGTGGGCATTGACAGCGAGTATCAGCTGTCTGTGGTCACAGACCAACTGAACATTCAAGGAATGGAACCCCTTTCTGTTCCGGAATTCCTCGGCATTCTCACGCGGAGCACGCAAAGCCACATGCGTGCAGTCAATGGCGCCCTGCACCATGGGGAAGCCCGCTACCCTCGCAAAGCCCAGAGCGCGGTCACGCTGCTTGTCTGGGGTCATGGGGAAAGAGATGAACTCTCGTCTCCTTTTAAAGAGGGAATTTGTGACCTGCCGGATGCAGCAATGCACCGCGAACTGGGAGATATTGGCGAGGTCCCCAGCAGCAGCTTGAAATGAGCCAGTAGCGTAAAAGTTGAGAGCCACTGTGACCTTCACTGCCACCGACAGAGACGTCCTGGACCTCAGTTGAGGCTGCAGATCTGGCTGCAGCAGGTGGCAGAGCTCAGTGACCACCTCCTTGCTGAATCGCAGCCTTCGCAAACACAGCTCCTCAGACATATGGATGTAGGAGAGCTGTTCACGATATACCCTGGGAGGGTAAGCTCTCCTGTACATACGCCTGTTGGCCCTCCTCCGTCTGGCCATCATTGCCACTCTCTCTCTGCGTCTCTGTATCCTCCGATTCAGCTGGAGCAGGACGACGCCCCCAATCAGTGCAGCCCCCATATTCTCTTTGCAAGCAAAGTAATGAAGGACAGCAACTAAAGAACCAGCGAAGTTAGGATCAGTAGGCAAAACTACCTCACAAAGCGTTGAGTCAATGCAGAAGTCTCTCTTTCTCTCTCTCCGAATCTCTCTCTCTCTCTCAGAACGAGTGGTGCAAAAATGTCGACCACAGAAAAAGACAGGAAGAGGCCCCCTTTAAATAGCGCCCCCCCCAGCCCCACAGCGATTGATAGCGTTCCAGTCTTCCGGTCGTTGGATGCGCCAGGCGGTAAGGCAGGGGGCGCCACTCAATTTCCGCTCCGGGGCGCCACAAGGGCGTTGCACCATGGAATGACGTCACAATCTGCGCGCACAGGTGGTCGCAGTGGTAAGTTTTAGCGCCGCCGCACAATCTCTAGTTAAGTTCCCGAGCGGCGCAAACATCGCTGCGCCCGGGCGTTAGCGGCTTTGCGCCCCATTAGCGCCCTCTTAAGGCGCTAACGGGAGGCGCAACCAACTGAATTTTTACCCCATAATCTTAGTTTTCTGAGATGAGGAGAAACTTTTTCACTCAGAGGGTAGTGGGTCTGTGGAATTTGCTACACCAGGAAGCTGTGGAAGCTACTTCATTAAATAAATTTAAAACAGAAATAGACCGTTTCCTAGAAGTAAAGGGAATCAGGGGTTACGGGGAGCGGGCTGGAAATTGGACATGAGTTTGAGTTCGGATCGGTCAAGGCCCTGTGGGTGGCGGAGCGGGCCCAGGGGCCGAGTGGCCTGGTCCTGCTCCTACTTCTTGTGTTCTTTAGAGTTGAGGTTGGATCAGATCAGCCATGATCTCATTGAATGGCGGAGCAGGCTCGAGGGGCCGATTGGTCTACTCCTGCTCCTATTTCTTATGTTCTTATGTTCTTATGTACATTGTTCCAATGAAGCTCAACTTAAGCTCGAGGAACAGCACCTCATATTTCGATTCGGCACTCTACAGCCCTCTGGACTCAAATTGAGTTCAACAATTTCAAACTATAACCCCTGCCCCCATATTTCATGCTGTATGATTTTGCCATTCCCATTTACAACATTTTATCTTTCCTGCCTCTTACAAAAGTACAGTAAGTTCCTTCAATTCCTTCCTCCCCTCCCACCACTCCCCCCCCCCCCCCACCCCCCGCGTCTCTGCACCTGCTTAATATCTGTTACATCTCCAGCTTTTTCCAGTTCTGATGAAGGGTCCCAGACCTGGAACGTTAACTCTGTTTCTCCATCCACGGATGCTGCCTGGCCTGCCGAGTGTTTCCAGCGTTTTCTGTTGTTATTTCAGATTTCCAGCATTCGCAATATTTTGCTATTGTATTTACTATAAGCCCACTGACTCCCACAGCTATCTGGACTACACTTCCTCCCACCCCGCTTCCTGTAAGGACTCTATTCCATTCTCCAATTTCTCCATCTCCACCGCACCTGCTCTGACGATGCCACCTTCCATACCAATGCTTCAGACATGTCTTCCTTTTTCCTCAACCGAGGATTCCCCTCAACTGTGGTTGACACGTCCCTTGACTGCGTCCGTTCTATTTCCCGCACTTCTGCTCTCACCCCTTCCGCTCCCTCCTGGAACCAGGATAGGGTTCCCCTTGTCCTTACCTTTCACCCCACCAGTCTCCACATTCAACGGATCATCCTCCGCCACTTCCGCCACCTCCAGCGTAATCCCACCACCAAGCACATCTTCCCCTTACTTCCCCTTTCAGCATTCTGAAGGGACCGCTCCCTCTGCAACACCCTGGTCCACCCCTCTATCTCCGCCAACACTCCTTCCCGTTCGCCTGGCACCTTCCCGTGCAAGTGCAGGAGATGCAACACCTGCCCTTTTACTTCCGCCCTTCCCACTGTCCAGGGCCCCAAACACCCCTTCCAATTGAAACAGCGATTTACTTGTAATTCTTGCAATTTAATATACTGTATTCGCTGCTCACGATGCGGTCTCCTCTACATTGGGGAGACAAAATGCAGATTGTGTGACCACTTTGTGGAACACCTCCGTTCAGTCCATAACGGTGACCTCGAGCTTCCGGTTCGCCTGTCACTTTAATTCTCCGCTCCACTCCAACTCAGACCTGTCTGTCCTCGGCCTCTTACACTGTTCCAATAAAGCTCAATGCAAGCTCGAGGAGCAGCACCTCCTCTTTCGATTAGGCACTTTACAGCCTTCTGGACTCAACATCGAGTTCAACAATTTCAGACTATAACCCCTGCCCCTATTTTTTCAGGTGGCAGCTGTTAATCATTCTGCCGTTCCCATTTGCAACATTTCATCTCTGCTGCCTTCAATCCAAGCACAGACCGTCCCTTAAGTTCCTTCCTGCCCTCCCCCACTTTCGCTGCCCTTACACCTGCCAAAAACCTGTTACATCTCCAACTTTTTCCAGCTCTGACGATGGTTCACTGACCTGAAACCTCTGTTTCTCTCTCCACGGATGCTGCCTGACCTGCTGAGTGTTTCCAGCATTTTGTGTTGTAATTTCAGATTTCCAGCATCCGCAGTATTTCGCCATTGTACTGGGGAGAGATAAACTCACCGCCTTCTTGGGATGTTTAACCACTTTATTCACTTTCTTATTTGAGCTCCGTTTCGAAGTAGAGTTTATTTCATTTTATTGTTGCATGTTTAACGACAGCTTTCAAGAGGGAAAGAGAAACTTGGAGCAACTTCTTCTGTCAAAGCTGCAATGAGACTAGAAAGAATTTTAAGATTTTTAATGAACTTTTCTCAAAAAATAAATGTTAAAAACACTTTTTCCCCCTAAGTTTCGAATATGATTTTGGAAGAAAAAAGCTAAAATCAATGTTCCCCTCATCTAAGCAAGTTTCAAGCGGGTCTTGAAGTCCGAACGATTTTAAGCAGGCTCTCAATTGCTTAAAACGTTTAAAAATGGAAATTTCTCAATATTTGCTTTTCACCGATCGACTGAAGTGAGTAACTTCATACAAACATGCTACCATGCAGTTGAAGTCGGGGAGAGCAGGGGAGGATTTGGAGGAGTTACTTATTACTTTTTACTGATTTTATAGAAATATCATTAAGAAGTTTAGGAAGAGAACCAAAAATGGGGAAAAACACAAACAATTTTATTTTACATAATATAAAAAGAGAAAATGCTGGAAATACTCAGCAGACCAGGCAGCATCTGTGGAGAGAGAGAAAAACAGATTTAAAGTTTCAGGTCTGTGACCTTTCTTCAGAACTGGAAAATGTTAGAGTTGTAAAATATTTTAACCAGGTGCAGAGGCAGGGGAAGGCGGGAGCGGAGGAAGGAACAAAAGGGATGGTCTGTGATATGGTGGAAGGCAGGAGTAGTTAAATCCTGCCTCAGCACCTGGTTAAAATCTGTTACATCACTAACTTTTTCCAGTTCCGACGAAAGGTCACAGACCTGAAACGTTAACTTTGTTTCTCTCTCGCTCTCCACAGATGCTGCCTGGCCTGCTGAGTATTCCCAGCATTTTCTGTTTATATTTCAGATTCCAGCATCCGCTGTATTTTGCTATTGTGAACGATTTTATTTTGTCTGTCGTTCTATAGTCTGAACAAGTCCCAGGAATAACGTAACGATAGATTTCTTCTTAAAATTTTGGTGGAGTGTTAATAGAAACAAGAACTCTGTATTGATGTATGAAAAATGCAGGAAGCTACTTTAGAAGAAACCATTATTTGATTATTGAGAAAGACACACAAAATACTTTGATTAAACTGATAATGTATAATTTTGATTCGGTATATATGTTTGATTTAGGAGATTGAAAATTGAAAGCATAATGAAGTTTGTTTCCTGCTATATAATTGGGAAGTACCTAAAATAATTCAACACTTTCCATGATAAGAGCAGGGATTAATATTGTGGAGAATGCTTCAGAGAAAAAACATTGGAAGTAAAATTTGTAAATTAACATCTTTACATCAACATATTAGTAAATATTTCCAAGTCAGTCTAATTGGTTCTCTTGTCCAGGAAGAATGATGAATATTTATTTGTGTTAAATCATAGCTTTTCCTGCTTTTTGTTTTTAATTCAGTGACGCAAATTGTGTGTGTGCTTTTCTGCACTTGTGAATAAGTGCTGCATTTCTGATATGTTACATGGAGGGTGTGCTGGTTCAACAAGATCACATTTATTAATGGAAGTGATTGAAGTTGGAAATTCGGATACCCGTTTTTGTTCAATTCTTTTTAATACTGTGAACTAAAGAAATGCAGCACTTTATATTTGTTGTTTGTATGGTTTCATAAATATTCTAATTACATATCTGGACGTACAGCACGTCAGCGTCATAGGAAAGCCGCTGCTCCTGCTGCTTGTGCTGCCATTGCTATAGTGACATGAGGGATGGGCTAATACGTTGAAAACCTTAAAATTAATACAAATAGTACGAATAGATATGCCTCATTCAGCTCATCATGGGATTTTGGATTGTTTGTCGATGTGTAACTGAGTGACGTTTCTGAAGTGTTAATTTATTATTCTGCAGTTCTTTTACATCCCAGTCATTTCTGACAAGTATTTATTTAAATAGAGTTTGTACATGATGAACTAAAAGCCTTTAATTAATTCTACCGTAAACAAACTTGCAGAATGGGCATGTAAATGACAAATGAATTTCAATATGGGTAAGTGTGAGGTGTTGCATTTGGGTAGCAGCAATAAGGACCCTAGCTACTCCTTGGAAAATAAGAGTCGAAATGGGGTAGAGGTGCAAAGGGATCTAGGGGTACAGATTCACAAATCATCAGAAGTAGCAATGCAGGTTAAAAAGCTATAAAAGTGCAAATAAAGCACGGGTTCATTTCTAGAGCAATAGATTTCAAAGGCAGGGAAGTTATGTTAAACTTGCAGAACCTTGTCTGATTGTCTCATGATTTGAGACGGTGCGGTGGCAAAATCTCATTACTGTATATCTGATTTTAACTGGTTGTTGTTGCTGTCGTTGTTGTGAAAGTTGCTTTTCTAAAAGTTGCTTAAAAATTTGTTGTTGTAAAATTTTCCCGCAGACGAAAAGACCGTGCTCAAACGAGTTTGTGGCCACTCAGTACAAAAAAATTCGAGGGAACATTGGTGGGGAGGAGCTGAGAAAATTATGTGGGTTCAGCAGGAGCTGAGGATATTAGGTGGGGTGGGGAGGAGCTGAGGATATTAGGTGGGGTGGGGAGGAGCTGAGGATATTAGGTGGGGTGGGGAGGAGCTGAGGATATTAGGTGGGGTGGGGAGGAGCTGAGGATATTAGGTGGGGTGGGGAGGAGCTGAGGATATTAGGTGGGGTGGGGAGGAGCTGAGGATATTAGGTGGGGTGGGGAGGAGCTGAGGACATTAGGAGTTGTTGTGATTATTGCAGAGAAGGTTAAGAGGAGATTTGATAGAGGTGTTTAAAAACCTAAATAGAATTAATAGAGTAATTAAGGAGCAACTGTTTCCAGTGGCAGTGGGGTCGGTAACCAGAGGACACAGATTTAATGTGATTGGCAAATGAACCAGAGACAACATGAGGAAGCTCTTGTTTTACACAGTGAGTTGTTGTGATCTGGAATGCATTGCCTGAAAGGGCGGTGGAAGCAGATTCAATAGTAACTTACAAAGGGGATTTGGGAAAAAATACTTGAAGTAAAATAAAATACTGGGGAAAGAGCAGAGGAGTGGGATTAATTGGACAGCTCTACCAAAGAGCTGGCACAGATACGGTGGGCCGAATGGCCTCCTTCTGTGCTGTATCATTCCATGATTCTATAATCACCGATACCTTGGAAAATAAGAAACGGAACGTGGCAGAAGACCAAATGGCTCTCGGGCTACAGGTGAACAAATAATTAAAAGCAGTATCACTGGACAGCAAAGCAATTAAAATGCTAACAATGACCTGGGGTTTATTTCTAAGGCGATAGAATTCAAAAGAAGTGAAGTTGGCCAATGGTGGGAAGTGGTGTTTCACGGGGATCGGGGCTGGGAACACTTTTGTTCACCATTTACTTAAACAATTAGGACTCAGGAATCGGAAGTGCAATTTCAAACATTGTGGAAGCCACCCAAATGGGGGTTTATAATTAATACAGAGGAGGACTGCGAGAAAATCCAGGAAGACGTTAATAAACTGGAAAAATGGGCGTGTAACTGGGAAATGAACCTCATATAGAGAAATGTGAGGTAGTGCATTTTAATAGGAAGAATACGGAGGTCGCATACTCCTTGGAAAATAAGTTCTAAATGGGGTTGAGGAACAGAGGGATGTGATGGTACAGTTACATAAATCACTAAAAGTTGCATTGCAGGTTGATAAGGCCATAAAAACAAAGAAAGCACTCGGGTTCATTTCTAGAGGGATAGAATTGTAAAGAATAGAAGTTATGTTAAACTTGTATGGAACCTTGGTTAGACCACACTTGGTGTACTGTGAACATGGTCTCCATCTTATAAAAAGGACGTAGAGGGACTGGCGAAGGTACAAACAGTATTTACTAGAATTTTACCAGAACTGAGAGGTTATACCTGTCTGGAAAGACTGAACAGGCTGGGGCTCTTTTCTTTCGGAAAGTGAAGACTGAGGGATAATCAGACAGAGTTCTTTGAGATTATGAAAGGGTTTGATAGGGTAGATTAGTGAAGGTGTTTCCACTTGCAGGAGAGACCAGAACTTGGAGTCATAGATTTAAGATAGTCATTAATAAATCAATTGGGGAATTCAGGATAAACCTTTTTACCAAATGAGTGGTCAGAATGTGGAACTTGCTACCACAAGGAGCAGTTGATGCGAATAACATAGACACATTTAAAGGGGAGCGAGATAAGCGCATGAGGGGGAAAGGAATAGAACGACATTTTGACTGGGTTCGATGAAGGAGGGTGGTTGGAGGCTCCTCTGGAGCATGGACACCAACATGGACATTTTGGTTCGAATGGCCTGTCTCTGTGCTGTAAATACTTTGTAAATTGTATTAAACATGTATAGGTCCCGGGTCAGGTCACACTTAGAGAACTGTGCACAGTTATGGTCTCCATAATATAGAAAGGACATAGAAGAACTGGAGAAAGTGCAAAACAATTTGTATTTATATAGCGCCGTTAACATAGTAAAATGACCCAAGTGATTCACGGGAGCGTTATTGAACAAAACCTGACGCTGAGCCACATAAGGACATATTAGGAAAGATGACCAAAAGCTTAGTCAAAGAGGTAAGTTTTACGCAGCATCTTAAAGGAGGCGGGAGATTTAGAGAAGCAGAGAGGTTCAGGGAGGGGATTCCTGAGCTTAGGGCCCAGGCAGCTGAAAGCACAGCGGCCAATGGAGGAGCGGTTACAATCGGGGACGTGCAAGAGGCCAGAATTAGAGGAGCACAGAGATCTCGGGATTGTTGAGGGGCTGGTGGAGCTTGCAGAGCTCGGGAGGGCGAGGCCATGTAGGGATTTGAAAGCAAGGATGATAATTTTAAAATGGAGGCATTGCCGGAACGGGAGTCACTGTAGGTCAGCGAGCACAGGGGTGGTGGTTTAACGGGATTTGGTGTGGGTTAGGTTACGGGCAGCAGAGCTTTGGATGAGCTCAAGTTATGGAGGGTGGGAGATGGGAAGCCGGCCAGGAGAGAGTTGGTGTTATCAAGTCTAGAGCTACCAAAGGCATGGATGATGGTTTGAGCAGCAGATGAGCTGAGGCAGGGGCGAAGTTTGCCGATGTTACGGAGGTGGAAGTAAGCCGTCCTGGTGATGGAGTGAATATGTGGTCAGAAGATCATCCCGTGGTCAAATACGACACCAAGGTTGCAAACAGCAAACTGGTGCTAAGGAGAGGGATGGGGTCGGTGGCTAGGCAACGGAGTTTGTGAAGGGACCCAATAGCTTCGGTCTTACAAATATTTAGTTGGATGGCAGCAGAACTGAAAGATTGCAGCTATCGGGAAAGATTAAACAGGTTGGGCCTTTCTGCTATAGAAGAGAGAGGACTTAGATGAGGCCTGATAGACATCATGAAAATTATGGATGGTTTGGACAGGGTAAATGTGGAGAGAATGTTTACACTTGTGGGAGAATGCAACACTTGGGGTCATAAATACAGGATAGTTACTAATAAATTCAATAGGGAAATAAGGAGCAATTTCTGTACTCAGAGAGTGGTTAGAATGTGGACCTCACTACCACAGGAAATGGTTGAGGAAAATAGTTTAGATTCTTTCAGAATGAAACTAGACGAGTAAATGTTAGAAAGGGGAACAGAAAGATATTCTGAGCGGCTGAGATGAGGTAGATGCAATGAGAGGAGACTGGTGTGGAGTATAAACACCAGCACAGACTGATTGGGCCGAATGGCCTGTTTGTGTGCTGTAGATTCCATGTAATATAATCCTCTGTACTGCAGCTCAGCTCTGTCTGCCCACCTATTGACAAGGCTCTTACTCTGGAAGCTGCGAATGAATTGCTGCCCTCAATCGCTGAAGGGAATCTTTACAGAAGAGCTCAGAGTGAAAGCAGCAAACTAGTGGTCCTGTCCCGAAAGACAATGTGGGAATGTCAATCAGAAACAGCCCCGAGTCCTAAACACAGTGCTCGCCACCGCTGGCTGTATCTTCAGATCTTCAGCGATTGCTGGTGTAATTCAGTGTAAGGCAGTCTGGGGCTGAATATTACATTCCTGGGCTGGAAACACTGGGAGCCGCCTCTGGGCTGCGTTCAGTTTTTCGGATTATTAATGAATTGAATAATTGAGGTAAGCGGATATTGCACCACCCTCTTCACCTGCTCTCTGAACTTGGACTGGGTCACCCCATAAATAAATGTGTTTGTGCAGGAACTTAAATTCACCAGAATAAATCCGACTTGTCCAAAGGTAATTAAAGAATCAGTGTAATCAATGGGATTTGTCCCTGTAATACTATAATATAAGAATTCTATAACATAGACCAGCCACAGCAGTATGAAGCTGGCGGATATGGTGAAGAGTAAAATCATAGACTTCCTTCTGCTCTCCATCTCTGGGTCTCTGCTATTCTCTCCCTTGCTCTCACCCTTCAGTCCCTTACGGACCCGACTGGCCACTAAAATGTGTCTGACTGTCAGAGCGTTAAGCAGCAGAATTAAAGCGAATGGGAGTAATGGGGTTAAAACCCTATCAAACCAGTCAAATGCCACCCACCCGGGCTCAGTATAATAGCTTGGGATTGTTCTACAAAGCCACGGCACATTGTCGAGTATCATCCCGGGATGGTATATAAAGTAGAAGGGAACGTTTTTTAAGCAGAGCAGAATGCCGGTTGTTGCCAGAACCACAGCCGCAGTTTTCTCGGTGCAATATTTAGTTTTCAGCTTCTGGCAACAAATGGCCACAAATCGATCAAAGGTGAAAGTGACGGTGAACCAGACAGAACAGTTTGTGGCTGCACTGGACAGGGCAGCGAGAGCACTACACACAGGGGTCATGTCCAGGAACGACAATGGGAAATAATGCCAATTGATGTGCCTCAGTATGACCTCAGTGAAAACGATGAGGAGATCCGCCGCTGCCATGCCCACCAGGTAGCGAGTGGTGCAGGTGGAGAGCCCGCACTTTCCCCGGGACAGGATCACAATCGCCAGCAAATTCACTGTAAAACACAGGAGGGAAAAGAGACTGGAAATTACTGATCACACATTCTCCGTGTCTGAGCCCAGACAGTAAGGGCTGGATTTTAACACCCCAAAAACCGGCGGGTTGGAGTCGGGTCAAAGGTGTAAATTGAAGAATATCGTCCCGACCCCAACCCGCCTCCAACTCGCCCGCCTCCGAGTTTAACGGAGACGGGACAGGGGGCGGGCAGCAAACCGCTCCCAGGAGGCGGGTTAGCAATGTAAATATTTTAATGAGGCGGGCAGCCTCTGATTTACCCTGTTTTACAGGTTTAACTACGGCTGGCCGGGATTCCTGGGCCTCGGGAATGTTTCACCCCCACCCCCCAAGCTCTACCCATCGCCCGAGCCCCCCATGGATAGAAGCTTGGGGTCTGGTTCTGACATCCACAAGACTGGGGATTGGACACACCCCTGGGACCACTCAAACCCCCGGGACCAGTCAAACCCCCGGGACCAGTCAAACCCCCGGGACCGGTCAAACCCCCGGGACCGGTCAAACCCCCGGGACCGGTCAAACCCCCGGGACCGGTCAAACCCCGGGACCAGTCACCCCCCCGGGACCAGTCAAACCCCCGGGACCGGTCAAACCCCCGGGACCGGTCAAACCCCCGGGACCGGTCAAACCCCCGGGACCGGTCAAACCCCCGGGACTAGTCAAACCCCCGGGACCAGTCAAACCCCCGGGACCGGTCAAACCCCCGGGACCAGTCAAACCCCCGGGACCAGTCAAACCCCTGGGACCAGTCAAACCCCCGGGGCCAGTCAAACCCCTGAGTCTGTGATCAGACACACTGCGGGATCAGATGCCGCATCCAACCCAGTTTCATCCATTGGACCTACCTGGTCCTGCTCTGGAGTACCCCCACCCCGTCCGACTGGAAGCCCGACTGTCATTCAGGCTGACTTCTGGGGTGTGGAACCAGTCAAGGACAAAGGACGTACTCTGCGGGGTTAAGACACCCCAACGTCCGGGAATACCTGGACTTCCATGTCTTACTGTCTGAAATTCCGCATCCACCCCGTAACCTGCGGCCATCGTACATAACCCGCCTCTGTTATTATCCAGGCGGAAGTATATGAAACAATCCAAAATACTGAGACTGCTGTAAATCTGATAAGAATATAAGAACATAAGAAATAGGAGCAGGAGTAGGCCATTCGGCCCTTCGAGCCTGCTCCGCCATTCAATGAGATCATGGCTGATCTTCTGCCTCAATTCCATTCACCGGCCCTATCGCCAATCCCTTGATGCCCTTACTAGTCAGAAATCTATCGATCTCTGTCTTGAATATACCCAATGACTGAGCCTCCACAGCCCTCTGGGGTAGGGAATTCCAAAGATTCACCACCCTCTGTGTGAAGAAATTTCTTCTCATCTCAGTCCTAAATGGCCTACCCTTTATCCTGAGGCTGTGGCCCCTGGTTCTAGACGCCACAGCTCAGGAAAACATTCTCCCAGCATCCATCCTATAAAGCCCTGTAATCATTTTGTATGCTTCAATGAGATGCCCTCTCATTCTTCTGAATTCAAGAGAATACAGGCCTGGTTTACTCAATCTCTTCTCATACGACTGTCCCGCCATCACATGAATCAATCTCGTGAACCTTCGTTGCATTCCCTCTATGGCAAATATATCCTTCCTTTGGTAAGGAGACCAAAATTGTACACAGTACTCCAGGTGTGCTCTCACCAAGGTCTTATATAATTGGAGTAAGACTTCTTTACTCCTGTACTCAAATCCTCTTGTAATGAAGGCCAGCATACCATTTGCCTTCCTAATGGCTTGCTGCACCTGCACATTCACTTTCCGTGACTCATGTACACGGACCCTTTGAGCATCTGCATTCCCCAATCTTTCACCATTTAGGAAATACTCTGCCTTTCTGTTTTTTATTCCAAAGTGGATAACTTCACATTTATCCACATTACAATCCATCTGCCATGTTCTCGCCTATTCACTGAGCCTGTCGAAATCCCCTTGAAGCCTCTTCACATCCTCTTCACAACTGACACTGCCACCTAGCTTTGTATCATCAGCAAATTTGGAAATATTACATTTAGTCCACTCATCCAAATCATTGATATAGATTTTGAATAGCTGGGGCCCAAGCACGGATCCTTGTGGTACCCCACTAGTCACAGCCTGCCATCCTGAAAAAGACCCGTTTATCCCTACTCTTTGTTTTCTGTCTGTTAACCAATTCTCAATCCATGCTAGTATATTACCCGCAATTCCATGTGCCCTAATTTTGTTCACCAGCTCTTGTGTGGGACCTTATCGAAGGCGTTCTGAAAATTCAAATACACCTCATCTACCGGTTCCCCTTTGTCTACTCCACAAGTTACATCCTCAAAGAACTCCAATAGGTTTGTCAAACAGGACTTCCCTTTCATAAATCCATGTTGACTCTGCCCAATCTGACTATTATTTTCTAAGTGCCCAGTTATTGCATCCTTCATAAGAGATTCCAGCATTTTTCCAACTACTGATGTGAGACTAGCAGGTCTGTAGTTCCCTGTTTTCTCTCTCCCTCCTTTCTTAAATAGCAGAGTTACATTTGCTATCCTCCAATCTGCAGGAACCGTTGCAGAATCTATAGAATTTTGGAAGATGACAACCAATGCGTCCACTATCCCAATAGCCACCTCTTTCAACAACCTAGGATGTCGGTCATCCGGCCCTTGAGATTTATCGACTTTTAGTTCCATAAATTTTACTAGTACTGTTTATTTTACGAATAAAAATTTCTTTAAGTTCCTCATTCTCACCACAACCTTGGTTTTCTCGTATTTCGGTGATTTTTTTGTGTCTTCCTCCGTGAAGACAGAAACAAAGTATTTATTTAATTTCTCGGCCATTTCCTCATTCCCCATTATACATTCTCCCGTCTCTGACTGTAAAGGTCCTACATTTATCTTCGCCAGCCTTTTCCTTTTCACATACCTATAGAATCTTTTATAATCCATTTTTATATTTTTCGCTAGTTTGTGCTCATATTCCATTTTCCCTTTCTTTATCAATTTCTTGATCCGCCTTTGTTGATTTATAAAAAGATCCCAATCCTTAGGCTAACCGCTTTTTCTGGCAACTTTATAAGCTTCCTCCTTTGACTTAATACTACCTTTAATTTCATAAAAAAGACAATGCTGAAAACACTCAGCAGGTCAGGCAGAGTTAACATTTCAGGTCGATGACCTTTCATCAGAACTGAAAGATATCAGAGATTAACAATATTAAAGAAATGATAGAATCAGAGAAAAGTGCGGTTGCATAAGGAAAGAACAAAGTCTGTGATTGGCTGGAGGGTAGGAGTGATTCAATGACAAAAGGGATGATGGTGCAAGGCGAATGGAACAATTGAAGAAACAGAAGTTGGGTCTAGAGGAGGTGTAAATAGTTACAGCAGAATAACAAGGGGGAGGGGCAGCATGGCACATGTGGCAGAGATAGTTGGGTAGACCCCAGGTGTTTGGACCAGCCCGCTGGCCGTGTACCGGGATCGCCACCACAAGCCCCAGCCCAAACCTCCTCCACTCCCAGTGGCTCTGGTGGAGCCAGGCTCCATTACCAGCACATGTTATCCGAGAAAACGGGAGTGGAGGTTATGATCCGAAGTTTTTAAAATTAGCGTTGAGTCCGGAAATCAATAAAATGCCTAACCGAAAAATACAGTGCTGTTCCTTATTGAGTTTAAAAGAGGAACAGTGCAGGAGGCCGAGAACAGAGAGTTCAGAGTGGGAGTGGGATGCAGAATTAAAGTGGCAAGTGACCGGAAGCTTGGGATCACACTTGCGGACTGAACGGAGGCGTTCAGCAAAGCAATCACTCAATCTGTGTTTAGTCCACCCAATGTACAGGAGACTGGATCGTGGGCAGCGAATATGATATACTAAATTGGAAGAAGTGCAAGTAAATTAGTCTTTCACGTGGATGGAATGTTTGGGGCCTTGGCTGGTGGGATGGAAAGAGGGGAAAGGGCAGATGTTGCATCTCCTGCGCTTGCATAGGAAGGTGCCGGGGAAGGGGAGCAGATGTTAGGGGTGATGGAAGAGTGGTCCAGGTGGTGCGAGGGCCGGGGGGATGGGAGGGCAGGCGAAGATATGTTTGTTGGATGCCTTAGCTGGGCATGACGGAAAAGGCAGAGAATGATCTGTTGAATGTGAAGGCTGGTGCAGTGGAAGCTGAGGGCAAGGGGAACTCTATCTGGGTTCTAGCAAGGAGGGCAAGGGGTGATGGGAGCAATGCAGGATTGACATGGTCGAGGGCCCTGTCAACCACAATGGAGGTGAATACTCGGCTGAGGAAATATGAAGATATTTCGGAAGCACTGGTGTGGAAGGTGGCATCGTCAGACATATGCAACGGTGGCGGAGAAACTTTGAGAATAGTTTAGAGCCCTTCCAGGAAGCCGGGTGGGAGGAAGTCTACTCAGGATTCCTGTGGGAGTTGGTGGGATTATAGTAGATATTGGTGGACGGCCTAGCCCCTGAAATGGAGATCGAGAAATCGAGGAAGTGAAGGGAAGACCACTGTGGTTCACCATTTACATGTTATTCTTGTATTTTAAATGGAAGATAGAACAATTCCAAGGATCTACAGACCAGTCAGCATAACGTCGGTGGTAGGAAATATAGTGGAATCCTTACTCAAAAATGTAACAGAAAAACAACTAGAAACACAAAATGTAATAACGAGTAGTCAGCAGGTAATGAAAAGGGAATCATAGAATGGTTACAGCACAGAAGGAGGCCATTCGGCCTGTCGAGCCCGTGCTCACTCTCTGCACATACACTTCAGCTAGTCCCAATCACCCGCCCTATCGCCGTAGCCCTGCAATTCCTTTCCTTCAGGTAATTATCCCATTCCCTTTTGAAAGCCACGATTGAATCTGCCTCCACCACACTTTCAGAGAGTGCATTCCAGATCATAAACACTCACTGCCTTAAAAAGTTTTTCCTCATGTCGCCTTTGCATCTTTAGCACATCACCTAAACCCTGTGTCCTCTGGTTCTCGACCGTTCCACCAATGGGAGCAGCTTCTCTCTATCTACTCTGACTGCTCTGTCTAGACCCCTCTTGATTTTGATCACCTCTATCAAATCGCCTCTCAATCATCTCTGCTCTAAGGAGAACAACTCCAGCTTCTCTAGTATATCTACGTAACTGAAGTCCCTCATCCCTGGAACCATTCTTGTAAATCTTTTCTGCACCCATTCTAGCCTTCCAGCCCTTCCTAAAGTGTGGTGCCCAGAATTGGACACAATACTTCAGTTGTGGCCGAACCAATGTTTTATAAATGTTTATCATAGCTTCCTTGCTTTTGTACTCTATGCCTATTTATAAAGCTCAGATTCCCGTAAGCTTTTTTAACCGCTTTCTCAACCTGCCCTGCCAACTTCAACTGGCATAACCTAGTAGGGCCGAATGGCCTGTTTTGTGCTGTAAATTCTAAGGAGTTCTCCGTAACTTGAGTACAAATTAATTACATTCATCAACGTTGAAAAAATAAACCCATCTCTAAAAATAAATTAAATAAACCGTTTTCATGGAAAACTGATGTCAATATTCGAGAGCACTGAACATTTAATCATTGCGGATATTGAAGTGTTTTATTTATTGAAGCATTGCCCTATATATTACATTATTATCAATTTATTGATGCTATTATTTACTGCCCCCGGGACTGATCTGTGTATTATGAAAATCTGATATGCATGTTCTTCAGTTATACGTGTCCCTCCTCGCAGGGACTCACCTCACTGAGCTGAGGCCAGAGATCGTTGCAGGTTACCTGTGTAGAGAATCTGAATCAGAGATAAGAACTGGTTCGTCAAACCTCAATCAGTAACCACAGCCCAATATTCATCCCGTCTAACGGTAACATAATAAAATTCAGCACTCATGACCCACAGATTCTCAGGACTGTGTTGGGGGAAGGGGATTAATCAGCACCAAAACAATTAAAGTGTTTAAAATAACTATACATAAAATAAGAATAAGTCATTATACAGAGGATTTGAATACTGTAACACTGCTGTCCTGCTGTTTACCTGTCATTAATTAGTTAACATCTGTTTCTGTTGGTGCCGCTCAATAGGAAACAAAGCATTATTAATACATTTCAACTTATATATGACCATAAGAACATAAGAAATAGGAGCAGGAGTAGGACATATGGCCCCTCGAGCCAGATCCGCCATTCAATAAAATCATCGCTGATCAGCGACCTCAATAGCCCTTTCCTGTCCGATCTCCATATCCCTTGATTCCCCTAGAGTCCAAAAATCCATCTATCTCAGTCTTGAATATATTCAAAGTCTCAGCATTCACAGGCCTCTGGGGCAGAGAATTCCAAAGATTCACAACACTCTGAGTGAAGAATATCCTTCTCATCTCAGTCTTAAATGGCCCACCCCTTATCCTGAGACTATGCCCCCTAGTTCTAGACACTCCAGCCAGGGGAAACAACCTCTCAGAATCTAACCCTGGCAATCCCCTTCAGAATCATGTATGTTTCAATGAGAACACCTTATTCTTCTAAACTGCAGAGAGTATAGGCCCATTCTGCACAATCTCTCATCATAGGACTGCCCTCTCATCCCAGGAATCAATATAGTGAACGTTCGCTGCAGAGCCTCATGTGCTTATAACCAAAGTTCTTCAAGAAACAGCAAAAATCTTCCCCTTTGCCATTGATTACATTGGGAAACACAAATGCAGCTCCATGAAGGGAAGAGATCAGTTATCTAAAACAATAATTTCAAATTGGAATCGACTTGTTCCACTCCGGTTAGTGACCCACACTCAGGACAGTTCTACAGTGACAGATACTCCCAGTAATACATGGCCACTAGCGTCAGGTGTTCCACTCTGGTTAGTGACCCACACTCAGGACAGTTCTACAGTGACAGATACTCCCAGTAATGCATGGCCACTGGCGTCAGGTGTTCCACTCTGGTTAGTGACCCACACTCAGGACAGTTCTACAGTGACAGATACTCCCAGTAATGCATGGCCACTGGGGTCAGGTGGGCCGAAAAATGGCAGATGGAATTTAACCCTGATAAGTGCGAGGTGATTCACTTTGGTAGGGCAAATTTGAATAAGGATTACAGGGTCAACGGCAGGGTTCTGAGGAACGTGGAGGAGCAGAGGGATCTGGGGGTTCATATCCACAGATCTCTGAAGGTTGCCACTCAAGTGGATAGAGCAGTAAAGAAGGCCTATGGTGTGTTGGCGTTTATTAACAGAGGGTTTGAGTTTAAGAACCGTGAGGTTATGCTGCAACTGTACAGGACCTTGGTGAGACCACATTTGGAATATTGTGTGCAGTTCTGGTCACCTCACTATAGGAAGGACGTAGAAGCATTGGAAAGAGTGCAAAGGAGATTTACCAGGATGCTGCCTGGTTTGGGGGGGAGGTCTTATGAGGAAAGATTGAGGGAGTTGGGGCTTTTCTCTTTAGAGCGGAGGAGGATGAGAGGCGACTTAATAGAGGTTTATAAGATGATGAGGGGGATAGATAGAGTGGATGTTCAGAGACTATTTCCTCGGGTAGAGGCAGCTGTTACAAGGGGGCATAACTATAAGGTGCATGGGGGGAGATATAGAAGGGATGTCCGAGGTAGATTCTTTACTCAGAGAGTGGTTGGGGTGTGGAATGGACTGCCTGCTGTGATAGTGGAGTCGGACACTTTAGGAACTTTCAAGCGGTTATTGGATAAGCACATGGAGCACACCAGAGTGATAGGGAGTGTGATAGCTTGATCTTGGTCTCGGACAATGCTCAGCACAACATCGAGGGCCGAAGGGCCTGTACTGTGCTGTACTGTTCTATGTTCTATGTTCTATGACAGTTCTACAATGACAGATACTGCCAGTAATACATGAACAGGATAGCGAGATTAAATACGTGGCTTGAGCAGTGGTGCAGGAGGGAGGGATTCAAATACCTGAGGCATTGGAACCAATTCTGGGGGAAGTGGGACCTGTACAAAAGGGACGGTCTGCATTTGGGCAGGACTGGAACCGATATCCTCGGGGTAATATTTGCTAAGGCAGTTCGAGAGGATTTAAACTAATATAGCAGGGGAATGGGAACCTATGTAGCGAAACAGGGGGAAGTAATATGCAGTCAGAAACAAATGTTAGAAGGGTGAGAAACAATAAGGGAAATCCGAGTAAACAAAGGCAAGAAACACAAAGGGCCATACTAAATCATAAGTCTAAAAGGACAAAGGGTGTTAATAAAACAAGCCTAAAGGCTCTGTGTCTTAATGCAAGGAGTATCCGTAATAAGGTGGATGAATTGACTATGCAAATTGATGTTAACGGATATGATGTGATTGGGATTACAGAGACGTGGCTCCAGAACAATCAAGGCTGGGAACTGAATATCCAGGGGTATTCAACATTCAGGAAGGATAGAATAAAAGGAAAAGGGGGTGGGGTAGCATTGCTGGTTAAAAAGGAGATTAATGCAATAGCTAGGAAGGACATTAGCTTGGAGGATGTGGAATCAATATGGGTTGAGCTGCAGAACACCAAAGGGCAGAAAACGTTAGTGGGGGTTGTGTACAGACCTCCAAACAGTAGTAGTGAGGTGGGGGAGGGTATGAAACAGGAAATCAGAGGTGCATGCAAAAAAGGCGCAGCAGTTATCATGGGTGACTTTAATATGCATATAGATTGGGCTACTCAAACTGGAAGCAATACGGTGGAGGAGGATTTCCTGGAGTGTTTAAGGGATGGTTTCCTAAACCAATATGTTGAGGAACCAACTAGAGGGGAGGCCATCCTGGACTGGGTGTTGTGTAATGTGGAAGGACTAATCAGCAATCTTGTGGTGCGAGGCCCCTTGGGGAAGAGTGACCATAGTATGGTGGAGTTCTACATTAGGATGGAGAAGGAAACAGTTAATTCAGAGACTATGGTCCAGAACTTAAATAAGGGCAACTTTGAGGGTATGAGGCGTGAATTGGCGAGGTTAGATTGGCAAGCGATATTTAAGGGGTTATCAGTGGAAGGGCAATGGCAGACATTTAGAGATCGCATGGATGAACTACAGCAATTGTACATCCCTGTCTGGCGTAAAAATAAAAAAGGGAAGGTGGCTCAACCATGGCTAACAAGGGAAATCAGGGATAGTATTAAAAGCAAGGAAGTGGCATACAAATTGGCCAGAAGTAGCAGCAAACCCGGGGACTGGGAGAACTTTAAAACTCAGCAGAGGAGGACGAAGGGTTTGATTAGGGCAGGGAAAATAAAATATGAAAGGAAGCTTGCGGAGAACATTAAAACGGACTGCAAAAGCTTCTATAAATATGTAAAAAGAAAGAGGTTCGTAAAAACAAACGTAGGTCCCCTGCAGTCAGAAACAGGGGAAGTCATAATGGGGAACAAAGAAATGGCAGATCAATTGAACAAGTACTTTGGTTCGGTGTTTACTGTGGAGGACACAAACAACCTTCCGGAAATAAAAGAGATCAAAGGATCTGGTAAGAGGGAGGAGCTGAGGGAAATCCTTATCAGTCGGGAAAAGGTGTTGGGGAAATTGATGGGACTGAAGGCTGATAAATCCCCAGGGCCTGATGGTCTGCATCCCAGAGTACTTAAGGAGGTGGCCTTGGAAATAGTGGATGCATTGACGATCATTTTCCAACATTCCTTAGACTCTGGATCAGTTCCGAAGGAGTGGAGGGTGGCTAATGTAACCCCTCTTTTTAAAAAAGGAGGGAGGGAGAAAGCAGGGAATTATAGACCGGTCAGCCTGACATCGGTGGTGGGTAAAATGATGGAATCAATTATTAAAGATGTCATAACAGACCATTTGGAAAGTGGCGACATGATAGGTCCAAGTCAGCATGGATTTGTGAAAGGGAAATCATGCTTGACAAATCTTCTGGAATTTTTTGAGGATGTTTCTAATAGGGTGGACGGGGGGAAACCAGTAGATGTGGTATACTTGGACTTTCAGAAGGCCTTCGACAAGGTCCCACACAAGAGATTGGTGAGCAAAGTTAAAGCACATGGGATTGGGGGTAATGTGTTGACGTGGATTGAGAACTGGTTGGCACACAGGAAACAAAGAGCAGGAGTAAATGGGTACTTTTCAGAATGGCAGGCAGTGACCAGCGGGGTACCGCAGGGTTCGGTGCTGGGGCCCCAGCTGTTTACATTATATATTAATGATTTGGACGAAGGGATTAATTGTAATATCTCCAAATTTGCGGATGACACTAAATTGGGAGGCAGTGTGAACAATGAGGAGGATGCTAGGAGGCTACAGAGTGACTTGGACAGGTTGGGTGAATGGGCAAATGTATGGCAGATGAAGTACAATGTGGATAAATGTGAGGTTATCCACTTTGGTGGTAAAAATAGGGAGGCAGACTCTTACCTGAATGGTGGCAGATTAGGGAAAGGGGAGGTGCAACGAGACCTGGGCGTCATGGTACATCAGTCACTGAAGGTGGGAAGGCAAGTGCAGCAGGCAGTCAAGAAAGCAAATGGCATGATGGCCTTCATAGCAAGGGGATTTGAGTACAGGAGTAGGGAGGTGATGCTACAGTTGTACAGGGCCTTGGTGAGGCCACACCTGGAGTATTGTGTGCAGTTTTGGTCTCCTAACTTGAGGAAGGACATTCTTGCTATTGAGGGAGTGCAACGAAGGTTCACTAGATTGATTCCTGGGATGGCCAGACTGACATATCAAGAAAGACTGGATCAACTGAACTTGTATCCTCTGGAGTTCAGAAGAATGAGGGGGGATCTTATAGAGACGTTTAAAATCCTGACTGGTTTAGACAAATTAGATGCGGGCAGAATGTTTCCAATGTTAGGGAAAACTAAAACCAGGGGTCACAGTCTAAGGATAAAGGGGAAGCCATTTAAGACTGAGATGAGGAGGAACTTCTTCACCCAGAGAGTGGTGAATCTGTGGAATTCTCTACCACAGAAGGTTGTTGAGGCCAGTTCGCTAAATATATTCAAAAGGGAGTTAGATATAATACTCACAACTAGGGGGATCAAGGGGTATGGCGAGAAAGCAGGAATGGGGTACTGAGGTAGCATGTTCAGCCATGAACGCATTAAATGGCGGTGCAGGCTCGAAGGACCGAATGGTCTACTCCTGCACCTATTTTCTATGTTTCTATGTTTCTACATGGCCACTGGGGTGAGGTGTTTCACTCTGGTTAGTGACCCACACTCAGTACAATTCTACAGTGACAGATACTCCCAGTAATACATGGCCACTGGGATGAGGTGTTCCACTCTGGTTAGTGACCCACACTCAGTACAATTCTACAGTGACAGATACTCCCAGTAATACATGGCCACTGGGATGAGGTGTTCCACTCCCATTAGTGACCCACACTCAGTAGTTCTACAGTGACAGGCCCTTCCACTAATACCTTCTCTCAGAGAGTTGCTTACACTGAGGTCTGATTCAACAGTACACTATATTACACTAAAGGCAAAAACTTCATATCACAGCGAGCCCGTGAGTTACACACAGAGTTTTACTTTCAGTTGAGGCAATGGAATAAAACCTCAGAGGTAAACCAGGACATTTAACTAAAGGAACTGTTATCACTGATCGGGTGTCTGTATAACGGTGACCACTAGATCAGGATGTAACATTATCAGTCACAGAGCAAAACCAGAGACCAGCTCACACACAGATTTACACAACTTCAATGGTTATAATCACTTACCAGGAACACCAATGACAGCAATGATCACGTAGCATATTTTCTCCACATGTTGAATTGGCAGATGCATTTTCTGTGTGAAGCGATGTGTCCCTTCGTGCTGCAGGCAATCTCTCTGAATTAAACTCTGAGGCGGGACATTCCCAGAGCCTTTCATTTATAACCTGCGGGATCTCCACGGGGACATTGAGGTTGCAACATCGCTGAAAATATTATTTTAAAAAACATTTGAACAAACTGATGAAGACAGCCGAGTTAATTCCCTGTTGTGATGGAATATATTTAGTGCTGAGATTGAAACTGAAAACCCCAAAGACCGGGGAATTCTGATCACATGAATGAACTAATGAAAATTGCCAGCTGTATTCTCCCAGCAATGGGGTTCTTGTTGCAAACACCACCAGGCCAAATCTCAAGACCTCATATTGTTTCGGTGATGTCCTTCACTCTGCTGTGGTCATTCGGTAATTAAATTCCAAATGTTAGAGTGTCCTCTCAGGGCTGCTCTGCTGCACTCCGGGATGGGGCTGTCCGCCTTAACTGTGGCCATTTAGTTAAACAATTAAAGTGGGGAATTTGTGTTGATGGATCCTCAAACTAATACAGCCCCTCAAACTAATACAGTGTCTCAATATAATACAGTACATGAAAATAATACAGCCCCTCAAACTAATATAGCACCTCAAACTAATACAGTCCCTCAAACTAATACAGTACATCAAACTAATACAGTCCCTCAAACTAATATAGACCCTCAAACTAATAAAGTACCACAAACTAATACAGCTCCTCAAACTAATACAGTACCTCAAAATAATACAGCCCCTGAAACTAATACATTACCTCAAACTAATACAGTACCACAAACTAATGCACCCCCTGAAACTAATACAGACCCTCAAACTATTACACCCCCTCAAACGAATAAACTACCACAAACTAATACAGTCCCTCAAACTAATACAGTGTCTCAATATAATACAGTACATGAAACTAATACAGTCCCTCAAACTAATACAGCCCCTCAAACTAATAAAGTACCACAAACTAATACAGCTCCTCAAACTAATACAGTACCTCAAAATAATACAGCCCCTGAAACTAATACATTACCTCAAACTAATACAGTACCACAAACTAATGCACCCCCTCAAACTAATACAGACCCTCAAACTATTACACCCCCTCAAACTAATAAAGTACCACAAACTAATACACCCCCTGTAGGGGGTGGTAATGGGGTCAGCCTTCACTTTCTGACTCACTGAGCGGTTCGAATCGCTCCCACGCCCCTCTGCTTCCTAGACTTTGGACTTATTTAGGGGTTGTGAACAAAAATGCAGCAGACAACAGGCTCTGATGAAAGAATTTTGACTTTATTAAAAGAAAAAGGTACCAAACTTAAGACACACTTAATACTTAAACACAGATTGGGGAGCACATGGTACAGGCGAGGGAGATTGACAATATACCAAACAAAACCTTATCCCTCCCAAAGATCCCACTATCTAGCTAGGTTTTTGGTTTCAGGAGATCAGGGATAATGCTCACCAATGAATCCTTGGCAGGATTTTAGGGTCTTTTGATTAAAAGATTTCGTAAGGCCCTTGTTGCTGCGAGGTGTCCGATGGTCACTGAGGCAGTCGCTCTGGTTTCTTCTTGTGTGATGGTCTGTTTGCTGGCCTTCCTCCTCGTGGCTTGTAGTGGTTTTGCTGGAGCAGGGGGAGAGCTGTGCCGGCATTGTCAGCGCGTCCAAAAAAGAAAGAGTATTGGGACAGGCTTTTAATTATACTGTCTTTTTCGCGCCCAAAACCCCTTACTTAAACGGTTTCCTTTAGGTTGCAAATGAGCCTTGCTTAGTCCATTGTCTAGTTTTGGCGGGCTTGCCAGTTCCGATGGCTTTAGCTCAGTGTTAAACATGTCTTGATCGTTTTCCGATTTAACACAACCTTATCTACGCGCCAAATCTCAACCCTATTGTCCTAGCTCTTTTGGCGGGATTTTAAATCTGTCCTGTGGATACCTGGTTGATTGGTTTTTGATGAAGTACTAAATGTTTTATTGATTTCAGGCTTCTGGTATCCTGTTTGGGCCTGGGAATTTCAAAAGGGGGTCTTGGATTATTCATATTTCGACGTGTGTGTGAGGCTTTGGGTTTGTCTCTTTTTCCTTTGTAGGATTGCAGTGTAAATAATTCCCAGACAGCTTGATTGGGCCCCAAACCCAAAGCTGTCCACTGCCTGGCCACGCCCCTCCGCAGCCTGTCTTGTGTCTGTGAAAGGTGTCTTTCCCAACAGTAAGATTCAAAAGTCATTTTCCTCAGGGTTTTTCTTCCCTGATCTTTAAAATGTCCAAAACTGAGGTTTTTACATCAAATCACTTCACTTAGGTCCCATCATCCCAAGTTTGTATGAAAGGTCCAAAAATCACTCCCTTTAGGGCTCTGTTCGAGTTTCTGGGGGATTTTGCGAAGCCTACACCCCTCAAACTAATACAGTCCCTCAAACTAATACAGCACATCAAACTAATACAGCACATCAAACTAATACAGCCCCTCAAACTAATACAGTACCTCAAACTAATACAGCCCCTCAAACTAATACAGTACCTCAAACTAATACAGTACCTCAAACTAATACAGTCCCTCAAACTGATACAGCACATCAAACTAATACAGCCCCTCAAACTAATACAGCACATCAAACTAATACAGCACCTCAAAGCTAATACAGCCCCTCAAACTAATACAGCCCCTCAAACTAATACAGCCCCTCAAACTAATACAGCCCCTCAAACTAATACAGCCCCTCAAACTAATACAGTACCTCAAACTAATACAGCCCCTCAAACTAATACAGCCCCTCAAACTAATACAGCACCTCAAACTAATACAGTACCTCAAACTAATACAGTCCCTCAAACTAATACAGCCCCTCAAACTAATACAGCCCCTCAAACTAATACAGCACATCAAACTAATACAGTCCCTCAAACTAATACAGCCCCTCAAACTAATACAGTCCCTCAAACTAATACAGCCCCTCAAACTAATACAGCACATCAAACTAATACAGCTCCTCAAACTAATACAGTCCCTCAAACTAATACAGCCCCTCAAACTAATACAGACCTCAAACTAATACAGCCCCTCAAACTAATACAGCCCCTCAAACTAATACAGTACCTCAAACTAATACAGTACCTCAAACTAATACAGTACCTCAAACTAATACAGCCCCTCAAACTAATACAGCCCCTCAAACTAATACAGCACATCAAACTAATACAGCCCCTCAAACTAATACAGCACATCAAACTAATACAATACCTCAAACTAATACAGCACATCAAACTAATACAGCCCCTCAAATTAATACAGTCCCTCAAACTAGTAGCCAGACCCGCCCACCACCTCTCTGGTCCAAAGTCCTGTAATCTCCTGTTCCCACAAACTGACAGTGCACGGGATCGCACTTGCCAGACACCATGAGGTCGTTACCAGGCTAACAAGAACTGATTGTACAGATTATTTGAACAGTTTAACAATGCGAATTCTAAATATATATTTAAAAGTCTTGAGTTTATTTCAGTTAAGTTAGTAATGGTCTATTAAATAAAGGCATGGCAGGGCACCTCATTCCCGTGGAATGCACATCTTGTGCCATGTGGGAACTCCAGGAAGCTTCCCGTGTCCTGGACAACCCCATGTGCAGGAGGTGTCGTCAGCTGGAGGAGCTCGAACTCCGGGTTTCGGAGCTTGAGCAGCAACTGGTGTCACTGCGGTGCATCCATGAGGCTGAGAGCTACCTGGATAGCACGTTTCAGGAGGTGGTCACCCCGCAGCTTAAGACTGTGCAGGCAGAGAGGGAATGGGTGACCGCCAGACAGAAAAGCAGGACCAGGCAGGTAGTGCAGGAGTCCCCTGAGTGCATCTCACTCTCTAACCGGTATTCAGTTCGAAATACTGGAGAGGGAGATGGTTCTTCTGGCGAGTACAGCCAGAACCAAGTCCAGAGCACCACAGGTGGCTCACTGTACAGTTCGGGGTGAGGGGAGAAAGATCAGGAAATCAATAGTGAGAGGGGATTCAACAGTTACAAGCGTTTCTGCGGCCGCAGACGTGACTCCAGGATAGTATGATGCCTCCCTGGTGCCAGGTTCAAGGATGTCACTGAGCGGCTGAAGCACATTCTGAGGGGGGAGGGTGAACAGCCAGAGGTCGTGGTCCATATCGGTACCAATGACATTTGTAGAAGGAGGGATGAGGACCTGCAGGCAGATTTTATGGAGCTAGGAATGAGATTAAAATCAGAACCTCAAAGGTAGTAATCTTCGGATTACTCCCGGTGCCTGTGCTGGTGAGTATAGAAATAGGAGGATAGAGCAGATGAATGCGTGGCTGGAGAGATGGTGCAGGAGGGAGGGCTTTAGACTCCTGGGATATTGGACCGGTTCTCGGGGAGGTGGGACCTGTACAGGCCGGACAGGTTGCACCTCAACAGGGCCGTAACCAATGGCCTCGACGGGCAGAGGTGTGGGTTGCTCGTAGTGTTGGGGCGGTTTTAAACTAATTTGGCAGGGAGTGGGCACCAGGCTGTAGCATTAGAAAGGAGAAACAAGATGCACAAAGGATTGGGAGAGACGGATAGCACAAGAGTAAAAAATAATACGGTCCTATGTGGAGTCAGACTAAGAGAATACAAGACAGGTTTACAGTGCATGTGGGTAAATGCATGAGGTGTGGTAAATAAGGTTGGTCGGCTGCAGGCTCAAATAGCCACATGGAAATATGATGTCGTGGTGATAACGGAGACCTGGCTCTAAAAAAGGGCAGGATTGGGGACTAAATATTCCTGTGGAGAAGGTTTTCAGGAAAGAAAGGGAAGGAAAGAAAGGAGGAGGTGTGGCAGTATTGATTAAGGAGAATGTTACAGTGCTGGAGAGAGAGGATGTCCTGGAGGGGTCAAGGACAGAATCTATTTGGTTAGAGTTAAGAAATAATAGAGGTGCCATTACACGACTAGGTGTATTTTATAGACGAGCAACTAATGGGAAAGATATAGAGGAGCAAACATGTTAAACAGCGGAAGCAGCATGCTATAGACAGGGCTAAGCGATCCCACAAGCAATCAGAACAAAGCTCTGCAGTCCTGCCACATACAGTCGTGAATGCTGGTGGAACATTAAACAACTGACGGGAGGAGGAGGCTCCAGGAATATCCCCATCCTCAATGAATGGAAAAGACAAGACTGAAGCGTTTGCAAACATCTTCAGCCAGAAGAGCCAAGTGGAGGATCCATATCCGCCTCCTTCTGAGGGCCCACCATCATAGAAGCCAGTCTTCATCAATTTGATTCACTCCACGTGATAACAAGAAAAGGCTGAGCGCACTGGATACAGCAAAGGTTATGGGTCCTGACAACATCCCGGCTGTCGTGCTGAAGACTTGTGCTCCAGAACTAGCCGCAACTCTAGCCAAGCTGTTCCAGTAAAGCTACAACACTGGCATCAACCCGACAATGTGGAAAACTGACCAGACATGTGATGTCCACAAAAAGTAGGACAAATCCAATCCGACCAATTGCCGCCCAATCAGTCTACTCCCAATCATCAGCAAAGTGATGGAAGGTGTCATCGTCAATGCTATCAAGAAGCACTTACTCACAAAAAACGTGCTCACTGATGCCCAGTTTGCGTTCCGCTAAGACCAGTCGGCTCCCGACCTCATTATAGCCTTGATCCAAACATAGACGAAAGAGCTGAATTACAGAGGTGAGGTGAAAGTGGCAGAATTTGACCGAATGTGGCATCATGGTGCCCTAGCAAAATTGAAGTTAATGGGAATCAGGGGGAACACACTTCACTGGCTGGAGCCAGAACTAGCAAAAAGGAAAATGGTTGTGGTTGATGGAGGCCAATCATCTCAGGCACAGGACATCACTGCAGGATTTCATCAGGGCAGTGTCCTAGGCCCAACCATCTTCAGCTGCTTCATCAATGACCATTCCTCCATCATAAGGTCAGAAGTGGAGATGTTTACTGATGCTTTCACAGTGTTCAGTTCCATTCTCAACTCCTCAGACAATGAAGCAGTCCATGCCCGCATGCAACAAGACCTGGACGACATTCAAGCTTGGGCTGATAAGTGGCAGGTAACATTCGCGCCACAGAAGTGCAGGGCAATGATTATCTTCAACAAGCGAGAGTCTAACCATCGCCCCTTAACATTCAACGGCATTACCATCGCCGAATCCCCCACTATCAACATCCTGGGGATCACCATTGACCGGAAACTTAACTGGACCAGCCACATAAATACTGTGGCAACAAGAGCAGGTCAGAGGCTTGGTACTCTGTGGCGAGTGTCTCGCCTCCTGACTCCCCAAAGCCTTTCCACCATCTACAAGGCACAAGTAAGGAGTGTGATGGAATACTCTCCACTTGCCTGGATGAGTGCAGCTGCAACAACACTCAAGAAGCTCGACACCATCCAGGACAAAGCAGCCCGCTTGAATGGCACCCCATTCACCACTTCAAACATTCAATCCCTCCACCACCGGCGTACCATCTATAAGATGCACTGCAGCAACGCGCCAAGGCGCCTTTGGCAACACCTCCCAAATCCGCGACATCTTCCACCTAGAAGGACAAGGGCAGCGGACGCATGGGAACACCACCACCTCCAAGGTCTCCTCCAAGTCACACACCATCCTGACTTAGAAGTATGTCACCGATCCTTCATCGTCGCTGGGTCAAAATCCTGGAAATCCCTCCCTAACAGCACAGTGGGAGTACCTTCACCACACGGACTGCAGCGGTTGAAGAAGGCGGCTCACCACCACCTTCTCAAGGGCAATTTGGGATGGCCAATAAATGCTGGCCTTGCCAGTGACGCCCACATCCCATAAACGAATTAAAATAAGACAGGCAGAGAGTTAGAGACAGACAGAGCCAAACAAAGAGACAGAGACAGACAGGCAGTGACAGACAGACTGAGATATTCAGACGTACATAGACAGAGAGACAGATACATACAGAGAGACCGGCAGACAGCGACACAGAAAGACAGAGATAGAGAAGTAGAAAGAGAAATAGACTCAGACAGACAGAGCCAGACAGAGGTAGACTCAGAGAAACAGACAGACAGACAGGGAGAGGGATGCAGACGGACAGCGACACATTCAGCAACAGAAACTGAGAGAGAGAGAGAGACAAAGAAAGACAGAGCTGGAGAGAGGGAGACAGAGACAGACAGAAATAAAGACAGTCACAGACAGTCAGACTGAGACAGGCAGGCAGCAGACAAAGGCAGCAAAAGAAACTGACAGAGTGAAAGACAAAGATAGACAGAGCAAAAGAGAGGGACAGAGAAAGACAGCCCGACATAGAGACTGAGACAGGCAGACATAGACAGAGAAACAAACACAGAGACACAGACAGAGACACGGATTCAGATGGACAGACTGACAGACAGATACAGACAGGCGACAGAGACACATTAAGACCGCAACATAGACAGACAGAGACAGACAGACAGCAACAGAGACAAACAGATAGAGACACAAAGACAGACAGGCCAGATAGAGAGAGACAGCGAGAGACAGATATGGGGAGATAGACAGGCAGAGACACAGACGTACAGTGGCAGACCAACAGAAACAGACACACAGACATGGACAGACAGCCAGGGACAGATATGCAGGGACAGACTCAGACAGACAGAGATAACAGAGGGAGAGAACCAGACAGAGAGAGACAGAGACAGAGACAGAGACAGAGAAATAGTCGAACAGATAAAGACAGACAGAGAGAAACAGAGATACTGACAGAGAGACACAGACAGAGAGGCAGACAGATACAGACAGACAAACAGAGACAGACAAACAAACAGAGAGACAAAGAAACTGACAGATGTAGGCTGAGAAAGAAACAGACAGATAGAGACAGAATGACATAGATAGGAATGAGAAGTCGCACAACACCAGGTTATCGTCCAACAGTCTTATAGGTAGGGACACAGACGGATAGAGACACAGACAGTGACAGGAACTAACAGAGAGAGAGAGCGACAGACAGAGACACCGACACATAGACAGAATGAGACAGATAGACAGAGAAAGAGACACAGATGGACAGAGAGAGTCCGAAAGACAGGCAGAAATATATGGTCACACAAACAGACAGACAGAGACACAGACAGACAGGGACACAGTCAGACTGAGACAGAGAGACAACAACAAGGACAGACAGAGGGAGACATATAGCCAAACAGAACCAGACAGAGAGAGAGAGACAGACAGAGGCAGACAGATGGAAATAGACATACAGAGACAGACAGATGAACTGAGACAGACAGAGTCAGACAGGCAGAGAACAGGCGGAGAGTGAAAGACTGACAGAGACAGAGATTGAACAACAAATTCAGACAGAGAGAGAGACACAGGGACACACATACATAGAATCATAGAAATAGAATCATAGAAATTTACAGCACAGAAGGAAGCCATTTCTCGGTCGCTCCCTTTCTCCCTTTTTAAACAAAGGTACATCGTTAGCAGTCCTCTAATTCCCTGGCACCACACATGTAGCCACAGAGGATTGGAAAATGATGGTCAGAGCCTCTGCTATTTCCTCTTTTACTTCTCTTAATAGCCTGGGATACATTTAATCCGGGCCAGGAGATTTATCCACTTTCAAAGCTGCTGAGCCCCTTAATACTTCCTCTCTCAGTCTGCCTCTGCCAGGCACAGTCTGTCTGTTTCTCTCTGTCGGTCTCTTTCTGCGTGTCTGTCTCTGTCTATCTGTCTGGCACCGTCTGTCTGTTTCTATGTCTTCTCCGTCTGCCTGCTTCTGTCTGTCTCACATACATACACACACACACACGCACACACATACGCAGAAACACAGAAACAAACGGAGAGACAGACAGACAGACAGAGCCAGGCAGACAGAGGCAGGCAGACAGAGAAAGACATTTAAACAGACAGATTGTGCCAAATGACAGACAGACTGATACACACACGCAAAAAGAGGTTCGACAAAGAGAAACAGACAGACTGTGCCAGACAGAGGCAGACTGAGACAAACAGAAGAGACAGACAGCGGAAGACTGTTGAAGTGACTGACTGAGACTGACGGAGACTGAGGCAGAATGAGACAGACAATCAGACAGTGACAGATAAACAGACGGAGACAGAGAGACAAAAAAAGCCGGAGACACAGGCAGTGATACAGACAGACAGAGGCAGAGAGACACATTGATATAGAGAGACAGAGAGAGAGGCCGAGACAGACAGACAGACAGACAGAGAGTAGAGTCCCAGAAGGACAGAGTCCCAGAAGGACCGAGTCCCAGAGACAGAGTCCTAGAGACAGAGTACCAGAGACAGAACACAAGAAGGACCGAGTCCCAGAGACAGAGTCCCAGAGACAGAGTCCCAGAAGGACCGCGTCCCAGAGACAGAGTCCCAGAGACAGAATCCCAGAAGGACAGAGTCCCAGAGACAGAGTCCCAGAAGGACAGAGTCCCAGAAGGAGAGAGTCCCAGAGACAGAGTCCCAGAGACAGAGTCCCAGAGACAGTGTCCCAGAAGGACAGAGTCCCAGAGACAGAGTCCCAGAGACAGAGTCCCAGAAGTACAGAGTCCCAGAGACAGAGTCCGAGAGACACTTTACCAGAAGGACAGAGTCCCAGAGACAGAGTCCCACAGACAGAGTCCCAGAAGGACAGAGTCCCAAAAGGACAGAGTCCCAGAGACAGAGTCCCAGAGACAGAACACAAGAAGGACCGAGTCCCAGAGACAGAGTCCCAGAGACAGAGTCCCAGAAGGACAGAGTCCGAGAGACAGAGTCCCAGAGACAGAGTCCCAGAAGGACAGAGTCCCAGAGACAGAGTCCCAGAGACAGAGTTCCAGAGACAGTGTCCCAGAAGGACCGAGTCCCAGAGAGAGAGTCCCAGAGACAGAGTCCCAGAAGGACAGAGTCCCAGAGATAGAGTCCCAGAGACAGAGTCCCAGATGGACAGAGTCCCAGAGGACAGAGTCCCAGAGACAGAGTCCAGAGACAGAGTCCCAGAGACAGAGTCCAGAGACAGAGTCCCGAAGGACAGAGTCCCAGAAGACCGAGTCTCCTGAGACTGAGTCCCAGAGACAGAGTCCCAGAGGACAGAGTCCCAGAGACAGAGTCCCAGAGGACAGAGTCCCCAGAGACAGAGTCCCAGAGACAGAGTCCCCGAAGGACAGAGTCCCAGAGACAGAGTCCCAGAGACAGAGTCCCAGAAGGACCGAGTCCCAGAGACAGAGTCCCAGAGACAGAGTCCCAGAAGGACCGAGTCCCAGAGACAGAGTCCCAGAGACAGAGTCCCAGAAGGACAGAGTCCCAGAGACAGAGTCCCAGAGACAGAGTCCCAGAGACAGAGTCCCAGAGACAGAGTCCCAGAGACAGAGTCCCAGAAGGACCGAGTCCCAGAGACCAGAGTCCCAGAGACAGAGTCCCAGAGACAGTGTCCAGAGACAGAGTCCCAGAGACAGAGTCCCAGAGGACAGAGTCCAGAGACAGGTCCCAGAGACAGAGTCCCAGAGGACAGAGTCCCAGAGACAGAGTCCCAGAGACGAGAGTCCCAGAAGACCAGAGTCCCAGAAGACAGAGTCCCAGAGACAGAGTCCCAGAGACAGTGTCCCAGAAGGACCGAGTCCCAGAGACAGAGTCCCAGAGACAGAGTCCCAGAAGGACCGAGTCCCAGAGTCAGAGTCCCAGAGACAGAGTCCCAGAGATAGAGTCCCAGAAGGACCGAGTCCCAGAGACAGAGTCCCAGAGACAGAGTCCCAGAGACAGAGTCCCAGAAGGACAGAGTCCCAGAAGGAGAGAGTCCCAGAATGACAGAGTCCCAGAGACAGAGTCCCAGAGAAAGAGTACCAGAGACAGAATCCCAGAAGGACCGAGTCCCAGAGACAGAGTCCCAGAGACAGAGTCCCAGAAGGACAGAGTCCCAGAGACAGAGTCCCAGAGACAGAGTCCCAGAGACAGTGTCCCAGAAGGACAGAGTCCCAGAGACAGAGTCCCAGAGACAGAGTCCCAGAAGGACAGAGTCCCAGAGACAGAGTCCCAGAGACAGAGTCCCAGAAGGACCGAGTCCCAGAGTCAGAGACCCAGAGACAGAGTCCCAGAAGGACAGAGTCCCAGAGACAGAGTCCCAGAAGGACAGAGTCCCAGAGACAGAGTCCCAGAGACAGAGTCCCAGAAGAACCAAGTCCCAGAGACAGAGTCCCAGAGACAGAGTCCCAGAAGGACAGAGTCCCAGAGACAGAGTCCCAGAGACAGAGTCCCAGAGACAGAGTCCCAGAGACAGAGTCCCAGAACAGAGTCCCAGAAGGGCAGAGTCCCAGAGACAGAGTCCCAGAGACAGAGTCCCAGAAGGACAGAGTCCCAGAGACAGAGTCCCAGAGACAGAGTCCCAGAAGGACAGAGTCCCAGAGACAGAGTCGCAGAGACAGAGTCCCAGAAGGACCGAGTCCCAGAGACAGAGTCCCAGAGACAGAGTCCCAGAAGGACCGAGTCCCAGAGACAGAGTCCCAGAGACAGAGTCCCAGAGGACAGAGTCCCAGAGACAGAGTCCCAGAGGACAGAGTCCCAGAGACAGTGTCCCAGAAGGACAGAGTCCCAGAGACAGGGTATCAGAGACAGAGTCCCAGAAGGACCAGAGTAGAGTCCAGAGGACCAAGTCCCAGAGGACAGAGTCCAGAGACAGAGTCCCAGAAGGACGAGTCCCAGAGACAGAGTCCCAGAGACATGTACCAGAAGGACAGAGTCCCAGAGACAGAGTCCCAGAGACAGAGTCCCAGAAGGACCAAGTCCCAGAGACAGAGTCCAGAGGACAGTGTCCAGAAGGACAGAGTCCCAGAGACAGAGTCCAGAGACAGAGTCCCAGAAGGACCGAGTCCCAGAAGGACCAGAGTCCCAGAGACAGAGTCCCAGAAGGACCGAGCCCAGAAGGACCGAGTCCCAGAGACAGAGTCCCAGAGACAGAGTCCCAGAAGGTCAGAGTCCCAGAGACAGAGTCCCAGAAGGACAGAGTCCCAGAGTCAGAGTCCCAGAGACAGAGTCCCAGAGACAGAGTCCCAGAGACAGAGTCCCAAAAGTACAGAGTCCCAGAGACAGAGTCCAAGAGACACTTTACCAGAAGGACAGAGTCCCAGAGACAGAGTCCCACAGACAGAGTCCCAGAAGGACAGAGTCCCAGAGACAGAGTCCCAGAGACAGAACACAAGAAGGACCGAGTCCCAGAGACAGAGTCCCAGAGACAGAGTCCCAAAGACAGTGACCCAGAAGGACAGAGTCCCAGAGACAGAGTCCCAGAGACAGAGTCCCAGAAGGACAAGTCCCAGAGACAGAGTCCCAGAGACAGAATCCCAGAAGGACCGAGTCCCAGAGACAGAGTCCCAGAGACAGAGTCCCAGCAGGACAGAGTCCCAGAGACACAGTCCCAGATACAGTGTCCCAGAAGGACAGAGTCCCAGAGACAGAGTCCCAGAGACAGAGTCCCAGAAGGACCGAGTCCCAGAGACAGAGTCCCAGAGACAGAGTCCCAGAAGGACAGAGTCCCAGAGACAGAGTCCCAGGAGACAGAGTCCCAGAAGGACAGAGTCCCAGAGACAGAGTCCCAGAGACAGAGTCCCAGAGGACAGAGTCCCAGAGACAGAGTCCCAGAGACAGAGTCCCAGAGATAGAGTCCCAGAGGCAGAGTCCCAGAGACAGAGTCCCAGAGACAGAGTCCCAGAGACAGAGTCCAGAGGACAGAGTCCCAGAGACAGAGTCCAGAGGACAGAGTCCCAGAGACAGAGTCCCAGAGACAGAGTCCAGAGACAGAGTCCCAGAGACAGAGTCCCAGAGACAGAGTTCCAGAAGGACCGAGTCCCAGAGACAGAGTCCCAGAGACAAGAGTCCAGAAGGACAGAGTCCCAGAGACAGAGTCCAGAGACAGAGTCCCAGAGACAGAGTCCAGAGACAGAGTCCAGAGACAGAGTCCAGAGGACGAGTCCCAGAGACAGAGTCCCAGAGACAGAGTCCCAGAGACAGAGTCCCAGAGACAGAGTCCAGAGACAGAGTCCCAGAGGACCGAGTCCAGAAGACAGAGTCCCAGAGACAGAGTCCCAGAGACAGAGTCCAGAGACGGAGTCCAGAAGACAGAGTCCCAGAGACAGAGTCCAGAGACAGAGTCCCAGAGGACAGAGTCCCAGAGACAGAGTCCCAGAGGACAGAGTCCCATAGACAGAGTCCCAGAAGGACAGAGTCCCAGAGACAGAGTCCCAGAGACAGAGTCCCAGAGGACAGAGTCCCAGAGACAGAGCCCAGAGGTCAGGTCCCAGAAGGACAGAGTCCCAGAGACAGAGTCCCAGAGACAGAGTCCCAGAAGGACAGAGTCCCAGACAGAGTCCCAGAGACAGAGTCCCAGAAGGACAGAGTCCCAGAGACAGAGTCCCAGAGACAAGAGTCCAGAAGGACCAGAAGTCCCAAGACAGAGTCCCAGAGACAGAGTCCCAGAGACAGAGTCCAGAGACAGAGATCCCAGAGACAGAGTCCCAGAGACAGAGTCCAGAGACAGAGTCCCAGAAGACAGAGACCCAGAGACAGAGTCCCAGAGACAGAGTCCAGAGACAGAGTACCCAGAGGACAGAGTCCCAGAGACAGAGTCCCAGAGACAGAGTCCCAGAAGGACAGAGTCCCAGAGACCAGAGCCCAGAGACAGAGTCCCAGAGACAGAGTCCCAGAAGGACAGAGTCCCAGAGACAGAGTCACAGAAGACAGAGTCCCAGAGACAGAGTCCCAGAGGACAGAGTCCCAGAAGGACAGTTCCCAGAGACAGAGTCCCAGAGACAGAGTCGCAGAAGGACAGAGTCCCAGAGACAGAGTCCCAGAGAACAGAGTCCCAGAAGGACAGAGTCCCAGAGGACAGAGTCCCAGAGACAGAGTCCAAAGGACCAGAGTCCCAGGAGGTCAGAGTCCCAGAGACAGAGTCCCAGAGACAGATCAGAGGACAGAGTCCCAAGGACCGAGTCCCAGAGACCAGAGTCCCAGAGGAACAGAGTCCCAGAGACAGAGTCCCAGAGGACAGAGTCCCCAGAGACAGACAGAGTCGCAGAAGGACAGAGTCCCAGAGACAGAGTCCCAGAGACAGAGTACCAGAGACAGAACACAAGAAGGACCGAGTCCCAGAGACAGAGTCCCAGAGACAGTGTCCCAGAAGGTCAGAGTCCCAGAGACAGAGTCCCAGAGACACTTTACCAGAAGGACAGAGTCCCAGAGACAGAGTCCCAGAGACAGAGTCCCAGAAGGACAGAGTCCCAGAGTCAGAGTCCCAGAGACAGAGTCCCAGAGACAGAGTCCCAGAAGACAGAGTCCCAGAGACAGAGTCCCAGAGACACTTTACCAGAAGGACAGAGTCCCAGAGACAGAGTCCCAGAGACAGAGTCCCAGAAGGACAGAGTCCCAAAGGACAGAGTCCCAGAGACAGAGTCCCAGAGACAGAGTCCCAGAGACAGAACACAGAAGGACCGAGTCCCAGAGACAGAGTCCCAGAGACAGAGTCCCAGAAGGACAGAGTCCCAGAGACAGAGTCCCAGAGACAGAGTCCCAGAGACAGAGACCCAGAAGGACAGAGTCCCAGAGACAGAGTCCCAGAGACAGAGTCCCAGAAGGACCGAGTCCCAGAGACAGAGTCCCAGAGACAGAATCCCAGAAGGACAGAGTCCCAGAGACAGAGTCCCAGAGACAGAGTCCCAGCAGACAGAGTCCCAGAGACACAGAGTCCCAGAGACAGAGTCCCAGAAGGACAGAGTCCCAGAGACAGAGTCCCAGAGACAGAGTCCCAGAAGGACAGAGTCCCAGAGACAGAGTCCCAGAGGACAGAGTCCCAGAAGGACAGAGTCCCAGAGACAGAGTCCCATGACAGAGTCCCAGAGACAGTGTCCCAGAAGGACAGAGTCCCAGAGACAGAGTCCCAGAGACAGAGTCCCAGAGACAGAGTCCCAGAGGACAGAGTCCCAGAAGACAGAGTCCCAGAGACAGAACACAAGAAGGACCGAGTCCCAGAGACAGAGTCCCAGAGACAGAGTCCCAGAAGGACAGAGTCCCAGAGACAGAGTCCCAGAGACAGAGTTCCAGAGACAGTGTCCCAGAAGGACCGAGTCCCAGAGACAGAGTCCCAGAGACAGAGTCCCAGAAGGACCGAGTCCCAGAGACAGAGTCCCAGAGACAGAGTCCCAGAAGGACCGAGTCCCAGAGACAGAGTCCCAGAGACAGAGTCCCAGAAGGACAGAGTCCCAGAAGGAGAGAGTCCCAGAGACAGAGTCCCAGAGACAGAGTCCCAGAGACAGAGTCCCAGAGACAGAATCCCAGAAGGACCGAGTCCCAGAGACAGAGTCCCAGAGACAGAGTCCCAGAAGGACAGAGTCCCAGAGACAGAGTCCCAGAGACAGAGTCCCAGAGACAGAGTCCCAGAAGGACAGAGTCCCAGAGACAGAGTCCCAGAGACAGAGTCCCAGAAGGACAGAGTCCCAGAGTCAGAGACCCAGAGACAGAGTCCCAGAAGGACAGAGTCCCAGAGACAGAGTCCCAGAGACAGAGTCCCAGAAGGACAGAGTCCCAGAGACAGAGTCCCAGAGACAGAATCCCAGAAGGACCGAGTCCCAGAGACAGAGTCCCAGAGACAGAGTCCCAGCAGGACAGAGTCCCAGAGACAGAGTCCCAGAGACAGAGTCCCAGATACAGTGTCCCAGAGACAGAGTCCCAGAGATAGAGTCCCAGGAGGACCGAGTCCCAGAGACAGAGTCCCAGAGACAGAGTCCCAGAAGGACAGAGTCCCAGACACAGAGTCCCAGAGACAGAGTCCCAGAAGGACAGAGTCCCAGAGACAGAGTCCCAGAGACACTTTACCAGAAGGACAGAGTCCCAGAGACAGAGTCCCAGAGACAGAGTCCCAGAAGGACCGAGTCCCAGAGACTGAGTCCGAGAGACACTTTAACAGAAGGACAGAGTCCCAGAGACAGAGTCCCACAGACAGAGTCGCAGAAGGACAGAGTCCCAGAGACAGAGTCCCAGAGACAGAGTACCAGAGACAGAACACAAGAAGGACCGAGTCCCAGAGACAGAGTCCCAGAGACAGTGTCCCAGAAGGTCAGAGTCCCAGAGACAGAGTCCCAGAGACACTTTACCAGAAGGACAGAGTCCCAGAGACAGAGTCCCAGAGACAGAGTCCCAGAAGGACAGAGTCCCAGAGTCAGAGTCCCAGAGACAGAGTCCCAGAGACAGAGTCCCTGAGACAGAGTCCCAGAAGTACAGAGTCCCAGAGACAGAGTCCGAGAGACACTTTACCAGAAGGACAGAGTCCCAGAGACAGAGTCCCACAGACAGAGTCCCAGAAGGACAGAGTCCCAAAAGGACAGAGTCCCAGAGACAGAGTCCCAGAGACAGACCCAGAAGGACCGAGTCCCAGAGACAGAGTCCCAGAGACAGAGTCCCAAAGACAGTGACCCAGAAGGACAGAGTCCCAGAGACAGAGTCCCAGAGACAGAGTCCCAGAAGGACAGAGTCCCAGAGACAGAGTCCCAGAGACAGAGTCCCAGAAGGACCGAGTCCCAGAGACAGAGTCCCAGAGACAGAGTCCCAGAAGGACAGAGTCCCAGAGACAGAGTCCCAGAGACAGAGTCCCAGAAGGACAGAGTCCCAGAGACAGAGTCCCAGAGACAGAGTCCCAGAGACAGAGTCCCAGAGACAGAGTCCCAGAGGACAGAGTCCCAGAGACAGAGTCCCAGAGACAGAGTCCCAGAAGGGCAGAGTCCCAGAGACAGAGTCCCAGAGACAGAGTCCCAGAAGGACAGAGTCCCAGAGACAGAGTCCCAGAGACAGAGTCCCAGAAGGACCGAGTCCCAGAGACAGAGTCCGAGAGACACTTTAACAGAAGGACAGAGTCCCAGAGACAGAGTCCCACAGACAGAGTCCCAGAAGGACAGAGTCCCAGAGACAGAGTCCCAGAGACAGAGTACCAGAGACAGAACACAAGAAGGACCGAGTCCCAGAGACAGAGTCCCAGAGACAGAGTCCCAGAAGGTCAGAGTCCCAGAGACAGAGTCCCAGAGACAGAGTCCCAGAAGGACAGAGTCCCAGAGACAGAGTCCCAGAGACAGAGTCCCAGAAGGACAGAGTCCCAGAGTCAGAGTCCCAGAGACAGAGTCCCAGAGACAGAGTCCCAGAAGTACAGAGTCCCAGAGACAGAGTCCCAGAGACAGAGTCCCAGAGGACAGAGTCCCAGAGACAGAGTCCCACAGACAGAGTCCCAGAAGGACAGAGTCCCAGAGGACAGAGTCCCAGAGACAGAGTCCCAGAGACAGAGTCCCAGAGACAGAACACAAGAAGGACCGAGTCCCAGAGACAGAGTCCCAGAGACAGAGTCCCAGAAGGACAGAGTCCCAGAGACAGAGTCCCAGAGACAGAGTCCCAAAGACAGAGACCCAGAAGGACAGAGTCCCAGAGACAGAGTCCCAGAGACAGAGTCCCAGAAGGACAGAGTCCCAGAGACAGAGTCCCAGAGACAGAATCCCAGAAGGACCGAGTCCCAGAGACAGAGTCCCAGAGACAGAGTCCCAGAGACAGAGTCCCAGAGACAGAGTCCCAGAGACAGAGTCCCAGAGGACAGAGTCCCAGAGACAGAGTCCCAGAGGACAGAGTCCCAGAGACAGAGTCCAGAGACAGAGTCCCAGAGACAGAGTCCCAGAGGACAGAGGTCCCAGAGACAGAGTCCCAGAGGACAGAGTCCCAGAGACAGAGTCCCAGAGGACAGAGTCCCAGAGACAGAGTTCCAGAGACAGAGTCCCAGAGACGGAGTCCCAGAGACAGAGTCCCAGAGACAGAGTCCCAGAGACAGAGTCCCAGAAGGACAGAGTCCCAGAGACAGAGTCCCAGAAGGACAGAGTCCCAGAGACAGAGTCCCAGAGACAGAGTCCCAGAAGGACAGAGTCCCAGAGACAGAGTCCCAGAGACAGAGTCCCAGAAGGACCAGAGTCCCAGAGACAGAGTCCCAGAGACAGAGTCCCAGAAGGACCGAGTCCCAGAGACAGAGTCCCAGAGACAGAGTCCCAGAAGGACCAGAGTCCCAGAGACAGAGTCCCAGAGACAGTGTCCCAGAAGGACAGAGTCCCAGAGACAGAGTCCCAGAACGAGCCCAGAGACAGAGTCCCAGAGACCGAGTCCCAGAGACAGAGTCCCAGAGACAGTGTCCCAGAGGACAGAGTCCCAGAGACAGAGTCCCAGAGACAGAGTCCCAGAGACAGAGTTCCAGAGACGGAGTCCCAGAGACAGAGTCCCAGAAGGACAGAGTCCCAGAGACAGAGTCCCAGAGACAGAGTCCCAGAGACAGAGTCCCAGAGACAGAGTCCCAGAGACAGAGTCCCAGAAGGACAGAGTCCCAGAGACAGAGTCCCAGAGACAGAGTCCCAGAAGACCGAGTCACAGAGGACAGAGTCCCAGAGACAGAGTCCCAGAAGGACAGAGTCCCAGAAGGACACAGAGTCCCAGAGACAGAGTCCCAGAGACAGAGTCCCAGAGACAGAGTCCCAGAGACAGAGTCCCAGAGACAGAGTCCCAGAAGGACAGAGTCCCAGAGACAGTGTCCCAGAAGGACAGAGTCCCAGAGACAGGGTCCCAGAGACAGAGTCCCAGAAGGACCGAGTCCCAGAAGGACCGAGTCCCAGAGACAGAGTCCCAGAGACAGAGTCCCAGAAGGACCGAGTCCCAGAGACAGAGTCCCAGAGACAGAGTCCCAGAGACAGAGTCCCAGAAGGACAGAGTCCCAGAGACAGAGTCCCAGAGACAGAGTCCCAGAAGGACAGAGTCCCAGAGACAGAGTCCCAGAGACAGAGTCCCAGAAGGACAGAGTCCCAGAGGACAGAGTCCCAGAGACAGAGTCCCAGAAGACAGAGTCCCAGAGGACAGAGTCCCAGAGACAGAGTCCCAGAGACAGAGTCCCAGAGACAGAGTCCCAGAAGGACAGAGTCCCAGAGACAGAGTCCCAGAGACAGAGTCCCAGAAGGACAGAGTCCCAGAGACAGAGTCCCAGAGACAGTGTCCCAGAAGGACCGAGTCCCAGAGACAGAGTCCCAGAGACAGAGTCCCAGAAGGACAGAGTCCCAGAGACAGAGTCCCAGAGACAGAGTCCCAGAAGGACAGAGTCCCAGAGACAGAGTCCCAGAGACAGAATCCCAGAAGGACCGAGTCCCAGAGACAGAGTCCCAGAGACAGAGTCCCAGAGACAGAGTCCCAGAGACAGAGTCCCAGAGACAGAGTCCCAGATAGACAGAGTCCCAGAGACAGAGTCCCAAGAGAGAGTCCCAGAGGACAGAGTCCCAGAGACAGAGTCCCAGAGACAGAGTCCCAGAAGGACAGAGTCCCAGACACAGAGTCCCAGAGACAGAGTCCCAGAAGGACAGAGTCCCAGAGACAGAGTCCCAGAGACACTTTACCAGAAGGACAGAGTCCCAGAGACAGAGTCCCAGAGACAGAGTCCCAGAAGGACAGTCCCAGAGACTGAGTCCAGAGACTTTAACAGAAGGACAGAGTCCCAGAGACAGAGTCCCACAGACAGAGTCGCAGAAGGACAGAGTCCCAGAGACAGAGTCCCAGAGACAGAGTACCAGAGACAGAACACAAGAAGGACCGAGTCCCAGAGACAGAGTCCCAGAGACAGTGTCCCAGAAGGTCAGAGTCCCAGAGACAGAGTCCCAGAGACACTTTACCAGAAGGACAGAGTCCCAGAGACAGAGTCCCAGAGACAGAGTCCCAGAAGGACAGAGTCCCAGAGTCAGAGTCCCAGAGACAGAGTCCCAGAGACAGAGTCCCTGAGACAGAGTCCCAGAAGTACAGAGTCCCAGAGACAGAGTCCGAGAGACACTTTACCAGAAGGACAGAGTCCCAGAGACAGAGTCCCACAGACAGAGTCCCAGAAGGACAGAGTCCCAAAAGGACAGAGTCCCAGAGACAGAGTCCCAGAGACAGAACACAAGAAGGACCGAGTCCCAGAGACAGAGTCCCAGAGACAGAGTCCCAAAGACAGTGTCCCAGAAGGACAGAGTCCCAGAGACAGAGTCCCAGAGACAGAGTCCCAGAAGACCGAGTCCCAGAGACAGAGTCCCAGAGACAGAGTCCCCAGAAGGACCGAGTCCCAGAGACAGAGTCCCAGAGACAGAGTCCCAGAAGGACAGAGTCCCAGAGACAGAGTCCCAGAGACAGAGTCCCAGAAGGACAGAGTCCCAGAGACAGAGTCCCAGAGACAGAGTCCCAGAGACAGAGTCCCAGAGACAGAGTCCCAGAAGGACAGAGTCCCAGAGACAGAGTCCCAGAGACAGAGTCCCAGAAGGCAGAGTCCCAGAGACAGAGTCCCAGAGACAGAGTCCCAGAAGGACAGAGTCCCAGAGACAGAGTCCCAGAGACAGAGTCCCAGAAGGACCGAGTCCCAGAGACAGAGTCCGAGAGACACTTTAACAGAAGGACAGAGTCCCAGAGACAGAGTCCCACAGACAGAGTCGCAGAAGACAGAGTCCCAGAGACAGAGTCCCAGAGACAGAGTACCAGAGACAGAACACAAGAAGGACCGAGTCCCAGAGACAGAGTCCCAGAGACAGAGTCCCAGAAGGACAGAGTCCCAGAGACAGAGTCCCAGAGACAGAGTCCCAGAAGGACAGAGTCCCAGAGACAGAGTCCCAGAGACAGAGTCCCAGAAGGACAGAGTCCCAGAGTCAGAGTCCCAGAGACAGAGTCCCAGAGACAGAGTCCCAGAAGTACAGAGTCCCAGAGACAGAGTCCGAGAGACACTTTACCAGAAGGACAGAGTCCCAGAGACAGAGTCCCACAGACAGAGTCCCAGAAGGACAGAGTCCCAGAAGGACAGAGTCCCAGAGACAGAGTCCCAGAGACAGAGTCCCAGAGAGACAGAACACAAGAAGGACCGAGTCCCAGAGACAGAGTCCCAGAGACAGAGTCCCAGAAGGACAGAGTCCCAGAGACAGAGTCCCAGAGACAGAGTCCCAGAAGGACAGAGTCCCAGAGACAGAGTCCCAGAGACAGAGTCCCAGAAGGACAGAGTCCCAGAGACAGAGTCCCAGAGACAGAGTCCCAGAAGGACCGAGTCCCAGAGACAGAGTCCCAGAGACAGAGTCCCAGCAGGACAGAGTCCCAGAGACAGAGTCCCAGAGACAGAGTCCCAGAAGGACAGAGTCCCAGAGACAGAGTCCCAGAGACAGAGTCCCAGAAGACAGAGTCCCAGAGACAGAGTCCCAGAAGGACAGAGTCCCAGAAGGACAGAGTCCCAGAGACAGAGTCCCAGAGACAGAGTCCCAGAGACAGAGTCCCAGAAGGACAGAGTCCCAGAGACAGAGTCCCAGAGACAGAGTCCCAGAAGACAGAGTCCCAGAGACAGAGTCCCAGAGACAGAGTCCCAGAAGGACAGAGTCCCAGAGACAGAGTCCCAGAGACAGAGTCCCAGAAGACAGAGTCCCAGAAGGACAGAGTCCCAGAGACAGAATCCCAGAAGGACAGAGTCCCAGAGACAGAGTCCCAGAGACAGAGTCCCAGAAGGACCGAGTCCCAGAGACAGAGTCCCAGAGACAGAGTCCCAGAGACAGAGTCCCAGAGACAGAGTCCCAGAAGACAGAGTCCCAGAGACAGAGTCCCAGAGACAGAGTCCCAGAGACAGAGTCCCAGAAGGACCGAGTCCCAGAGACAGAGTCCCAGAGACAGAGTCCCAGAAGGACCGAGTCCCAGAGACAGAGTCCCAGAGACAGAGTCCCAGAGACAGAGTCCCAGAAGGACAGAGTCCCAGAGACAGAGTCCCAGAGACAGAGTCCCAGAAGGACAGAGTCCCAGAAGGAGAGAGTCCCAGAGACAGAGTCCCAGAGACAGAGTCCCAGAGACAGAGTCCCAGAGACAGAGTCCCAGAGACAGAGTCCCAGAGACAGAGTCCCAGAGACAGAGTCCCAGAAGGACAGAGTCCCAGAGACAGAGTCCCAGAGACAGAGTCCCAGACAGAGTCCCAGAAGGACAGAGTCCCAGAGACAGAGTCCCAGAGACAGAGTCCCAGAAGGACAGAGTCCCAGAGACAGAGTCCCAGAGACAGAGTCCCAGAAGGACAGAGTCCCAGAGACAGAGTCCCAGAGACAGAGTCCCAGAAGGACAGAGTCCCAGAGACAGAGTCCCAGAGACAGAGTCCCAGAAGGACCGAGTCCCAGAGACAGAGTCCCAGAGACAGAGTCCAGCAGGACAGAGTCCCAGACAGAGTCCCAGAGACAGAGTCCCAGAGACAGAGTCCCAGAGACAGAGTCCCAGAGACAGAGTCCCAGAGACAGAGTCCCAGAACAGAGTCCCAGAGACAGAGTCCCAGAAGGACAGAGTCCCAGAGACAGAGTCCCAGAGACAGAGTCCCAGAAGGACAGAGTCCCAGAGACAGAGTCCCAGAGACAGAGTCCCAGAAGGACAGAGTCCCAGAGACAGAGTCCCAGAGACAGAGTCCCAGAAGGAACGAGTCCCAGAGACAGAGTCCCAGAGACACTTTACCAGAAGGACAGAGAGTCCCAGAGACAGAGTCCCAGAGACAGAGTCCCAGAAGGACAGAGTCCCAGAGACAGAGTCCCAGAGACAGAGTCCCAGAGACAGA
>CM059451.1:2762796-2845296 GCA_030390025.1 Squalus acanthias | reverse complement strand
GATTTTCATTGACCCGTGGAGGCGGGTTTGGAGGCGTGTGGGGGGTTAAAATTGCGAAAAGTGGCGGGCGGGCACAAGTCCGCCTCCATCCCGCCTCCACGCAATTTTGATGAAATCGTGTCTGCTGGTCCCACCTGCGTCCCGCCTTTAAGAGACGGGATAGGCTGTTAAGGCCCTTAACAAGCACTAAATTGGCTCTATAATGCCATTTTGAAAGGCCTTTGTGATTTTAACCCTTAATCTACGTGAAGCACGTCCCTCTCTCTCTCTCTCTCGCTCTCTCTCTCCCCCTGCATCCAGGTCCTCTCACAGCAAAGGCCAGGCAGTCTCTGACCTTCAATGCAGCAGCAATGATGACATCAGAGGCGACTTTCAGACTGAAAACACTAATTGGTTTATGGGTTCCCACATGCTGGAACTCAATTGCCCAATTAGGTGAAAATTGCATCAATCTCCCACATCCAATTGCAGTCGGGTGGATAACACGAAATGTGGATAACATGACCCCAACCCGCCCCAGTATCAAAATCCAGCCCTCTGCCTCGATCAAGCCAAGGAAAATGTATGCTTTTTTAACAGGCTTCTCAACTTGTCCTGCCACGTTGAAAGATCTGTGTACATACACACCCCCAGCTCTCTCTGTTCCTGCACCCTCTTTAAAATTTAGTGCCATTTAGTTCATATTGCCTTTTGCCATTTTTCATTCCAAAACGAATCACTTTGCACTTCTCTGCATTAAATGGTGTCTGCCGTGTGTCTGCCCATTTCACCAGTCTGTCTATGCCCTCCTGAAGTCTGTTACTATCCTCCACACTGTTTACTACATTTCCGAGTTTTGTGTCATCCGCAAACTTTTAATCTACCTCAGGGGAATCGAGGGAAGGTGGAAGATCAGGTCGAAGATCAGCCATGATCTTATTGAATGGCGGAGCAAGCTAGAAGGGCCAAATGGCCAACTCCTGCTCCTATTTCTTATGTTCTTACCAAGTCCAGGTCATTTAATATATATTAAAAAGATATATATTGGAATATATATATAATATATAATAGAAGCTGGGCTAAACCAGCATTGCAGCTTAAGGACCCATCTTGGCCACTTCTTTAGCACTGAAAGTATTCGGCCAAAATTACCCGCGCTTTCGTTTTGGCAAAATTTAATTTAAAAACACAGGGGGCAGAAAAACCCCAAGTCCTAATTATGATCGAAGAATAAGATTCTTTCCCTACTTTTCTGCACATGGGACAATAGAAGTGACCGTTTACGTGGGTGCAGTTCTGGGAGAAGAGTGTCGCCTCGATGCATTGTTTGCAGTAGTTGTGGCCGCAGGGCAGCTCCAGCACGGGCGGGCTGAACAGCTCCAGGCACACGGGACAAGACAGCTCCTTGGCCAACGCTTCATGGGCGATGTCCATTGCGGCAGCCGGGCAGCCGGTCAGACGGCAGCGGAGAAGCGCATTGTCCTGGGATCCTTCGGAATCCTGCGGCGCTGGCGAGGGTAGCGTCACGAAAAATGAAAGAAAACAAATCTCCCAAAGTCCCAAGCTCCCTGTTGGTAAGGAGATGATGCCACAATGCGCGTTCCATGTGGCTGAGATGGCGATGTCACAAAGGGCTTCCTCTTTGAATCTGTGCGGCTGTTACAATTAGATTCTAGATTCGAGATGTCATAATCCAACACTAAGAATTAAAACTATCAGAATTTCTACACATTTCATGGAATGCCCAGTCCATTCGCCCCAACTCGTCCATGCCGGTGTTTATGCTCCCCATGAGCCTCCTCCCACCCACCCCTCTTCATGAGAACTTAAGAATTAGGAGCCAGGAGTCAGCCATTCTGCCCCTCGAGCCTGCTCCGCCATTCAATGAGACCATGGCAGATCTTCTGCCTCAACGTCACCTTCCCGCCCGATCCCCATATCCAAAGATTCACCACCCTTTGAGTGAAGAAATTTCTCCTCATCTCAGTCCTAAATGGTCGACCCCTTATTCTGAGACTGTGACCCCTGGTTCTAGACTCCCCAGCCAGGGGAAACATCCTCCCTGCATCTACCCTGTCAAACCCCTTAGGAATTTTATCGCCCTCACCCCATCAGCACACCCTACTATTCCGTTCTCCTTCATGTGTTTATCTAACTTCCCCTTAAATGCATCTTTGCTATTCACCTCAATCACTCCCTGTGGTAGCGAATTCCACATTCTCATCACTCTCTGGGTAAAGAAGTTTCTCCTGAATTCCCTATTGGATTTATTAGTGACTACCGTATTTATTTTTAATATTTTAATATTTTTAATGCAATGGGAGAGGCCACTAGGCTCAATAAGTCTCTCCTCTTTGTATAGATCACCCCCTGTCACAACCCTCACATAATAAATAATAACTAATAAATCCAATCGGGAATTCAAGAGAAACTTCTTTACCCAGAGAGTGGTGAGAATGTGGAACTCGCTACCACAGGGAGTGGTTGAAGCAAATAGTATAGATGCATTTAAGGGGAAGTTAGATAAACATATGAGGGAGAAAGGAATAGAAGGATATGCTGATAGGGTGAGATGATGTGGGGTGGGAGGAGGCTCGTGTGGACTAGTTGGGCCGAATGGCCTGTTTCTGTGCTGTACATTCTATGTAAAGTAATGTAGTCCGTTATCTCTTTAACCAATTTTACTGCCCATTTGGCCTTTTATTAGTAACTTGTTACACCACTGATGAGGGTAATGCGATGGATGTTGTGTATATGGACTTTCAAAAGGCATTTGATAAAGTGCCACGTAATAGACTTGTTAGCAAAATTGAAGCCCATGGGATTAAAGGGACAGTGGCAGCGTGGATACAAAATTGGCTAAGGGACAGAAAGCAGAGAGTTGAGGTGAACGATTGTTTTTTAAACTGGAGGGAGGTATACAGTGGTGTCCCCCAGGGGTCGGTATTAGGACCACTGCTCTTTTTGATAAATATTAATGACCTGCACTTGGGTATACAGGATATACTTTCAAAGTTTGCAGATGTCACAAAGCTTGGCAATGTTGTGAACAATGAGGAGGATAGTAACAGACTTCAAGAGGACATAGACAGATTGGTGAAATGGGCGGAAACGTGGCGGATGAAACTTAACGCAGTGAACTGTGAAGTGATGCATCTTGGAAGGAAAATGAGGCGAAGCAATATGAATTAAATTGTATAATTTTAAAGGGGGTGCAGGAACAGGGAGACCTGGGGGTGTATGTACACAAATCTTTGAAGGTGGAAGGACACGTTGAGAAGCCTGTTAAAAAAGGCACACAGGATCCTTGGCTTCATTAATAGAGGCATAACGTACAACAGCAAGGAAGTTATGATGAACTTTTATAAATCGCTGGTTAGGCCTCAGCTGGGAGTATTGTGTCCAATTCTGGGCACCGCACTTTAGGAAGGATGTCAAGGCCTTGGAGAGGGTGCAGAGGAGATTTACTGGAATGGTTCCAGGGATGAGGGACTTCAGTTATGTTGAAAGATTGGAGAAGCTGGGGCTGTTCTCCTTAGAGCAGGGAAGGTTAAGGAGAGATTTAATAGAGGTGTTCAAAATTGTGAGGCTTTTGATAGAGTAGACAGGGAAAAACTGGCAGGAAGGTCGGGAACCAGAGGCCACAGATTTAAGACATGAGTGAGAAGAAAGAGCAGCGAGTTGTTACGGTCTGGAATGCGCTGCCTGAAAGGGTGGTGGAGGCAGATTCAATAATAACTTTCAACAGGAAATTAGATAAATGCTTGCAGGCCTCTGGGCAAAGAGCAGGGGAGTGGGACTAATCGGAGAGCTCTTTCAAAGAGCCGGCACAGGCACAATGGGCCGAATGGCCTCCTTCTGTGCTGTGTGATTCTATGATAATGAATAATTTGTCTGGAACATTCTTTAATCACATAAGGCCATGGGTTTCTTTACTACTTTCTAACAGGAAAAAAGAAAGACTTGCATTTCTACAGCACCTTTCACGACCTCAGGACGTCTCAAAGCGCTTTACAGCCAATGAAGTACTTTTGAAGTGTGGTCACTGTTGTAATGTGGGAAACACGGCAGCCAATTTGTGCACAGCAAGCTCCCACACACAGCAATGTGATAATGAACAGATAATCTGTTTTAGTGATGTTGATTGAGGGATAAATATTGGCCCCAGGACACCGGGGATAACTCGATAGCAAAATACTGCGGATGCTGGAAAATTGAAACAACAACAGAAAACGCTGGAAAAACTCAGCAGGCCAGGCAACATCCGTGGAGAGAGAAACAGAGTTAACGTTTCAGGTCGAAACCCTTCGTCAGAACTGAGAAAAAAGCAGGAAATGAAGCAGATAAAAAAGCAAGGGGGAGGCTGGGGGGAGGAATAACTATGGTAAGTAGAGACATTAAGAGATGCTCAAGGCAAGACGAGATGGTAATGGGACAGGTTAAGAAACAAAAGGTGGCTAGAAGTGTGAAGTGTGGAATGCTGGCAGAATGAGAGACAGCTGCCGTAGGGGGAGAGAGAGTAAAAAAGGAAAAAGGCACGGACCAAAAGGGGGGATAAAATGTATATATATATATATATATGTGGTGGGGGCCGAGGTTATGATCTGAAATTGTTGAACTCGATATTGAGTCCGGAAGGCTGTAAAGTGCCTAATCGGAAGATGAGGTGCTGTTCCTCGAGCTTACGCTGAGCTTCCGTGGAACAATGCACGAGGCCGAGGACGGTGAGGTCTGAGTGGGCGTGGAGAGGTGAATTAAAGTGACAAGCGACCGGAAGCTCGGGGTCACCCTTACGGACTGAACGGAGGTGTTCCGCAAAGCGGTCACCCAATCTCCCCTGCTCTTCTATTGAAATAGTGGCCGTGGGATCTTTTACGTCCACCTGAGAGAGCAGACGGGGCCTCGGTTTAACGTCTCATCCGAAAGACGGCACCTCCGACTGCTGAGCCACAGCTGACACTCTGAAATTGTAAGATGGACGAGACGCTATCCTTTCAAGGCCACACGGCTGGCTCAGTGGGTGAATAACAGAAGCCAAGCAGAGTTTTATTGTCACAGTGAAATTCCGGGGAACAATATATGACCGAGCAAAATGAGAGAGAAAGCAACAATTGAGGTCTAAACTGCCGGTGGTGAGCGTGTGGGACGGTTCAGAATTGTAAACTGTAACAAGACACAAAATACACAGTCGCTACAATCCGTTGACATGGTGACGGTTGTTACTAACAGCATTCTTCCAGATCAATGATCTCATTAAAATGGCGTCACAGTGCAGAGGTGGCTTGTGGGTGAGCTGCCATGGCATTGAATCGATAAAGTCTTTTGCAAAAAAAATCAAAACCAAGAACGCTAGGTGAAGGTGGAAATCTGAAATGAAAAGCAGAGAATGCCGAGAAAGGATCTTCACCCCAAACAACAACCTCTCGTTCTTCAGATACCGAGAGACTCGCTGTGCATTTCCAGAATTGTCTGTTTCTATTTCAGGCTGGAATATTCTGGAAATAATAACACTTATCTTTACGCAGCAGGCCAGATAGCAGAGAGAGAGAGATCTTGTGGAGCATAAACGCCGGCATGGACTGGTTGGGCCGAATGGCCTGTTTCTGTGCCGTATATCCGATGTAATCTTGGGTGAGACACAATCAGAATTGGAGACTTCCTTCACAAGACAGACCAAAAAGAGGGCGGGTGGGGGGGGCGCGGGGGAGCAGCTGGGAAAGGCCATGAGGACCCATACAGGATGGGATTCTCTTCCCAAGGGTGGATCCCAGCTCGTTTCCCGGGCTGGGGCTCATTACGTATGCATGGCGGGTTCCTGATGGAGATGTCAAATTCCAAAGATTACAGATCGACGGCCTTGGCTAAAATTGTTGGCCTTCAGTGCCTGGGACTGACTGGAGACTTGCATTTCTATAGCGCCTTTCACAGCCTCAGGATGTCCCAAAGCACTTTACAGCCAATGAAGTACATTTTTTGAAGTGTAGTCACTGTTGTAAGTAGGGAACACAGCAGCCAAATTGTGCACAGCAAGCTCCCAGCAACGTGATAATGACCAGATAATCTGTTTTAATGCTGTTGGCTGGGGGATAAATATTGGCCAGGACACCAGGGAGAACTCCCCTGCTCTTCTTCGAAATAGTGTCATGGGGTCTTTTACATCCACCTATCTCTTCTGGGCCTTATCCTTAGAAGAGGAATGTTTACCCCATCAGGAGAACCAACAGCCTCACTCCGCTTTTTCGGAGGGAGTTACTAACACACACAGCAGACATTCATGCATTACCAGCAGACATTAGTGAGTTACCAGCAGACATTCATGCATTACCAGCAGACATTAGTGAGTTACCAGCAGACATTAGTGAGTTACCAGCAGACATTAGTGAGTTACCAGCAGACATTAGTGAGTTACCAGTACAACAACAATGGAGGCAACTGGGATTGTTTCCTCCTCCTTCTCAGAGTACTTCCATTGTTTAAAAATGCTGGTTGTATCTTATGTGAGATGGGGCCATAGAATCTTAGAATTGTACAGCACATAAAGAGGCCATTCGGCCCATTGTGCCTGTGTTGGCTCTTGGAAGAAGCTATCCAATTAGCCTGTTCTTTTCCCCATAGCCTTGAAATGTTTTTTTTCCAAGTATAAATCCAATTCCTTTTTGAAAGTTACTATTGAATCTGCTTCCACCACCCTTTCAGACAGCGTGTTCCAGATCACAACAACCCGCTGTGTAAAACAATCCTCCTCATCTCCCGCCTGGTCTTTCTGCCAATTATCTTAAATCCATGTCCTCTGGTTACCATGTAGAATCTGTTCAGGATTTTGTATTGGATAAACAGCAGCTCAGTATTCGGCAAGGAGCATCTGATAGCCACATTGATGAGCTGTCATGCTGTAGATGTGTTGAGACTATGAATGAAATCCAGCCCACGGTTGGGTCGGCCCTCAGAGCTCACTCCGAAGATGCCGCAGTCGGATTAATGTGGCAATGCTGCAGATAACTAAAGAGCATTCAAAGCAAACATGCAGTTACTGAGCCTGCCCTGTTCACACACACACACACTTCACCATTCACCACATTATAAACCACGTGAGACAGGCAGCGACTCGCTAGAAGCTTCAAATCAAGGTATCAGCCGCTGTTCAGTTGGGTAGCACTCTCGCCTCTGAGTCTGAAGGTTGTGGGTTTGAGCACAAAACCTAGGCTGACACTCCAGTACGGTGCTGAGGGAGTGCTGCACTGTCGGAGGTGCCGTCTTACGGATGAGACGTTAAACCGAGGCCCCGTCTGCCCTCTCAGGTGGATGTAAAAGATCCCACGGCACTATTTGAAGAAGAGCAGGGGAGTTCTCCCCGGTGTCCCGGCCAATATTTATCCCTCAATCAACATCACTAAAACAGATTATCTGGTCATTTATCACATTGCTGTTTGTGGGAGCTTGCTGTGCGCAAATTGGCTGCTGCGTTTCCTACATTACAACAGTGACTACACTTCAAAAAGTACTTCATTGACTGTAAAGCACTTTGGAACGTCCTGAGGTCGTGAAAGTCTTTTAAATCCATTACACGACTCCCTTGATATTTGTTTCTAACCTTTCGCTTGCCAGAGACCTTTGCTTCCTGTTATCGCTGTGAGTACAGTGAATTGTGTCACGGAAGGATTATTATATTGTGGTACCTGTTAGACTTGTACTTCACACACAAGGTCATGCCGGCAACATTTTTACACAAGGACTGACCTTACTGTGAATCGAAGTAGACTCTCGGTTGATTATCAAGTATTACAACACTCGTGGTTTTCAAAGGTTTCTGTGTGAGGGAGCCACTGGAAATATGAAGCGCTGCCCTCCACCCTCCCCCCCCGATCCTAACTTCTAAAAGACACGTACACGGAGGAAAGGAGTGTTGTCATGGCAGAAACCATTTTTTACTGCGATACAACAACACAACAACCGGGCTCGGATGTCAACAAATCCAGATAAAATATCGGCCTAGAAATTGGTGCGTGACGCGCATGTTTTACAGGCAGAGAAACTGGCACCCAAGGGTCCAATATGGTGGGTGGCGTGCACACGCTGTTTTTTGCCGTGGTTCTGCCCCCGGCCTCACTGGCTGCGTGCAGAGTGCGCTACCCTGGGTTTCGGGTGGGAACCAATTTCTAATCCATTTACTCGTATTTCAGATTTTCTTAAAGTTCAATTTTTTCGCACGAAATTCTCTCTTTGAAAGAATGAACTTGGATTTCACAACCTCAGGGCGTCCCAAAGCGCTTTACAGCCAATGAAGTACTTTTTGAAGCGTAGTCACTGTTGTAATGTAGGAAAGGCAGCAGCCAATTTGCGCACAGCAAGCTCCCACAAACAGCAATGTGATAATGACCGGATCATCTGTTTTTCGTGATGTTGGTTGAGGGATTGGCCAGGACACCGGGGATAACGCCCCTGCTCTTCTTCGAAATACTGCCATGGGATCTTGTACGACCACCTGAGAGAGCAGACAGGGCCATATCTGAATGTCGGCACCTCCAACAGTGCAGCACTCCCTCAGTACCGCACTGGGAGTCTCGGCCTGGATTATGTGCTTGAGACTCTGGAGTGGGACTTGAACCCATGACCTGTTGACTCAGGCGAGAGTGCTGCCCACTGAGACACAGCTGACTATTTACATTGCTTACTGTCAACATTTCGATAATTCAACTAGTTTTAGAGCCAAAACTGATCTTGAAATTATGAGGGAGCAGGTTGCGGAATACATGAACCTTGAGGTAATTTTTGTCTGCACCATTAAGGTGGTCAATCGCTGAGCAGAACTGATGCCCGTTATAGAAATCAATGGAAATGTACTCCGGGGATTTCTATAACGGGCGGGCGATCTGCACTCAGAGAGCAAGTTGAAAATCCGCCCTACTGTGTAGAATGCCCAACTCCAGACAAACTCACAGATCCCCCCCCCCCGCCCCACCCTGTCCCCACCCTCAGACTCCCAGGGTCCCTGGACTCCAGGTTGAAACCTATGCACTAGGAACATAGGAACAGGAGGGGGCCATTCAGCCCCTCGAGCCTGTTCCACCATTCAATGAGATCATGGCTGATCTGTATCTTAACTCCATTCACCCCCCTTTGCTCCATAGTCCTTAATACTTTTGCCGAACTAAACTCTACCGATCTCAGTTTTACAATTTTCACCACCAGCCTAGATTTTTCAAGAGCAATTTTGCCTTATTGTTGGTTATTCAGATGAATGGGGAAGGGAATTATTTCCTCCCCTGTGCACTGGTCTGTGAAACCACCTGCTTTATACCGCGCGGCTTAGTGACACCAAGCAAGTCTGTAGCTGCTATTGACGTCACCAGCCCTCATTGTTTAAAATTACCATTAAAATTGGACAGCAAAATAAAATAAGCTGATAACCACAATTCTTCATAACACTCAGCCTTTCACACAATAGGATGGAATTGCCTTATTAACTTCCTCCCATTTACTGTGACTGCAGCAAGAGACTCTCCTCGCTCACAGCCCCGCTGTCTTTGAGCTGGGTAACAAGCTCCACTATAAAGAGCAGTGGCTGCTTTCGCATTGATCCCAGTGCTCATTAAGTCAGGGTTCAGCACAGCCTAAGGATAATGTCAGCGATTGGCGCAATGTATATATTACATTGCACCTCTCAGCTCCCTCTCCTCCCTTCTTCAAACTCTACCGAATGGGCTCCTTTGCGCAGAGCTAGTTAGAGCGATGCGCCATAGAGGGTCACACAACAGATTCTGTAAAAATCGTTATTAAATTGATTGCTCACTGCATGCCTACCACATTACCCAGCTCCGTTTATTTACAGGGTACAGCGCTCTTCAATTATTTAATGATGATCATTAAGACAATTTTTTGATAGTGCATTTTGTTCTTTACCCTGAACTACAGGCATTCTGCCCAGTTTTTTAAATTCGTTCCTGGGATGTGGGCATCGCTGCAAGGCCAGCATTTATTGCCCATCCCTAATTGCCTTTGAGAAGGTGGTGGTGAGCCGCCTTCTTGAACCACTGCAGTCCGTGTGGTGAAGGTACTTCCACAGTGCTGTTAGGGAGGGAGTTCCAGGATTTTGACCCAGCGACGATGAAAGATCGGCAATATACTTCCAAGTCAGGATGGTGTGTGACTTGGAGGTGGTGGTGTTCCCATGCGCCTGCTGCCCTTGTCCTTCTAGGTGGACGAGGTCGCGGGTTTGGGAGGTGCTGCCGAAGAAGCCTTGGCGAGTTGCTGCAGTGCATCTTGTAGATGGTACACACTGCAGCCACGGTACGCCGGTGGTGGAGGGAGTGAATGTTTAAGGTGGTAGATGGGGTGCCAATCAAAATGGCTGCTTTGTCCTGGATGGTGTCGAGCTTCTTGAGTGTTGTTAGGGCTGCACTCATCCAAGCAAGTGGAGAGTATTCCATCACACTCCTTACATGTGCCTTGTAGATGGTGGAAAGGCTTTGGGGAGTCAGGAGGTGAGACACTCGCCGCAAAATACCCAGCCTCTGACCTGCTCTTGTTGCCACAGTATTTATGTGGCTAGTCCAGTTAAGTTTCTGGTCAATGGTGACCCCCAGGATGTTGATGGTGGGGGATTCGGCGATGGTAATGCCGTTGAATGTCAAGGGGCGGTGGTTAGACGGTCGCTTGTTGGAGATAGTCATTGCCTGTCATTCTGTGGTGCGAATGTTACCTGCTACTTATCAGCCCAAGCCTGAACGTCGTCCAGGTCTTGCTGCATGCGGGCATGGACTGTTTCATTATCTGAGGAGTTGTGAATGGCACTGAACACTGTGCAGTCATCAGCGAACATCACCATTTCTGACCTTATGTTGGATGGAAGGTCATTGATGAAGCAGCTGAAGATGGTTGGGCCTAGGACACTGCCCTGAGGAACTCCTGCAGCGATATCCTGGGGCTTTGATGATTGACCTTCAACCACTACAAATATCTTCCTTTGTGCTAGGTATGACTCCAGCCAGTAGAGAGTTTTCCCCCCGATTCCCATTGACTTCAGTTTTACTAGGGCTCCTAGATGCCACACTCGGTCAAATGCTGCCTTGATGTCAAGGGCAGTCACTCTCACCTCACCTCTGGAATTCAGTTCCTTTGTCCATGTTTGGACCAAGGCTGTAATGAGGTCGGGAGCTGAGTGGTCTTGGCGGAACCCAAACTGGGCATCAGTGAGCAGGTTATTGGTGAGTAAGTGCCGCTTGATAGCACTGTTGATGACACCTTCCATCTCTTTGCTGATGATTGAGAGTAGACTGATGTGGCAGTAATTGGCCGGATTGGATTTGTCCTGCTTTTTGTGGACAGGACATACCTGGGCAGTTTTCCACATTGTTGGATCGATGCCAGTGTTGTAGCTGCACTGGAACAACTTGGCTAGAGGCGCGGCTAGTTCTGGAGCACAAGTCTTCAGCACGATAGCCAGGATGTTGTCGGGGCCCACAGCCTTTGCTGTATCCAGTGCGCTCAGCTGTTTCTTGATATCACGTGGAGTGAATCGAATTGGCTGAAGACTGGCTTCTGTGATGGTGGGGACCTCAGGTGGAGGCCGATATGGATCATCCACTCAGCACTTCTGGCTGAAGATTTTTGCAAACGCTTCAGCCTTGTCTTTTGCACTCACGTGCTGGGCTCCACCATCATTGAGGATGGGGATACTCATGGAGCCTCCTCCTCCCGTTAGTTATTTAATGGTCCACCACCAGACATGACTGGATGTGGCAGGACTGAAGAGCTTTGATCTGATCCATTGATTGTGGGATTGCTTAGCCCTGTCTATCGCATGCTGCTTCCGCTGTTTAGCATGCATGTAGTCCTGTGTTGCAGTCCCCAGGTTGGCACCTCATTTTTAGGTACGCCTGGTGCTGCTCCTGGCATGCTCCACTACACTCCTTATTGAACCAGGGTTGGTCCTCTGGCTTGATGGTAATGGTAGAGTGAGGGATATGCCGGGCCATGAGGTTACAGATTGTGGTGGAATACAATTCTGCTGCTGCTGATGGCCCACAGCGCCTCATGGATGCCCAGTTTTGAGATGCTAGATCTGTTCTGAATCTATCCCATTTAGCACGGTGGTCGTGCCACACAACACGATGGAGGGTGTCCTCAGTGTGCAGACGGGACAGTTATCTGATTCCAGTTTTCCGTTGTAAGGTTTATTAACGCGCAGCCAGGTTAACAACCGGGTTTGGCCGTTCACCCCTGTGCTCGCTGACCCACACTGGCTCCCGGTTGAGCAGCGCCTCGATTTTAAAATTCCCATCCATGTTTTCAAATCCCTCCATGGACTCGCCCCTCCCTATCTCTGTAACCTCGACCAGCCCCAAAACCCTCCGAAAATCCTGGCCTCTTGAGCATCCCCGATTTCCATCGCTCCACCATTGGCGGCCGTGTCTTCAGCGGCCTGGGCCCTAAGCTCTGGAATTCCCTCCCTAAACCTCTCCGCATCTCACTCCTCCTTTAAGGCGCTCCTTAAAACCGACCTCTGTGACCCAGCTTTTGGTCGCCTGTCCTAATATCTCCTTATGTGACTCAGTGTTAAACTTTGTCTGATAATCGCTCCTGTGAAGAGCCTTGGGACGTTTTACTCCGTTAAAGGTGCTATATGAATGCAAGTTGTTGTTGTCATGACCTTTTGTTTTTGGCAGAGGAATGCGAAAAAAAACTTGCAAGTGATATTAAAGCTAACAGAAACATTTTTTAAATAAATATATTAAGCGAAGGTGAGTGGCAAGGGGGAAGGTGGAGCCGTTGAAGACAGATGGAGGTGAGATGATAATGGGCAATAGGAAATGGCAGACTTGTTAATCGAGTTCCCTTCTTCACGATGCAGGAGGAGGACAAACTTCCAGTGGGGCGAGGGAATCTAAAAATGAGTTAATGGGAATGAGGACCCCCCCCCTTCCTTCCTGCGGGTGTCCCGCTCGACTGCTGAAAGGAGCATGTTAATGCCGGGGTCGGAGGGGGTGACTGGCCTTATTTTAACTGACCCACTGCCCATATTCCGCCAGATGAAATCGTGGCCGTGAAGTTTAAATCGAAGTTCCTATCAAATGTATCTCTAGTTGCTGTTACTGACAGATCTTAGAGTTCTGATTTATGATGTATCCACTCATGATGCAGCCCTTCCCAATCTTCCACACTCACAGCACTGAAACGGATCAATCACAGGTCGAGCAGATGGCTAAGGCTCAACATGTGGGCCTTAGTTTGCGTTGCCTTGCTTTCAGTGTTAGACAGCCCACACTGCTGCCAACTTTCTCCGAAAATTTAAAGCGAAATGGCCACGGAGTGGAGCTCTTTGTTGCTGGGCAGACAGCCATGTGTCTGCAGTGAGGTGCAGGCAGCAGTATAACTTAGGTCTGGCAACTGCACCTCACGGTCTAAAGACACTGGCCTCGGAGGTTCTCTGAGCTGGCTATTCCTCTGTTTCCCAGTCCCTCTCGTGATTTAACAGCACAAATAAATTATACAAGGCCAATTTTCAGAAAGGAATCACAGACATTGATCGCAAGGACTGTTGTGGGAATAAGACTTTATCTTCAGGTATCTGAAAAAATATAGCCTCCCGATCAATACAAAGAAGATTAAACTTACCACCAGGGAATTGCCCTCCTGATCCTGCCTGTGTTGAAATGAAGACTCGTTGCAGTGTCTCAAAGCTATTCCTCCCCCAAACCTCAAATCTGTGCAACTCCATAAGCTCATCAATCTTTACTTCATTCGACAACCTTTGCAAAGCCAAGCTTAGTGTCACCTAGTCATGATTTCTCGATTGATCCTGCACATTGCGCTCTACCCAGTGAACTCCTAAACCAGAGTAGTCTGGACCAGGCCATGACCTGTAAACCATATCAAGACCCAGAGCCCTGGCAGTCTAGACCAGGATGCGGAGATGCCGGTGTTGGACTGGGGTGGACAAAATTGAGAGGTCGCACAACACCAGGTTATAGTCCAACAGTTTTATTTTAAATCACAAGCTTTCGGAGTTACAACTCCTTCGTCAGGTGACGAAGGAGTTGTAACTCCGAAAGCTTGTGATTTAAAATAAAACTGTTGGACTATAACCTGGTGTTGTGCGACCTCTCAATTTAGTCTAGACCAGGCCATGACCTGTAAACCATATCAAGACCCAGAGCCCTGGCAGTCTAGACCAGGCCATGACCTGTAAATCATATCAAGACCCAGAGCCCTGGCAGTCTAGACCATTTGTCCTTCCATTTCTTACTGGCTGGCTTGTCTCCATTGAACGCTGTGGATCTTTTCTTTTGATAATCCCCGGTTAACTATTTTGTCTAAAGTCCTCTCGTGTGAGGCCTCTTTTGTTTTCCCCCTCCTAGAACATAAGAATTAGGAGTGGGAGTAGGCCATACGGCCCTCGAGCCTGCTCCACCATTCAATAAGATCACGGCTGATCTTCGACCTCAACTCCACTTTCTCACCCCATCCCCATATCCTTTGATTGCCCTAGAGTCCAAAAATCTATCGATCTCAGCCTTGGATATACTCAAAGACTCAGCATCCACAGTCCTCTGGGGTAGAGAATTCCAAAGATTCACAACCCTCTGAGTGAAGAAATTCCTCCTCATCTCAGTCCTGAATGGCCGACCCCTTATCCTGAGACTGTGACTCACAGTTCTAGACTCCCCAGCCAGGGGAAACAGCCTCTCAGCATCTCCTGCCCCCCTAAACTGGTTAAATACAAACCAGAGACAGAGCCCCCTGCATTATATGAAGGCAGAGAAATGGATGTAAAGCAACAACCCTAGGATTGTGTCAAAATAGATGATTAGCTCCTTGGGATCAGGTGAAATATGGAACAGAGCTCAGTGGTCAAGACACAACCCTCGATTTTTACAGGAGGGTGGGGGGGAGTGGGGGGGAGGGGGGGGAGCCCGATAGCGGGCGAAGAACCCAGCAAGATCGGGGATGGGGGAGTTCCTGCTGATCTTAATGGCTGGGCCTCATTTGAATAAACCTCAGCAGAGTCCCGCCCGACAACCGGCCAGATTGACTAGCTAGCCAGCGTGTGGAAGTGGGGGACCTGTGGGAACGGACCCCGGCAGTCAGTGGGGGGCTGGGGTAATAGGGTGAGGGGGCTGGGGTTTGTGGGGTAATGTGGGGGGAGGAGGCAGTGTAATGTGAAAACACCGCCTGAGTAAAGTCCGAATTCCCAGGTGATTGATGTGAGTTTGCTCAGATACTGGGGTCGATTTTGACATTTGCGATGGATGCCCTCCCCCCCAATCCTGGGTATCGGCCCCGGCCTCACTTACATCGCAGTGCCGAGCGAGTGTCCCAATGCAGCTCTCCGGATTAAGCCTGGCCATTGTCGCTTGAAGACAACGGAAAAGAAATTCGAGCAGAACGCAAAGCGGGCTGCTGATTCATTGATTTGCCCTCTTGCCCAAGACACATTTCTATCCCTATATGTCCAAGTTAGGATGGTGTGCGACTTGGGAGGGGAGCTTTGAGGTGATGGTGTTCCTGTGGAGTTGCTGCTCTTGTGTTTGCCAGTAGCTGAGGTCGCGGGGCTGGGCGGTGTTGTTGAAGTAACCTTGGCGACTTGCCTCCGTGTGTCCCATGGATATTACACGCTGCAGCCACGGGGCGCCGGGGATGGACGGAGTGGATGTTTTAAACACCAAACCCACATTGGTATGGTGGCTTGAAAGGGGGGATGGTTGCTGCTCTCCTCTTGGCTCAGTTGGTAGACCAATTGCTCCAGGGTGAGCGAGCCGATCTTCAGCCAGGGTCGCTACAACTGGTCGTGGCATCTGCTGGATTCGGGATTGGGGTGGGGGGGTGGAATGATTAAAAAAAACACCACCAGAATTCCCACTGCTAATCCCTTCCCAAAGACCCCGGCTGGAAGTCGTGGGGAGTCAGGATCAAGGTCAGCTGTGATGCCTCATGTAGTGGAATAGTCACCAACTACTGGTATGAAACACTGCAATTGGCCGAGGTCCTGGAGGGCAGCCGGCGACCGTGAACCGATGGCCCAGATTTTGTGGTCAGCGGGGAAGGAACGGCACTCGCTGTTCACCTCACTGACACCTGCCCAGAGAGTCGTTGCGGGCCTTTGAGCAGAAAGTTGCTGCCATCGGACCTCTGAGCCAGCGCGGCGCCCTCTACAGGGCATCTGTGAGCAGGACAAGAACCAGCGAGGCACTTCAACCAATCAGATTGAAGAATCCTCACTGAGACACGCAGAGTCTGAATCAGGAAGTTTAGATTTATATCATGTACACAAAGCAAAATAAAGATTGGGAAAGACAGCTGGGATTAAGAGAGAGATAAAAGAGACAGATAGAAAAAGTAAAAAAAAGTTGTTTTAATTTTAATTTTATAAAAATCTGCACCACCGATTAGCTTCTGAAGGAATGAGACTCCACATTTGTAAAATTAATTTTTCAGGGCCAGAGAGGTTGCTCAGCAGTAATTATCACTTATCACGCCATTAAAAAGTCACATACGCCTGGATGCACCGGCCCTAACTTTTTCTGGCGTCTTTAGTGGGGAAACGAGTGGGCATGTGCAGCAACTTCACGCCATTGCACTGATTTCAATGCTGAGTCTATTGGTGAGCACTGTTAGCGCACACCCTGTGGAGGAGCGCGCAATCTCTGACAGCAACTTCCGGATTTCCGCGTTTTAACTGCGCAGGGGGTTGCTGTTCTGATTTACCCTGTTATAATGGTGAGCGGCGTTAGCCCCGGCGCTATTAACTACGCAAAATCCGGGGCCGTAATGTCTCGGCACGAGTTAGCGCTTTCAGGAAAGAAGGCTAGCGCGGGCTGGCAGCGCTGGGCGAGATTTAGGGACGGGCTCCCTGCACGTTGGGTTGAAGAAACAGGACACAACGCCAAGAAAAAGCTGCGGGGATCAGAAAAATGAATAACCTTTTTATCTTTAAAATAAAAAGCCACGGTGTCATTTGTTGAGAATTTGTATTGAATTGGGAGCGGTTTAGATCCATACCACTCTGCCTAATTTGACATCAAACAGCAGGTGTAGCGCCAGGAAATCGTGGGCCATGTAATATAAAAACCATTAAAGAAGGACTGCACAGATCCTGCAGAATGATTCAAGCCTTACTGCTCTGATCTTCCCCACGGAATTGGTGCAATTTGAAGGCAACAAACTAAGGAACGAGCAAAGAGTTAGGAATTAACGACTTCTGTTAAAGGCCAGCTCTATATTTGGATTAATGACATTTCCTGCAAATTACCTTGCATCAACAGGAAGCCGAGCTTTTCTGTTAGAATTCCAATTATTTCGCTGACACTTTGGGGTTGAATTTCAGCAGGGGTTCTCCCGATCATCCATCGTAACTTTAAAAAGCGCCTTTCAGGACCTCAGGACAACCCAAAGCTCTTCACAGCCAGCGAGGTACTTTCAAATTGTAAACACTGTTGTGGGGAATTGCAGCAACCAATTCCACAAACAGCAAGCAGATTAATGACCAGATAATCTGTTTTAGTGATGCTGATTGAGGGATAAATATTGGCCAGGACAGCAGGCAGGACTTTGGGCTCGATTTTGCCAGGCCCGTGGAGGCGGGATTGGAGGCGTGTGAGGTGATAAAATCGCAAAAAATGGCGGGCGGGCCCGATCCCGCCTCCATCCCGCCTCCGAGCAATTTTCCCAAATGCGTGTTTTCAGACCCCGTTTCCATCCCGCCTCCAAGAGGCGGGATAGGCCCTTAAGGCCCTTAACAACCAGTTAAGTGCCTCTATAATCCCATTTTGAGAGGCCTTTCTGATTTTACCACTTTTCCCACATCCTGCACGTCTCCTCTGGAACACGCCAGTTAATCCTGGCGGCCTCACAAGTGGAATGCTTACTAACAGCTGCAGCTCCACCATTAAAAAGGAGTTTTCAGCAATCATCATTTGCAGGTGGCAGAACTTTGTTGTCTCAGGTCTGGGGGAACTTTTAGCAGGCATACCCATTGTTGTGGAAGTTTGGAGCCTGACACCCATCTCCAGTGTGACCTCCTGGGAAACCCCTCTCACCACCTTGACTGAGCGCTTCCTCAACTGAGGCATATACCAGAAGCATGGGAACCATTTATTTCCTTTCCTCCTGGACATCAGATTCGGACGAAGACCAGCCGTGGCAGCAGCAGAACCATGAACAACAGCACCACCAGCAGCAGCAGCAACAACAGGAGCACCAAGCTGCTGCTCACCCACCTGAAGCTGCACAGGCCAGAAGGCGCCAGCGTGCGACCACATTGCTGCCCGGGATGCAAGGGACGTACTCATGTTGGCCAGATTTGCTTAGCCTGCACAATCAAACACTTTTGCCTCGCACCTTCTTATCGGACCATCGACAATGGCCAAGAACCTGCGGATTCCTATCACTCTGACCACCATACTGACAATTGCAAGTCGCCCTAAGCCCTCAATGTGAAAGTCCCATTAGCGAAATGACACACGCCACAACTGCAACAGTTTGCCATCAGAATTTTTTATGACAATAAGCAATTGATGGCTTTTCAAAATTAAACACAACATTACACCCAAGTGACTACCCTTGTGACTACTTGTGCATTATCTTCCTCTTACGCGTGCTCCTACGTGATGCTTCCCCTGTGGCTTCAGCAGATGTAGAGGCCCCTTGCTCACTTTCTTGCTGCTCCTGTCTCGACGCCTTTGGCGGGCGTCCTCTGGGGTTGCGAACCTGTGAGGGCTCGGCAACAGTCTGCTGCTCCTGCGGCTGTGCAGGGGTTGAGACGCCGATCTCAGTTGGGTGGGGACTCTGGTGGAGCTCTGACCGAGGGCTCTACAGTGGCATGGTCGTGTGAGCGCTTGGAGAGGAGCCCCCACTTCCTTGTTGTCTGCCACCAACATCCCTCTCAGGGGTCAGGCCCACTTCAGAGCTAGCAAGTGGCTGGACAGCACCTTGCTGCACTGCAGGGGGGCCATGAGGACCCATTTCTGCACTGGAAGTCCTACTCCAGAGGACTTGCATGAAGCTCTGGTTTGTTTGCTCAATAGCTGACCATAGCTCCTCAAGAGATGTCAGTCTATTCTGAACAATTACCATGTGTTCCATACCCTGGCGACTAAGCTTCTCCATGGACGTAGCCATCCTCTCCTCTACCGTAGCCATCCTCTCCTCTACAGTAGCCAGCCTTACCATGGAGGTAGCCATCCTTTACAAGGAGGTTGCCATCCTTTCCGTGGTGATGCATTCATGCGCCAACGCCTCCACAAATGCTCTGCTCATGTTCACGATGGACTCCTCCATTCGCTCCACACTCGCAGCGACCCTGGAGACAAAACCTGCCAGAGACTCCTGCATCTGTTCCTGGAGTTCCAGCACCGCTCTCCTTCTGGATGGACCCAGAGGCACAGGGTCGACATGCAGCGGAGCCGAGCTGGGAGCGTCCTCTCCACTGTGACGAGGACTCTCCACTGCTGTCCCTGTATCCACCATCTGCTGATGCTCACTTGTGAGCTGTGATACACCAGGTGACAACTCTACTCTATGTCACGAAGGTCCCACCGAGGTGTGAGTGTCTGCGCTGGTGCAGGGTGCGCTTAATTCTGCTGACGGAGCGCCCTCAGAGGTTGCAGCTTCCTCTGAGGAGTCTGGAAGCTCAGGCTCTTCCTCCTGGACAGTGGGGACGGGGGCTTTCGATGGTCCTGTGAGGGAGTAAAGGAAAGAGTTAGAGATGTGAGGTAAAGGTTGCATGCACATTGAATTGTGCAGATGATCATAAGACAATCTGTTAGTGCATCAGAATCATTATCAGTCACTCATGCAATGTCATTGAGAGAGATGTCAAACTATTCTGTCACCAGCTTGCTGTGATGCGCCCGCCTGTCCGTCCCCCACTTGGGAATCCTCCTCGATCTCGGCAATTTCCAGGGCCGCCTCCTCCGAGGTGGTGAGCTGGGCTACTGAGGGTGGCCCTCCTCCTGTCCTCGCTCTTTCCCTCTTATTGTGGGCTCTCTTTTCCTGCAATGAGGGACACAAGTGGAGTTTGAGTGAGAATGAAGGAGTGAGTGTAGACAATCCATAGCATAGATGCTTAGAAGGAGACAAAGGGCCCTCCCTGTGTGTTGTAAGTTGTTGTCATTGCGTCACAGTGATAGGGAGTGTGAGGGCTGCATGGTCGAATAGTTAAGTGAATGTGACCATAGAGAGAGAGGGAATGGGTAAGGGTGCAGGGATGTCAGTGTCAAGTGGGATGTGGAGGAAGAGGTTGGCAAAGCTGATTGCTGGTGAGGAGAGGCGATGGGGATCAGATTGAGGGTGATGGGAAAGTCATACTCACTTTTCCTGTGTGGAGAAGGTCATGAAACCTCTTCCTGCCCTGCAGCCAGGTTCTGCGGCTCATCGAGATGGAGTTGACCTCCTGGGCCACTTGCAGCCACACAGCTTTAGTCTGTTGTGGTGACTTTTTTCTCCCTGAGGAAGGGAAGAGCACCTCCTTATTAGATCTTGCTCCCTGCACCAGAGCTTGGAGGGAGGGCTCATCAAAGCGAGGTGCACACTTTTGCTTGCTGGTGGACATGGTTGGTAAATGAAGTCCTTCATACAATGTCCAAAGCGTTTCCAGTCTCCAGAAGAATCAAGGCTGCTTGCAGGCCTTAAATCCAGCAGCATTGATGACGTCATCGGAGGCGACTTTCTGTATGAAAAGACTCATTGGGCCAGGGGTTCCCACACGCAGGAAATCAATTGCCCAATTAGGGGAAAATCCCACTTTTTCAACACTTCACTTAGGAGTCAGAGTCCTGACACGATTTCCACCTGACACGCCCCAGCCCGCCCACACTGACAAAATCCAGCCCTTAGTGTCAGCTGTGGCTCAGTGGGTAGCACTCTCTCTCGCCTCTGAGTCAGAAGGTTGTGGGTTCAAGTCCCACTCCAGGGACTTGAGATCATAAATCTAGGCTGACACTCCAGTGTAGTGCTGAGGGAGTGCTGCACTGTCGGAGGTGCCGTCTTTCGGATGAGACGTTAAACCGAGGCCCCGTCTGCCCTTTCAGGTGGACGTAAAAGATCCCATGGCCACTATTTCGAAGAAGAGCAGGGGAGTTATCCCCGGTGTCCTGGGGCCAATATTTATCCCTCAACCAACCTCACTAAAACAGATTATCTGGTCATGATGTCATTGCTGTTTGTGGGAGCTTGCTGTGTGCAAAGTGGCTGCCGTGTTTCCCACATTACAACAGTGACTCCACTTCAAAAAAGTACTTCATTGACTGTAAAGCGCTTTGAGACGTCCGGTGGTCGTGAAAGGCGCTATAGAAATGCAAGTCTTTCTTTTTGCCCTTCTATATACTGCCGTGGGATCTTCTGCATCCACCTGAGAGAGCAGACGGGGCCTCGGTTTAACGTCTCTCCCAAGTAATGGCACCTTTGACAGTGCAGCACTCCCTCAGCACTGCACTGAGACTGTCAGCCCAGATATTTTAATTTTAATTATTTTTGTTTAAATCTCCAACATCAGTTAACTTCTGAAGGAATGAGACTCCAGGTTTGTCCACGGAATGGGATTTGACCCTGTAACTTTCTGACTCAGAGGTGAGCGTGCTACCCATTGAGCCATGGCTGGCATCAGGCTAGAGATGGTGAACAGTCCAGAAGGTAGCTGAGATGGGGGGGGGCCTCACTTTGAGTGGATAAAATAATAAATGGTACAGGTAAGGCAAGCCCAGAACATTACTTCAAAATAAGGCAGGAGAGTGAGAGATTAAACATCAGGGACAGTTAAAATACAGCTAGATGTTATGGTGCTAGAGGAATGGGCTTCGATGGGAGAGTTAGAATATGAGGGGGATGGGAGTTGGAGTCTAGAGAGATAGGCTTTAATGGGAGAGTTAAGAATGGGCTTCAATGGAGAATTGGAATGAATTGAATGCAGTGTAGTCACTGTTATACGGCAGCCAATTTTCAAACAGCAAGGTCCCACAAACAGCGAATGAGGTAAATGACCACTTCATCTGTTTTGGTGGGGTTAGTTGAGGAATAAATGGACACCAGGAGAACTTCTCTGCTCTTCTTCACATCGGACTATGAGATCTTCCATGTCCTTCAAACAGCGCAGCACTCCCTCAGCGCTTCACTGAAGTGCCAGCCTAGATGATGTCAAGTCCTGGAGTGGGCTTTGAATCCATGACCTCTCTGACTGGAGCGAGTGTGTCACCACATGCCAACACGAACATCTCTCCCTTTGACCCGCACAAGCTTCACACCGCGTCAACTTCACAGAGCCAGCAGATTACCAAGCTTCACACTTGATTCCAGCATTCTCTTATTTATATTTTTAATTTCATTTCCAAAAGCACAATACAGCACAGCTAATTGGATCAGTGTGGAATGAAAATCCCTGCTGCGTTCAGCCCAGCCTCGAAACTGCAACCCTGAAATCCAATACCTTCCACCCACAGAGGAATCCATGAAATTATTGAATCACTGGCGCTATTATATTAAAATGCCATATGCTTGTATTAATCATGTCAATGTTAGCAGGTTTGATGATATGAAGTTTCATTCCAAACACAGCTGCCCGTACAGGACCACTGATACTGGGGCTAAAAGACCAGGCTTGTATTCCTTCGGGTATAGAAGATTAAGGGGTGATCTAATCGAGGTGTTTAAGATGATTAAAGGAGGTCGTAGGGTAGATAGAGAGAAACTATTTCCTCTGGTGGGGGGAGTCCAGAACAAGGGGGCATCACCTTAAAATTAGAGCCAGGCCGTTCAGGGTTTGATGTCAGGAAGCACTTCTTCACACAAAGGGTAGTGGGAATCTGGAACTCTCTCCCCCAAAAAGCTATTGAGGCTGGGGGGTCAATTGAAAATGTCAAAATTGAGATTGATAGATTTTTGTTGGGTAAGGGTATTAAGGGTTACAGAACCAAGGCGGGTAAATGGAGTTAAGGTACAGATCAGCCATGATCTAATTGAATGGCGGAACAGCCTCGAGGGGCTGAATGGCCTCCCCCTGTTCCTATGTTCCATGTTGATGTTGACGAGTTCATGGTGACGTTAAGGATTGCACTTTGCTGAATCACAGTTGTATCATTTTGTGTTGATTATTTTATTGTTAAGCCTGCTTCCTATTATCCAGGTGCATCTCCCTCTAAACAAAGGTGAAATTTATATGAACATCCATACGCACATACGAATTAGGAGCAGGAGTAGGCCACTCGACCCCTCGAGCCTGCTCCGCCATTCAATAAGATCGCGGCTGATCTGATTACTCCACATTCCCGCCTACCCCCGATAACCTCATCCTTGTGTTCAAATCCCTCCACTGCCTCACCCCTCCCTATCTCTGTAACCTCCTCCAACCCTACAACCCTCCGAGATCTCTGCGCTCCTCCAATTCTGGCTTCTTGTGCACCTGGATTTCCTTCGCTCCACCATTGGTGGCCGTGCCTTCAGCTGCCTGGGCCCTAAGCTCTGGAATTCCCTCCCTAAACCTCTCCGCCTCTCCACCTCTCTTTCCTCCTTTAAGACACTCCTTAAAACCTACCTCTTTGCCCAAGCTTTTGACTCCCTGTCCTAATATCTCCTAATGTGGCTCGGTGTCAAATTTAGTCTGAATACGCTCCTGTGAAGCGCCTTGAGATGTTTTACTACGTTAAAGGCGCTGTATAAATATTGTTGTGGCCTCACAACGTGTAACAGCTTCTACGTCCCCTCCTGCTGTGATGCTCCATAAACCATCTTTTGGGTTGTTTTTCCTTCCCGTTATCTCCCCTACTTTCCCCGACGCTCTTACTGGGTGCCTTACCCCAAGTGCTCACATTCTCTGTACAAGCTGAGACTATGGGGGCGATTTTCCCACTGGAGGCGGGTTGGAGGCGGGTTTCGGTTTGGGTGGGTTTGAAACCCACCTCCACTGATAGGGTGGAAAAGATTGCGAATTTCCCCTAATTGGCCAGTTGATTTCAAAGGTGTGGGATGCCCTTGGTCAATTCGTGTTTTGGGACTGAAACTCACCTCTGCTGACATCACTTTTCCAGCCTGATTTAAGGGCTACTTGCTGCCTTGGCTCATTCCACTGGATTTCTGCCTATGCTGCACCACCTGCAACATCTTCTGAGAAACCACTGTGTCCAATTTCAAGGCACGGGCCTCCCCGAGGTTCTCGGATGAGGCGCTGCAAATGTTGTTTGAGGGGGTGACAGCTAGCAGGGAGGTGCTTTTCCCTTCATCTGGGAGGAAGAGGCTTCCCAAAGAAATCAAGGCTGTGTGGGTCCAGCTGGCAAGGGATATAACCTCCAGATCTGTGTGCAGATTGGGAGACTGTTTCTGTGTATTGATGAAATGCCATCCCTGTTGGAAAGCATAAAAATGATTTGTTGGCAAAATGTTGGCGTGATGGCATCTGTTCTTTCGCCTTAGGCAGCTCCACATTGCAGGCTCCGCGACACTTGCGTTGTCAGGTTGGTGGCCAGAGTGAAAGGATGCCAGAGAGTCATGTCCATTGTCTATCATGTCTTAAGATAGAGCCAAGGACATGTGCCAACATGGGCAACCTATGCAAATCTGGCCAGGATAAGTGCATCCCTTGCATCACGGGCAGCCATGTGCTTGCGTGCTGCTGCTGCTGCTGGTCGATAGACCGACGCTTGGTCCTCCTCCTGCTCCTCCTCCTCCTCATCCTCATCCTCATCTGAAGAGGGCTGGAACTGAGCCACTTGCTCATCAAGAAGCTGCAAGCCACGACGCTTTGCGATGTTGTGCAGTGTACAGCAGACCACGACCATTCTGGAGACCCTGTATGGTGTATACTGCAGGGCTCCACCTGATCGGTCAAGGCAACGGAAGCGCATCTTCAACAATCCAATGGTTTGCTCTCTAATGGACCTGGTCGAAGTGTGGCTGGTGTTGTAGCGCTCTTCAGCCTCGTTAGCTGGCCTCCTGATCGACGTCATTAGCCACTTCTTCAGGGGATAGCCTTTGTCACCAAGGAGCCATCCATTAAGTTGGTTTGGTGGATTGAAAAATGGAGGAACACTAGAGTGCCGTAGGATGAAAGAGTCATGGTAACTACCACAGAACTTGGCGCAAACATGCAAGAACTCCTTCTTGTGGTTACACACCAGCTGAACGTTGAGGGATTGGAGCCCTTTCGGTTGACAAAGATAGCTGGGTTGTGATGGGGCGCCCTAAGGGCCACATGTGTGCAGTCTATGACGCCCTACACCATTGGGATGCCTGCCATATTTGCAAAGCCGACTGAATGCGCAGTTACACTTGCTTGATCCCTTGAGAAGTGGATGTAATTGTGCGCCTTTGCGAAAAGGGCATCGGTAACCTGCATGATGCAACTGTGGGCGGCCGACTGGGAGATGCCGCTGATGTCTGCTGATGATCCCTGGAAGGAGCCTGAGGCAAAGAAGTTGAGTGCGGTGGTGACTTTGACGGCCAGTGGTAAGGGGTGTCCACCCGTTCCTCTGGGCACCAGGTCTTGCTGCAGCAGGCCGCAGATCTCTCGGACAACCTCTCGCGAAAGTCTCAACCTCCTTTGGCACTGCTGCTCACTCATGTTGAGGTAGCTCATCCTTTGTCTGTAAACCCTCTGTCGGGGGTATCTCCTGCGGCGAGGTGCCTCGATGCGCTGGTGCCTTCTGCCCTGTGCAGTATCAGGTGGCTGAGCAGGAGTTTGGGGCTCCTGCTGATGTTGCTGCTGAGCTGCCTGGTTCTGCTGCTGCCGAGGATGCTCCTCATCCGAATCTGAGGTCCATGGTGAAAGAAAACGAATGGTTCCCATGCTGCTTGCAGATGCTTCCATTGGGGAAGCGCTCATTGCAAGCGGGGAGAGGGTCTTCCAAGGAGGTCCCACAGTTGATGGAGTCAAGCTGCAGCACCTCCAACTTCGGAAGGCCTTCTAAAAGTGCCCAGAAACCTTTTAAAGCAAAGATCTGCTACCTGCAACTAATCCCTGATGAAATAAACAATTTAATGTTGGACCAACAGCTGTGAGGAGACCACCCACTTGTCAACCCGCCAGGTTTAGCTGGCGTGGTTTAGGAGGGTCATGGAACACGCTGAAAATGTGGAAAAATAACAGGGGCCTCTCAAAATAGGATTAGAGAGGCCCTTAACTACCATTTAAGGCTCTTAACAACCTCTCTGGCCTGCTGGAGGCAGGACCGATTCGCACCCAGCAAAACCACCTCCGGCAAAATTGCGCGGAGGCGGGTTCCGAACCCGCACTCAGTTTTTTGCGATTTTCCCGCCTTTCCCGCCTCCAAACCCGCCTCCTCGGGGCTGGGAAAATCGCCCTCTTAGTATCCATAAGCTATTCGAATGGAGGAATCAGGCATCATGGCTGCACCTGATCTAGTTATCGGCCAATGTCCATGTGGACGCACTTGCCAACAGTGGGCCCATTTTACAATGATAGAATCTCACAGCATGTTCGGCCCATCGTGCCTGTGCCGGCTCTTTGAAAGAGCTCTCCAATTAGTCCCACTCCCCCCTGCTCTTTCCCCACAGCCCTGCAAATGTTTTTCAGGCACGTTATTGGTGCGGAACAGATGGCGCTTTACTTGACATCTAGGGCACACTATGTCTGACCTGGACAGGGTTGACTCCCACTCTTTCCCCACAGCCCTGCAAATGTTTCCTTTTCAACTACTTATCCAATTCCCCTTTTGAAAGTTACTATTGAATCTGCTTCCACCGCCCTTTCAGGCAGCGCGTTCCAGATCACAACAACTCGCTGCGTAAATTTTCTTCCCTCATCTCCTCTCTGGTTCTTTTGCCAATTACCTTGAATCTGTGTCCTCTGGTTACCGACCCTTCTGTCACTGAAAACAGTTTCTCGCTATCTACTCTATCAAAACCCTTCACGATTTTGAACACCTCTATTAAATCTCCCCTTAACCTTCTCGGCTCTCAGGAGACCAACCCCAGTTTCTCCAGATAACTGAAGTCCCTCATCCCTGGTCCCATTCTAGTCAATCTCCTCTGCACCCTCTCCAAGGCCTTGGCATCCTTCCTAAAGTGCGGTGCCCAGAGCTGGACACAATACTCCAGTTGAGGCCTAACCAGAGACACTGAAGCCAATTGCAATGGTCCTACCATCGCTCCATTCAGATAAAGAAAGAAGAACTTGCATTTTTATGGCACCTTTCACATCCTCAGGATGGCCCAAGGTGCTTTGCTGCCAGTGAATCGTTTTTGAAGCGTCGTCACTGCAGTTTTGTCGGTAAACACAGCTGCTATTGTGTACAGCAAGATCCCACAAACAGCAATGTGATAATAACCAGATCATCTGTTTTTAGGTGTTGATTGAGGGATAAATATTGGCCCCAGGACACCGGAGATAATTCCACTGCTCTTCTTCGAAATAGTGCCATGGGATCCTTTACGTCCACCTGCGAGGGCAGACGGGGCCTCAGTTTAACCGGGCTCAAGTCCCACTCCAGAGATTTGAGCACATAATCCAGGCCCTCACTCCCAGTGCGGTGCTGAGGGAGCGCTGCACTGTCGGAGGTGCCGTCTTTCGGATGAGATGTTAAACCGAGGCCCCGTCTGCTCTCTCAGGTGGACGTAAAAGATCCCACGGCACTATTCGAAGAAGAGCAGGGAGTTCTCCCTGGTGTCCTGGTCAATATTTATCCCTCAACCAACATCACTGAAACAGATTATCTGGTCATTGTCTCATTGCTGTTTGTGGGAGCTTGCTGTGCACAAATTGGTTGCTGCGTTTCCTACGTAAGAGAGTGACGACACTTCAAAACAAGTGCTTCATTGGCTGTAAGGCGCTTTGGGATGTCCTAAAGTTGTGAAAGGCGCTAGGGAAATGCAATATATTTTTGGAGCTGGGTAATACAGTCACCTTGAATGCTGTCCTTTGACCTTTAGATCTGAGCTTGAGTCTAGCCCTTCCTGATGGGTTTGAAATTCTCTCCTCTCTGGACACAAGGGCGAGAGAGTTTGTGCAGTCTGTACGCTCCTGGGCGTAAATCCACAGCACCAAATTTCCCCTGACCATTTCCTCTGGTCGGGGAGTCAGTGAGGAGGGATTGTCAATTTTAAAATTGTCATTAAGAGAGTGAGGAGAGAGGTTTGGAGAAATGTTTTGACACAGAGAGTCGTTGGAGCATGGAATGCTTTGCCACAGGGACTGATTGAAGCAGCGGCCATTGCACCTTGTGGGGGAAAATTGAATAAATATTTCAAGCAGCGGAAGAGAGAGAACTCTGGGGAGAGAGCCGAGCGGTGGGATTAGCAATGGAAACAAGCTAATGATGCCATGGGAGGATGGTGCAGGGTAGCGTGATCCGTCAGAACACGGGATGAAAAGATGTCATTCCAGCGATGATGCGCAGAAAGTAATTATCGTTTTGTTTTGTGTTCAATCTTCGAGTCGGCGATCCGTAAAATCTCACGACATCCGATTGGGGATGGCTGGTGCTTTAGTGTCAAGGGGTGTTTATCAGCGAGCTGTTCTTGATGAGAGACAGGTGCTGACGGTTCACCACAGCCAGTCCACAAACCGACTGGGTAATCTGCTGAAATTTTCCACAGCTTTCCACCGACCCAGCACATTAGCTGTCAGAATTGAATCTGCGTGTCTGGAACTTTAATTACAGCTCATTGATTGTAATAAACAGTTCTGGAATATCCCACCTGCCCGTGGGGTGGTGTTTTGAAGAGTAAAAGACTAATACACTCATTACGTTGAAGGACTGTTTTAAATTTACTGGGGCGCCCTTCCGTGCAGCAGAATCTGTATGTGGAACATTAATTATTTACAGCGTGCTGTCGCTAACAGTGAAAAGCTTTTAATAATGAATGACCTCTGGAATTGTCTCTTTATTAGGGTTTCAAATCTTTCACACGTGTCAAGGCACTCCACATCTCTTTCTTCAATTTCCCCGCGGATTAGAAGGTTCCAGATTCAAACCCCCCCCCCGCGGTCTGCGTGGAGTCAGGTGAGCTCGGCCCGGGCTACCATTGGTCCACCACAGTTGGCCTCAGAGTTCCTGGGTGACGGAGGGAGATGAGTGGCCACGACTCCTGCTCCTGATAGATATCCATTGACCGCCCCCCCCCCCCACGCTAACAGTGTGTGTGGGGATGTCAGGATCGGACTGGGCTGTGGTACTGCCCCTGCCCACCGACTGTACACGTCAACGTCAGATATTCATTAGGTGTCACCCACGGCTCAGTGGGAAGCACTCTCGCCTGAGTCAGAAAGCCGTGGGTTCTTTTTTTTAATTCGTTCCTGGGATGTGGGCGTCCCATCCCTAATATTGCCCATCCCTAATTGCCCTTGAGAAGGTGGTGGTGAGCCGCCTTCTAGAACCGCTGCAGTCCGTGTGGTGAAGGTGCTCCCACAGTGCTGTTAGGGAGGGAGTTCCAAGATTTTGACCCAGTGATGCTGGAGCAACGTCAATATATTTCCAAGTCAGGATGGTGTGTGACTTGGAGGTGGTGGTGTTCCCATGTCCTTCTAGGTGGACGAGGTCGCGGGTTTGGGAGGTGCTGCCAAAGAAGCCTTGGCGAGTTGCTGCAGTGCATCTTGTAGATGGTACACACTGCAGCCACGGTGCGCCGATGGTGGAGGGAGTGAATGTTTAAGGTAGTGGATGGGGTGCCGATCAAGCGGGCTGCTTTGTCCTGGATGGTGTCGAGCTTCTTGAGTGTTGTTGAAGCTGCACTCATCCAGGCAAGTAGAGAGTATTCCATCACACTCCTTACTTGTGCCTTGTAGATGGTGGAAAGGCTTTGGGGAGTCAGGAGGTGAGACACTCGCCGCAGAATACCTAACTCCTGACCTGCTCTTGTTGCCACAGTATTTATGTGGCTGGTCCAGTTAAGTTTCTGGTCAATGGTGACCCCCAGGACGTTGATATTGGGTGATTTGACGATGGTAATGCCATTGAATGTCAAAGGGAGATGGTTAGACTCCCTTGTTGGAGATAGTCATTGCCTGGCACCTGTGTGGCACGAATGTTACTTGCCACTTATCAGCCCAAGCCTGTATGTTGTCCAGGTCTTGCTGCATGTGGGGATGGACTGCTTCAAGGAGAGAAGGAAGAGTGTGTTGGATGCAGAGAAAGAATCTTTTGAACGATTCAGAGAAAGCAGAGGGAATATTTGGAGATGATTACAAATCAGACTTCCTAATGTAGTCCTGGACTTTCAACTTCTCTGAGAGTAGAAGTAATTTTCCTCTTTTCTGAGCATTTCTGCACTTTCTGACCTTGTGCCTCCTTCTCTGCCTCCTGGATTCCTTCTTCTCTTCTCATTAAGAACATAAGAAATAGGAGCAGGAGTCGGCCATTTGGCCCTTCGAGCCTGCTCCGCCATTCAATAAGATCATGGCTGATATTCTACCTCATCTCCACTTTCCTGCACTATCCCCATATCCCTTGATTCCCTTAATATTCAAAAATCTATCGATCTCTGTCTTGAATATACTCAACGACTGAGCCTCCACAGCCCTCTGGGGTAGAGAATTCCAAAGATTCACCACCCTCTGAGTGAGGAATTTCTCCTCATCTCAGTCCTAAATAGCCGACCCCTTATTCTGAGACTGTGACCCCTGGTTCTAGACTCCCAGCCAGGGGAAACATCCTCCCTGCATCTAACCCTGTCTAGCCCTGTAAGAATTTTGTATGTTTCAATGAGATCACCTCTCACTCTTCTAAACTCTAGAGAATATAGGCCTACTCTACTCAATCTGTCCTCATAGGACAATCCCCCATCCCAGGAACCAGTCTGGTGAACCTTCGTTGCACTCCCTCTATTGCAAGCATATCCTTCCTTAGGTAAGGAGACCAAAATTGTGCACAATACTCCAGGTGTGGTCTCACCAGGGCCCTATATATTGCAGTAAGACATCTTTACTCTTATACTCAAATCCTCTTGTAATAAAGGCCAACATACCATTTGCTTTCCTAACTGCTTGCTGTACCTGCATGTTAACTTTCAGTGATTTGTGTACAAGGACACCCAGGTCCCTCTGAACATCAACATTTCCCAATCTCTCACCATTTAAAAAATACTCTGCTTTTCTATTTTTCCTACCAAAGTGGTTAACTTCACACTTCTCCACATTATATTGCATTTGCCATGTTCTTGCCCACTCACTTAGCCTGACTATATCCCTTTGAAGCCTTCTTGCATCCTCCTCACAACTTACATTCCCACCCAGCTTTGTATCATCAGAAAACTTGAATATATTACATTTGGTCCCCTCATGCAAATCATTGATATAGATTGTGAATAGCTGAGGCCCAAGCACTGATCCTTGCGGTACCCCACGAATTACAGCCTGCCAACCCGAAAATGACCCATTTATTCCTACTCTCTGTTTTCTGTCCATTAACCAATCCTCAATCCATGCTAGTATATTACCCCCAATCCCATGACCCCTAATTTTGTTTAATAACCTCTTGTGTGGCACCTTATCGAATGCCTTCTGAAAATCCAAATACACCACATCCACTGGTTCCCCCTCATCTATTCTGCTAGTTACAAACTCAAAAAACTCTAACAGATTTGTCAAACACGATTTCCCTTTCATAAATCCGTTGACTCTGCCCAATCCTATTATTATTTTCTAAGTGCCCTGTTACCATGTCCTTAATAATAGATTCTAGCATTTTCCCTACTACTGATGTCAGGCTAACTGGTCTGTAGTTCTCCGTTTTCTCTCTCCCTCCATTCTTAAATAGTGGGGTTACATTTGCTACCTTCCAATCCGTGGGAACCGTTCTAGAATCTATGGAATTTTGGAAAATGATAACCAATGCATCCACTATCTCTATAGCCAACTCTTTCAAAACCCGAGGATATAGGCCATCTGGTCCAGGGGATTTATCGGCTTTCTCTTCTTGCAGATACTAATGGCAGATTTGGTTTGCTTTCTAGGGCTGAATTTTTCCAACGAGCGGAAGAGTTTGTGTTGGCTCGGTGAGTAATTTCAAACATTTCATTATATTAATAAAATGATCCATAAATGTACTACTGCTACCAGTATTGGATCTGAAAGGGTTAAATGCAAGTCAGCCCATGAATGGGTTGAATGGCGCTGTACAATATTCGACTCATTACTGTGTCCATGTGAACTTTCTTTGCCTAATAATTTAAGGGGGAGGTGGGAGGAGACTCGTGTGGAGCACAAACACCGAATGGCCTCCTTCTGTGCTGCAACCATTCTATGATTCTATTAATACAGGCCTATCAACACATTTGTTACCAAGCTCCCCCAGGTGGGTTTAATTTGGAATTATAGTCAGACGTGGACAGATTGGAAAATCTTTCATAGTTTACATGTCGAAGAAGTATTTCAGCAGGAGTTAACTATACAACAAGGAGTTGGATACTGAGGATATGGCTAGTTCATAAGACAATGGATTTTGCTATGCTTTGTGATACTGAGCCCTACCAGGTGCTTAGGTCTACCTACTTACAACCAGCAACCCGAATTGCCCCATCCTCCTCTCTCTCCGACCTTCCCGTCGGCTGGGGACCCATCTTGCCAACTTCTTTGTTGTCCCATGGAGTCATCAGATCGGCTATCATCGCCCCTCCCCGTATCTCCCTCCAGAATGTCCGTTCACTTGCGAACAAGGCCCTTGCCATCCATGAGCTTATCGTGGATGATTGCATCGACATCATGGCCCTAACGGAAACTTGGTTGAGGGGTGATGACACCTTACCCTTAATGAAGCCTTCCCACCTGGCTATACCTTCCACCACTTGCCCCACTCAGACCACCATGGTGGTTGTGTGGCTCTCATCACCAAATCACACCTTGGTCTGTCCCCCTACTCCTCTGGCACCTTCTCCTCCTTTGAGCATCTCACCTTATTCCACGCCTCTCACCTCTCATTTAAAATTATTGTTCTCTACCACCCACCCAAGTACCATAAAAATGTTATTACTGAGATATCTTCACTGTTCTCCTCCCTCAGCCTCTGCACCGAACGACTTCTCATCCTCGGTGATTTCAAACTCCATCTCAAATCATCATGCTCTCTCTCCTCTGAGTTCACTCGCCTCCTATCCTCCCTTAATCTCTCCCTCCATGTAAACTCCCCAACATATATTCACGGCCATCCTCTCGACCTTGCCATCTCTCGTGGCCTCAGTACTCCCATCGTGTCAATTGCAGATAAGGTCATCTCTGACCACTTCATCGTATTGCTCTCCACCCACATCCCCCTTCCACCCGCAACCCCACGGGTGTCCACCCCTGGAAAAAACTCTCTCCCATCTCTCTTACAACTGCACTTTCAAATTCCCAACTGTCCAGCATCTGGCCCTCCATTCACTAGGACATTTCTGCAGCTACCGATCTTCTCAACCACACCCTAACCACCACCTTTGACTCCTTTATCCCCATTAAAACCATTACTCTCTCTCACCCTGGTCATTCCCACTGGTATGCCCATCATCTCTGCTCCCTTAAGTCCAAGGAACGCAGACTTGAAAGTCTATGGCAGACAACTGTCTTAAACACTCATCGGCAGATTTGGTTGGGCCACACAAAGCATCATCGGCTCCTGCTGTCCTCTGCCAAAACTGCTCACTATTCCAGGATCATCCTTAAATGCAAAGATAACCCCCGGCTTCTCTTCACTACAAACTGTCTTCTTAAACCACCCTCCCCTGCCTCCTCCACCCTCACCTCCAATAACAAGTGCGAGGAGCTCATGGACTTCTTTGTCACAAAGATTGAGACCATCTGCCTCCGCCACTTCCATCCCTTCACCTAACCCACCGGGCCAAACTTCCCCTAAGGTTCCCCCTTGCCCTAGCCCTCATTTCGTATCTTCCTCCAGATTCTCTCCTATCTCCCATCATGCTCTCTCCGAGCTCATCTTGTCCATGAGACCCACCTCCTGCTCCCTCGACCCTATTCCCACCAAACTGCTGACCACCCAACTTCCCTTCCTGGCCCCCATGTTAGCTGATGTTGTTAACAGTTACTTCCCCTCAGGTACTGTCCCCCTCCCCTTCAAATCTACTGTCATCACCACGCTCCTCAAAAAACCCACCCTCGACCCCTCTGTTCTTGCAAACTATCGCCCCATCTCCAACCTCCCTTTCCTCTCCAAAGTCCTTGAACATGTTGTCGCCTCCCAAATCAGCGCCCATATTTCCCGCAGTTCCACGTTTGATTCCCTCCCATCAGGTTTCCGGCCCACCACAGTTCTGAAATATTGAAATCACAAATGACATGCTATGTGACTATGACCGTAGTAAACAATCCCTCCTCATCCGTCTCGACCTGTCCTCAGCCTTCGATACAGTTGACCACACCATCCTCCTCCAACGCCTCTCCTCCATCGTCCAGCTGGATGGGACTGCCCTTGCCTGCTTCCATTCTTACCTATCCAGTCATAGTCAGAGAATCACCTGCAATGGCTTCTCTTCCCCCTCCCACACCGTTACCTCTGGAGTCCCCCCAAGGATCTATCCTTGGCCCCCTCCTATTTCTCATCTACGTTCTGCCCCTCGGCGACATCATCCGAAAACACAATGTCAGGTTCCACATGTACACTGACGAGACCCAGCTCTACCTCACCACCAGCTCTATCGACCCCTCCACTGTCTCTGATTTGTCCGACTGATTGTCCGACATCCAGTATCGGATGAGCAGAAATTTCCTCCAACTAAGTATTGAGAAAACCGAAGCCATTGTCTTTGATCCCCGCCACAAACTCCGTTCCCTGGCCACCGACTCCGTCCCTCTCCCTGTCTGAGGCTGAACCAGACCGTTCACAACCTTTATGTCGTATTTGACACTGAGATGAGCTTCCGACCACATATCCACGCCATCACTAAGACCGCCCATTTCCACCTCTGTAACATTGCCCAACTCCGCCCCTGCCTCAGCTCATCCGCTGCTGAAACTCTCATCCATGGCTTTGTTACCTCTAGACTTGACCATTCCAATGCTCTCCTGGTTGGCCTCCCACCATGCACCCTCCATAAACTTGAGCTCATCCAAAACTCTGCTGCCCGTATCCTAACTCGCACCAAGTCCCGTTCATCCATCACCCCCGTGCTCGCTGACCTACATTGGCTCCCGGGCCGGCAACACCTCATTTTTACAATTATCCTCCTTGTTTTCAAATCCCTCCATGGCCTCGCCCCTCCCTACCTCTGTAACTTCCTCCAGCCCCTCAACCCCCCCGAGATATCTGCACTCCTCTAATTCTGGCCTCTTGCGCATCCCCGATTTTAATCGCTCCACCATTGGCAGCCATGCCTTCAGCTGCCTGGGCCTTAAGCTCTGGAATTCACCCCCTAAACCTCTCCGCCTCTCTGTCCTCCTTTAAGACGCTCCTTAATACCTACCTCTTTGACCAAGCTTTTGGTCATCTGTCCTGATATCTCCTTATATGGCTTGGTGAAGAGCCTTGAGGCGTTTTACTACATTAAAAGTGCTATATAAATACAAGTTGTTGTTGTTTCCAGTCTTGTGTCCCACACTAAAAGCTCTCAATCGTTCTCCTCCACTACATTTAACAGCTCACGCACGGGAGAGGTGGGGAAACGCTTCCCGCAATCTAGAATGAATCTAAGCCTTGCATCATAAGATCAGTGACACCTTTTATCCTACATCGCACAACAGCACTTTCATCTTCAAAGAACACCAGCTCATCAAAGTTACCATAGCAATAAAATACATTTTTACAAAGAAATTCATTGCCTTCTATGTATTATGAATGAAAACGGATACCTTTTAGAGAATTAACAGCACAAATTCAATCTCATGGTTTCAGACGATTTTAAAACCACTCAAATTTGGCCGTAGAATTTAAAACGTCATCTGAATCTGCTTTGCCGGATTATTTTATAATTCACTTAAAGTGCATTTGTTATCCTCTGTGTAATCCTGTATTTTAAGGAGCCCTACAAAGAGTTGGTTATAAGAGGGTGTCTCGTACGAAATACCGCATTAGCGAAGAGAAGAATTGATTCAGTATTAAGGTCAACAGGTTTTGGACTGGGCAGTCTGATTTTTGGCAGTAGAATTGGTAGAGTTGTTTAAGATGAAAGACAGACACCACAGGACTGGCCCTGAATTACCTCTGATCTCCTGCTAGCTGCACTATCAGAACTTTGCCAAAGTTGTGGTGGAAGGAATGAATTTTCATTTCTATCGCACCTTGGACAATCTCAGCATGTCCCAAATTGCTTTACAGCCAATGAAGTACTTTTGAAGTGGAGTCACTGTTGTAATGTAGGAAACGCAGCAGCCAATTTGCGCACAGCAAGATCCCACGAACAGCAATGTGATAATGACCAGATCATCTGTTTTCAGGTGTTGATTGAGAGATAAATATCAGCCGGGACACCAGGGAGAACTCCCCTTGTCTTCTTCGGAATAGTGCCTTGGGATCTTTTACATCCACCTGAGAGGGTAGATGGGGCCTCGGTTTAACGTCTCATCTGAAAGATGGTACCTCCGACAGTGCAGCACTCCCTCAGCACCGCACTGGAGTGTCAGCCTGGATTATGTGCTCAAGTCTCCGGAGTGGGACTTGAACCCATGACCTTCTGACTCAGAGGCGAGAGAGTGCTGCCCACTGAGCCACGGCTGACACGGAAACTCTACTTGGCACCTAAAGCAGGTTTCCATCACAGTTACGGCAATGTTACAGCGGCAGGGAATCCGAGGAAATTCAGGGCACTGCTTTTGAAAATAAAATGTTTTCTTTCTCCCATAGCTAGCCCATGCCTCGCCTGTCCAGATTTAGCCCCAGCGAAATGTGGCCACCCTGCTCAGTATCAGAGTTTTTCATACATCAGAGAGGGAGTCCTGTACTCTGAGTAAAAGTTTTACGTTTCTGTACATTTATGATTAAGGCAAATGGCTTGTCCTGGTGTGACACCTCCTAATAAATCCCGTTTATATGTGCACTTACCCAGGCCAGCGCAATTGTATCCATCCTGTGTGATTTTCATTAAAACAATTCTGTCTCCCATTGACCTCATAGGCTGCTGGTTTCTGTCGCTTGTTGGCCTCACGGGCTGCTGGTTTCTGTCTCCTGTTGGCCTCATGGGCTGCTGGTTTCTGGCTCCTGTTGGCCCCATGGGCTGCTGGTTTCTGGCTCCTGTTGGCCTCATGGGCTGCTGGTTTCTGGCTTCTGTTGGCCCCATGGGCTGCTGGTTTCTGGCTCCTGTTGGCCCCATGGGCTGCTGGTTTCTGGCTTCTGTTGGCCCCATGGGCTGCTGGTTTCTGGCTTCTGTTGGCCCCATGGGCTGCTGGTTTCTGGCTCCTGTTGGCCCCATGGGCTGCTGGTTTCTGGCTCCTGTTGGCCCCATGGGCTGCTGGTTTCTGGCTCCTGTTGGCCTCATGGGCTGCTGGTTTCTGGCTTCTGTTGGCCCCATGGGCTGCTGGTTTCTGGCTCCTGTTGGCCCCATGGGCTGCTGGTTTCTGGCTTCTGTTGGCCCCATGGGCTGCTGGTTTCTGGCTTCTGTTGGCCCCATGGGCTGCTGGTTTCTGGCTCCTGTTGGCCCCATGGGCTGCTGGTTTCTGGCTCCTGTTGGCCCCATGGGCTGCTGGTTTCTGGCTCCTGTTGGCCCCATGGGCTGCTGGTTTCTGGCTCCTGTTGGCCTCATGGGCTGCTGGTTTCTGGCTTCTGTTGGCCCCATGGGCTGCTGGTTTCTGGCTTCTGTTGGCCCCATGGGCTGCTGGTTTCTGGCTCCTGTTGGCCCCATGGGCTGCTGGTTTCTGGCTTCTGTTGGCCTCACAGGTTGCGGGTTTCTGGCTCCTTTTGGCCTCACAGGCTGCTGGTTTCTGACTCCACATCTGTGCACACGAGAGTTTAATGTGAACATGAGATGCCTCCTCAAATGCTTTCCCTGGTTCAGGTCTGGTAAATGATATTGTAGTTTGTCAAATTGAATCTTCCTGCCTCGACCTAGCCATGACTTGAGTAGCTGAGCTGTCAGATGGACAATTTGTTCTCGGCCAGTTCTTTCTCACAATCTTCTTGCAACAAATCAAGGGTACCCAGGTCCCTTTGTACATCAACAGTTCCCAATCTATCACCATTTAAATAATACTCTGCCTTTCTGTTTTTTCTACCGAAGTGGATAACTTCACATTTATCCACGTTATACTGCATCTGCCATGTATTTGCCCACTCACTCAACTTGTCTAAATCGCCTTGAAGCCTCTTTGCATCCTCCTCACAACTCAAATCCCACCTAGTTTCGTGTCATCAGCAAACTTGGAAATATTACATTTGGTTCCCTCATCCAAATCATTGATATATATTGTGAATAGCTGGGGCCCAAGCACTGATCCCTGCGGTACCCCACTAATTACCGCCTGCCACCCCGAAAAAGACCTATTTATTCCTACTCTCTGTTTCCTGTCTGTTAACCAATTTTCAATCCATGCCAGTATATTACCCCCAATCCCATGTGCTTTAATTTTGCACACTAACCTCTTATGTGGGACTTTATCAAAGGCCTTCTGAAAATCCAAATACACCACATCCACTGGTTCTCCCTTATCTATTCTACCAGTTACATCCTCAAAAAACTCCAGTAGGTTTGTCAAACACGATTTCCCTTTCATAAATCCATGCTGACTTTGTCTAATCCCGTTGATATTTTCTAAGTGTCCTGTTATCACATCCTTTATAATAGACTCTAGCATTTTCCCTAGTGCTGATGTTAAGCTAACCGGTCTGTAATTCCCTGTTTTCTCTCTCCCTCCTTTTTAAAATAGTGGGGTTACATTTGCCACCTTTCAATCTGCAGGAACTGGTCCCTAATCTATAGAATTTTGGAAGATGACAACCAATGCATCCACTATTTCCATGGCTACCTCTTTTAGTACTCTGGGATGCAGATTATCAGGCCCTGGAGATTTATTGGCATTTATCGGTATAATGTGGGAATTTTCAATTGACCCCCAGTCTCAACAGCTTTTTGGGGGAGAGAGTTCCAGTTTTCCACTACCCTTTGTAGAAAGAAGTGCTTCCTGATCAACCTATGTAGGTAGGACAGAAGGTGGGGGTGTGGGGTGGTGGGGGTGGGGCGGTGGGGGTGTGGGGTGGTGGGGGTGGGGCGGTGGGGGTGGGGTGGTGGGGGTGTGGGGCGGTGGGGTGTGGGGTGGGTGGTGGGGGTGTGGGGCGGTGGGGGTGGGGCGGTGGGGGTGGGGTGGTGGGGGTGGGGGGTGGGGGTGGGGGGTGGGGCGGTGGAGGTGGGGCGGTGGGGGTGGGGGGTGGGGCGGTGGGGGTGGGGTGGTGGGGGTGGGGCGGTGGGGGTGGGGTGGTGGGGGGTGGTGGTGGGGGTGGGGTGGTGGGGGTGGGGCGGTGGGGGTGGGGCGGTGGGAGTGAGGTGGGGGGGTGGGGGTGGGGGTGGGGCGGTGGGGGTGAGGTGGGGGGGTGGGGGTGGGGGTGGGGTGGGGGGGTGGGGGTGGGGGTGGGGCGGTGGGGGTGAGGTGGGGGTGGGGCGGTGGGGGTGAGGTGGGGGGGTGGGGGTGGGGGTGGGTGGTGGGGGTGGGGGTGGGGGTGGGGTGGGGCGGTGGGGGTGGGGTGGTGGGGTGGGGCGGTGCGGGTGGGGGTGTGGGGCGGTGGGGGTGGGGTGGTGGGGGTGGGGTGATGGGGGTGGGGGTGGGGGTGGGGTGGGGCGGTGGGGGGGTGGGGTGGGGTGGGGGGGGTGGGGCGGTGGGGGTGGGGTGGGGGTGGGGTGGGGGGGTGGGGCGGTGGGGGTGGTTAGGTTGATTGGAGGGGGGGTGGCTAGTGACCTAAAATGACAGGTCGGTGAGAAAGAAAAACATTATATTAATATATTATGATTAAAAGTATTGACGGGCTTCTTTGTGTGTTTTATCTGATAAGCGATGGGGAGAGTACTTTGAATAAAACACGCCCTCCTCAGATTTCCATTCCTTTAACCACTTCTTAGAAATTGTTTCTGTCGCTTCCTAGGCAGAGTTACAGGAACAAATCGTCCACCTACTCCCACTGCCAGGGAATGCTGCACGTTTGATTGGAGAGGGAGATGGGGGGGGGGGCGGAGAGGGATGGGGAACGTAGGAGATACTGTGAGGAAATCACTTAAGGGGAGGGGAGAGGGAAGGACAGACTGTGATAAGGATAGAGATGCCAGTGCTTTCCTTGGCTGTTCCTGGAGAGAAATCTTGCAGCTGTGCTGCTAGCTCCGAATGTTGAACAGCAGCAGACGCAGTCTCGATGAGCCTGTGCGTTCTGAGCAGCAGGCCAAGGACACCAGACTTCAAGCCTGTGGCGTCAGAATCGACGCGCTGGTTGTATTCCAGTCTGTGACCCTTGGCCTCCACGGTGCATCAATAACTTGGCACAAGTGTTCAGATTCGACTGCATTGCAGGCGATTTCAAAACAGAAATAAGAGACTTCATCCCACCAACTCCTGTTTGTGTGCAAAGCAGGAAATGAGCGTTAAAGAAGCTTGAAGCATCAGCTTTGAGAACGGTGAAGTTTATCGACCTTCGGTGTCCCGTTGTATTTAGCAGCGAGGCCCTGCTATTGCTCAAAATGCAGAGAACATACTGTTGATAAACAGCAGGACCCCATGACGTACAGAACAGCCTCGCTCCTAATACCAGAGATGGTATCAGAGAGATTGGCTGCACTGAGGATTTGTACTTTAACTGGTTGGTGAACATCCTTCCTTTAAAAAGAAAAGGAAGTTTACACCAAATGGTGAGGGATGTGAGTACAGATAATATTAGAGTCAAACATGCCCAGGTCAGACATAGTGCAGACTAGATGTCAAGTAAAGCGCCATCTGTTCTGCACCAATAACGTGCCTTAAAAAAAAATTGCAGGGCTATTGGGAAAGAGCAGGGGGGGGCGTGGGATTAATTGGAGAGCGCTTTCAATGAGCCGACACAGGCACAATGGGCTAAATGGCCACCTTCTGTGCTGTATCATTCCCTCAAATCTCAGACCCAGCCTCCTTCTGCACCAAGGTGGCTTTTCTATATGCAAGAAGTAGTCATCCTTGCGGCCTGAGCGAGATTACCAATCTCGAGCCGACTGGTCCCTAGTTGTGGTTAGTGTTGTGGTGTGGGCTCACGCCTGCATCGCACTAGTTCGAGACTCCCCAAAACTTAATTCTTGTTGGACCTTTGCACCTAGAGGATGGAGAGAGAAAATACCTTTTTACTCGAGTGGTCTGGGGTCAGAGGTGAAGGGATATTGTGCTCATCTGCTGTGCCATTCAGTTCCCACTGAACAATTCCAATGGCAGGGACCTTTACAGAAACACGATTCCTGCTTCAGAAGCTATTCAGCCCATGACTCCTCATCTGGAGAGTGCCCTAGTCCTGGGTGTACCACTGGCAAGATGCTAACTGAAGGCTTGTCTCTCTCTCCCCTTCTTGCAAAGTTGCTCTGAGAGGTCCTTGTGTGTGAGGGCACTCCATAAGGGGCAAGCTGTGACACACCCACCTATCCCCTCCGCCCGCCCACCCGCACACGCACTGCAAGAGGAGTCACCTGGACCAACCTTGTGAAGATCCTGGCACCTTGCTCGAGCTTGACATTGGCAGAGTTCTCGGGGTTGCATTTCCTTCTCCTGGCCTTCCGATGGCAGCTTAACTTTGGGGGCAATTCGGCAAAAGCTCCGTTCAGCCTCAGTGGAGTTTCCGCTGAAGTTCTGCCGACATTATAGCGACAGAGGGAGAGAAGCCCCGAGGAAATTCACCCCCTAGAGCCAAGGCACCCACTGACAAGTAACACAAAGAGAGGAGTCGCACTGAGGAAGCACCTTTCTTACCTTTACAATGTGCCAAAGGGCTTCGCAACCAAGAAACTATTTTTGAAGTGTCGTCAATGTTGTTCAGCAGCCAACTTGCACAAAGCAAGCAAATGAGATGAATGACCATTTAATCTGTTTTTGGTGAGGGATAAATATTGGCGAGGACACCGGGACAACTCCCTGTTCATCGCTGAAAAAATGCCGTAGGATCTTTTACATCCACCTGAACTGGCAGACGGGGCCTCGGTTTAACGCCTCATCCAAAGGCAGGCGCCTCCGACATTGCTGCGCTCCCTCAGTACTGCCCCTCCGACAGTGCGGCGCTCCCTCAGTACTGCCCCTCCGACAGTGCAGCGCTCCCTCAGTACTGCCCCTCTGACAGTGCGGCGCTCCCTCAGTACTGCCCCTCTGACAGTGCGGCGCTCCCTCAGTACTGCCCCTCCGACAGTGCGGCGCTCCCTCAGTACTGACCATCCGACAGTGCGGCGCTCCCTCAGTACTGCCCCTCCAACATTGCTGCACTCCCTCAGTACTGCCCCTCTGACAGTGCGGCGCTCCCTCAGTACTGCCCCCTGACAGTGCGGCGCTCCCTCAGTACTGCCCCTCCGACAGTGCGGCGCTCCCTCAGTACTGACCCTCTGACAGTGCAGCACTCCCTCAGTATTGCCCCTCTGACAGTGCGGCGCTCCCTCAGTACTGCCCCTCTGACAGTGCAGCACTCCCTCAGTACTGACCCTCCGACAGTGCTGCACTCCCTCAGTACTGCCCCTCCGACAGTGCGGCACTCCCTCAGTACTGCCCCTCTGACAGTGCAGCACTCCCTCAGTACTGACCCTCCGACAGTGCGGCACTCCCTCAGTACTGCCCCTCCGACAGTGCTGCACTCCCTCAGTACTGCCCCTCCGACAGGCAGCTCTCCCTCAGTACTGCTCCTCCGACAGTGCGGCGCTCCCTCAGTACTGCCCCTCCGACAGTGCGGCACTCCCTCAGTACTGCCCCTCCGACAGTGCAGCGCTCCCTCAGTACTGCCCCTCCGACAGTGCGGCACTCCCTCAGTACTGCCCCTCCGACAGTGCAGCACTCCCTCAGTACTGCTCCTCCGACAGTGCAGCACTCCCTCAGTACTGCCCCTCCGACAGTGCTGCGCTCCCTCAGTACTGCCCCTCCGACAGTGCGGCGCTCCCTCAGTACTGCTCCTCCGACAGTGCAGCACTCCCTCAGTACTGCCCCTCCGACAGTGCTGCACTCCCTCAGTACTGCTCCTCTGACAGTGCAGCACTCCCTCAGTACTGCCCCTCCGACAGTGCAGCACTCCCTCAGTACTGCCCCTCTGACAGTGCTGCACTCCCTCAGTACTGCTCCTCTGACAGTGCGGCACTCCCTCAGTACTGACCCTCTGACAGTGCAGCGCTCCCTCAGTACAGCCCCTCTGACAGTGCTGCACTCCCTCAGTACTGCCCCTCTGACAGTGCTGCACTCCCTCAGTACTGCCCCTCTGACAGTGCTGCACTCCCTCAGTACTGCTCCTCTGACAGTGCTGCACTCCCTCAATACTGCCCCTCCGACAGTGCGGCGCTCCCTCAGTACTGCCCCTCCGACAGTGCAGCGCTCCCTCAGTACTGCCCCTCCGACAGTGCAGCACTCCCTCAGTACTGCCCCTCTGACAGTGCTGCACTCCCTCAGTACTGCCCCTCCGACAGTGCGGCGCTCCCTCAGTACTGCCCCTCCGACAGTGCGGCGCTCCCTCAGTACTGCCCCTCTGACAGTGCTGCACTCCCTCAGTACTGCCCCTCCGACAGTGCGGCGCTCCCTCAGTACTGCCCCTCCGACAGTGCGGCGCTCCCTCGGTACTGCCCCTCTGACAGTGCTGCACTCCCTCAATACTGCCCCTCCGACAGTGCGGCGCTCCCTCAGTACTGCCCCTCTGACAGTGCTGCACTCCCTCAGTACTGCCCCTCCGACAGTGCGGCGCTCCCTCAGTACTGCCCCTCCGACAGTGCGGCGCTCCCTCAGTACTGCCCCTCTGACAGTGCTGCACTCCCTCAGTACTGCCCCTCCGACAGTGCGGCGCTCCCTCAGTACTGCCCCTCTGACAGTGCTGCACTCCCTCAGTACTGCCCCTCCGACAGTGCGGCGCTCCCTCAGTACTGCCCCTCTGACAGTGCTGCACTCCCTCAGTACTGCCCCTCCGACAGTGCGGCGCTCCCTCAGTACTGACCCTCCGACAGTGCAGCACTCCCTCAGTACTGATCCTCCGACAGTGCTGCACTCCCTCAGTACAGCCCCTCTGACAGTGCTGCACTCCCTCAGTACTGCCCCTCTGACAGTGCTGCACTCCCTCAGTACAGCCCCTCTGACAGTGCAGTGCTCCCTCAGTACTGCCCCTCTGACAGTGCAGCACTCCCTCAGTACTGCCCCTCCGACAGTGCAGCACTCCCTCAGTACTGCCCCTCTGACAGTGCAGCACTCCCTCAGTACTGATCCTCTGACAGTGCTGCACTCCCTCAGCACTGCCTGTCAATGTTTGCAGGTTTGGTGATATAAAGTTTCATTCCAAACACAGCTGTCCATACAGGACCACTGATACTGGTACTAAAAGGGTTAAATTAGGAGGCCTTCCCTTGAACAACTTGATCGAGTTTTTTGATGAGGTAACAGAGAGGGTTTGAGAGGGCAATGTGGTTGATGTAGTTTACATGGATTTCCAAAAAAACGTTCAACAAATGCCACATAATAGGCTTGCCAACAAAGTTGAAGCCCATGGAATAAAAGGGATAAAATTGGCTCAGTGACAGGAAACAGAGAGTAGTGCTGAACGGTTGCTTTTCGGACTGGAGGAAGATATACAGTGGTGTTCCCCAGGGGTCAGTTCTAGTACCACTGCTTTTCTTGATATATATTAATGACTTGGACATGGGTGTACAGGGCACAATTTCAAAATTTGCAGATGTCACAAAACTTGGAGATATAGTGAACAGTGAGGAGGAGAGTGATAGACTTCAGGAAGACAGACAGGCTGGTGGAATGGGCAGATGAAATTTAACGTAGAAAAGTGCAAAGTGATACATTTTGGTAGAAAGAATGAGGAGAGGAAATATAAACTGAAGGGTACAATCCTAAAGTGGGTGCATGAACAGGGAGACCTGGGAGTATATGTGCACAAATCATTGAAGGTGGCAGGACAGGTTGAGAAAGCGGTTAAAAAACTTACCGGATCCTGGGCTTCATAAATAGAGGCATAGAGTACTAAAGTGTGGAAGTTATGATGAACCTGTATAAAACACTGGTTCGGCTCCAACTGGAGTATTGTGTCCAATTCTGGGCACCGCACTTTAGGAAGGATGTGAAGGCCTTAGAGAGGGTGCAGAAAAGATTTACGAGAATGGTTCCAGGGATGAGGGACGTCAGTTATGTTGATAGACTGGAAAAGCTGGAGTTGTTCTCCTTGGAGCAGAGAAGGTTGAGAGGAGATTTGATCGAGGTGTTGAAAATCATGAGGGGTCTGGACAGAGTAGATCGAGAGAAACTGTTCCCATTGGCTGAAGGGTCGAGAACCAGAGGACACAGATTCAAGGTGATTGGCAAAAGAACCAAAGGCGACATGAGGGGAAACTTTTTCCGGCAGCGAGTGGTGAGGATCTGGAATGCACGGCCTGAAAGGGTAATGGAGGCCGACTCAATCACGGCTTTCAAAAGGGAGTTGGATAAGTAGCTGAGGGAGAAAGATTGGCCGGGCTCCGGGGGAAGGGCGGGGGAGCAGGACTGGCTGAAGGGCTCTTGCAGAGAGCCGGCATGGGCTGGACGGGCCGAATGGCCTCCTTCCCTGCTGGAACCATTCTCGGAGTCTATAACATAGAAGATTAAGGGGTGATCTAATTGGGGTGTTTAAGATGAGTAAAGAAGAAGAAAAGGTAGATCGAGAGAAACTATGTCCTCTGGTGGGGGGGAATCCAGAACAACCTTAAAATTAGAGCCAGGCCGTTCAGGGGTGATGTCAGGAAGCACTTCTTCACACAAAGGGTTGTGGAAATCTGGAACTCTCTCCCCTGAAAAGCTGTTGAGGCTGTGGGTCAATTGAACATTGATAGAGTTTTGTTAGGCAAGGTTATTAAGGGAGATGGAACTAAGCTGGGTAGATGGAGTTAAGATACAGATTGGCCGTGATCTAGTTGAATGGAGAACAGGCTCGAGGGGCTGAATGGCCTCCTCCTGTTCCTGTGAGAGAGCCGTCACTGAGCCAAGCTGACACTTCAATGATTAACATCTACTTTAGAAATGTTCAGCTCTTTTGGCCAGTCTCTTCTAGTCAAGGTTTTCTCCTGCTGTCTCAAGTCGAGAAAGGGAGTTGGAGGTGCGGACTTGGAGTAAGTGAGCTTGGCAACAATACAAACTCATTCCTGCAGCCACTGGAGTCTGAGAGGTGAGGAGCTCCTGGCACGTTCCGCGGTCCCGCGGATTGAATTCAAACACATTGCCAAGAATTCTTACGGATTCCTTAGAATCGTAACTGAAAGTAACCTGCAACTTTGGGAACTCTAAATTCTTCAATTAACTGCACGACATAAAGCAAATTGATGATAATGTGCCAGCATGTTGTGTGATTTGTATTCCTGTAATTATTGGTTACACACTGAATCCAACCCACCTGCCGGCCGGGAATGCTGCGAGCTCCCGTCTGTTGTGAGAGCCCGGGGTCGATTTAACCCAGTGTGGGTTTCAGGTGGGGGGGGGCGGGGTTGGGGGTGGGGGGCGGAGTTGAGGATGGTGGGCGGGGTTGGGGATGGGGGGCGGGTTGGGGGTGGGGGGCGGGGTAGAGGATGGGGGACGGGTTGGGCATGGGGGGCGGGGTTGGGGATGGTGGCAGGGGATGGGGGTGTGGGTGGGGTTGGGGATGGGGGTGTGGGCGGTGTTTGGGATGGGGTGTGGGTGGGGTTGAGGATGGTGGGCGGGGTTGGGGATGGGGGTGGGGGCGGGGTTGGGGATGGGGGTGTGGGCGGTGTTTGGGATGGGGTGTGGGTGGGGTTGGGGATGGGTGTGTGGGTGGGGTTGGGGATGGGGGTGTGGGGTTGGGGATGGGGGTGTGGGCGGGGTTAGGGATTAGGTGGGCGGGGTTGGGGATGGGGCTGTGGGTGGGGTTAAGGATGAGGTGGGTGGGGTTGGGGATGGGGGTGTGGGCGGAGTTGGCGATGGGGCGGGTGGGGTTGGGGATGGGGGTGGGGGCAGGGTTGTGGATGGGGTGGGCGGGGTTGTGGATGGGGGTGTGGGCGGGGTTGGGGATGGGGTGTGGGCGGGGTTGGGGATGGGGGTGTGGGTGGGGTTGGGGATGGGGTGGGTGGGGTTGGGGATGGGGGTGTGGGCGGGGTTGGGGATGGGGGTGTGCGCGGGGTTGGGGATGGGGGTGTGGGCGGGGTTGGGGATGGGGGTGCGGGTGGGGTTGGGGATGGGGGTGTGGGTGGGGTTGGGGATGGGGGTGAGGGTGGGGTTGGGGATGGGGTGGGCGGGGTTGGGGATGGGGGTGTGGGTGGGGTTGGGGATGGGGTGGGCGGGGTTGGGGATGGGGGTGTGGGTGGGATTGGGGATGGGGGTGTGGGTGGGGTTGGGGATGGGGGTGTGGGTGGGGTTGGGGATGGGGCGGGTGGGGTTGGGGATGGGGGTGTGGGTGGGGTTGGGGATGGGGTGTGGGTGGGGATGGGGGTGTGGGTGGGGTTGGGGATGGGGTGGGTGGGGTTGGGGATGGGGGTGTGGGCGGGGTTGGGGATGTGTGTGTGGGCGGGGTTGGGGATGGGGTAAGTGGGGTTGTGGATGGGGTGGGTGGGATTGTGGATGGGGTGGGTGGGGTTGTGGATGGGGTGGACGGGGTTGGGGATGGGGGTGTGGGTGGGGTTGTGGATGGGGTGGGCGGGGTTGGGGATGGAGGTGGGGGTGGGGTTGGGGATGGGGGTGAGGGTGGGGTTGGGGATGGGGTGGGCGGGGTTGGGGATGGGGGTGGGGGCGGGGTTGGGGATGGGGGTGTGCACGGGGTTGGGGATGAGGGTGTGGGCGGGGTTGGGGATGGGGGTGAGGGTGGGGTTGGGGATGGGGTGGGCGGGGTTGGGGATGGGGGTGTGGGTGGGGTTGGGGATGGGGGTATGGGTGGGGTTGGGGATGGGGCGGGTGGGGTTGGGGATGGGGGTGTGGGTGGGGTTGGGGATGGGGTGTGGGTGGGGTTGGGGATGGGGTGGGTGGGGTTGGGGATGGGGGTGTGGGCGTGGTTGGGGATGTGTGTGTGGGCGGGGTTGGGGATGGGGTAAGTGGGGTTGTGGATGGGGTGGGTGGGGTTGTGGATGGGGTGGGTGGGGTTGTGGATGGGGTGGACGGGGTTGGGGATGGGGGTGTGGGTGGGGTTGTGGATGGGGTGGGCGGGGTTGGGGATGGAGGTGGGGGTGGGGTTGGGGATGGGGGTGTGGGTGGGGTTGGGGATGGGGGTGGGGTTAGGGATGGGGGTGTGGGTGGGGTTGGGGATGGGGGTGTGGGTGGGGTTCGGGGATGGGGGTGTGGGCGGGGTTGGGGTTGGGGTGGACGGGGTTGTGGATGGGGTGGGCGGGGTTGGGGATGGAGGTGGGGTTGGGGTTGGGGATGGGGGTGTGGGTGGGGTTGGGGATGGGGTAGTAGGTGGGGTTGTGGATGGGGTGGGGTTGGGGATGGGGGTGAGGGTGGGGTTGGGGATGGGGTGGGCGGGGTTGGGGATGGGGGTGTGGGTGGGGTTGGGGATGGGGTGGGCGGGGTTGGGGATGGGGGTGTGGGTGGGATTGGGGATGGGGGTGTGGGTGGGGTTGGGGATGGGGGTGTGGGTGGGGTTGGGGATGGGGCGGGTGGGGTTGGGGATGGGGGTGTGGGTGGGGTTGGGGATGGGGTGTGGGTGGGGATGGGGGTGTGGGTGGGGTTGGGGATGGGGTGGGTGGGGTTGGGGATGGGGGTGTGGGCGGGGTTGGGGATGTGTGTGTGGGTGGGGTTGGGGATGGGGTAAGTGGGGTTGTGGATGGGGTGGGTGGGATTGTGGATGGGGTGGGTGGGGTTGTGGATGGGGTGGACGGGGTTGGGGATGGGGGTGTGGGTGGGGTTGTGGATGGGGTGGGCGGGGTTGGGGATGGAGGTGGGGGTGGGGTTGGGGATGGGGGTGAGGGTGGGGTTGGGGATGGGGTGGGCGGGGTTGGGGATGGGGGTGGGGGCGGGGTTGGGGATGGGGGTGTGGGTGGGGTTGGGGATGGGGTGGGCGGGGTTGGGGATGGGGGTGTGGGCGGGGTTGGGGATGGGGGTGTGCACGGGGTTGGGGATGAGGGTGTGGGCGGGGTTGGGGATGGGGGTGAGGGTGGGGTTGGGGATGGGGTGGGCGGGGTTGGGGATGGGGGTGTGGGTGGGGTTGGGGATGGGGGTGTGGGTGGGGTTGGGGATGGGGCGGGTGGGGTTGGGGATGGGGGTGTGGGTGGGGTTGGGGATGGGGTGTGGGTGGGGTTGGGGATGGGGTGGGTGGGGTTGGGGATGGGGGTGTGGGCGTGGTTGGGGATGTGTGTGTGGGCGGGGTTGGGGATGGGGTAAGTGGGGTTGTGGATGGGGTGGGTGGGGTTGTGGATGGGGTGGGTGGGGTTGTGGATGGGGTGGACGGGGTTGGGGATGGGGGTGTGGGTGGGGTTGTGGATGGGGTGGGCGGGGTTGGGGATGGAGGTGGGGGTGGGGTTGGGGATGGGGGTGTGGGTGGGGTTGGGGATGGGGGTGGGGTTAGGGATGGGGGTGTGGGTGGGGTTGGGGATGGGGGTGTGGGTGGGGTTCGGGGATGGGGGTGTGGGCGGGGTTGGGGTTGGGGTGGACGGGGTTGTGGATGGGGTGGGCGGGGTTGGGGATGGAGGTGGGGTTGGGGTTGGGGATGGGGGTGTGGGTGGGGTTGGGGATGGGGTAGTAGGTGGGGTTGTGGATGGGGTGGGGTTGGGGATGGGGTGGGCGGGGTTGGGGATGGGGTGGACGGGGTTGGGGATGGGGTGGACGGGGTTGAGGATGGGGTGGACGGGGTTGGGGATGGGGGAGTGGGTGGGGTTGGGGATGGGGTGGGCGGGGTTGGAGCTGGGGTAGTAGGTGGGGTTGGGGATGGGGGAGTGGGTGGGGTTGGGGATGGGGTGGGCGGGGTTGGGGATGGGGTGGGCGGGGTTGGGGATGGGGTGGGTGGGGTTGGGGATGGGGGAGTGGGTGGGGTTGGGGATGGGGTGGGCGGGGTTGGGGATGGGGTAGTAGGTGGGGTTGGGGATGGGGGAGTGGGTGGGGTTGGGGATGGGGTGGGCGGGGTTGGGGATGGGGTGGGCGGGGTTGGGGATGGGGTGGGCGGGGTTGGGATGGGGTGGCTGGGGTTGGGGATGGGGGAGTGGGTGGGGTTGGGGATGGGGTTGGTGTTGGGGGTGTGGGTGGGGATGGGGTGTGGGTGGGGTTGTGGATGGGGTGGGCGGGGTTGGGGATGGGGTGGGCGGGGTTGGGGATGGGAGTGTGGGTGGGGTTGGGGATGGGGGTGTGGGTGGGGTTGGGGATGGGGTGGGCGGGGTTGGGGATGGGGGTGTGGGTGGGGTTGGGGATGGGGGTGTGGGTGGGGTTGGGGATGGGGGTGTGGGCGGGGTTGGGGATGGGGTGGGCGGTGTTGTGGATGGGGTAGGCGGGGTTGTGGATGGGGGTGTGGGCGGTGTTGGGGATGGGGTGAGTGGGGTTGTGGATGGGGTGGGCGGTGTTGTGGATGGGGTAGGCGGGGTTGTGGATGGGGGTGTGGGCGGGGTTGGGGATGGGGGTGTGGGTGGGGTTGGGGATGGGGTGGGCGGTGTTGTGGATGGGGTAGGCGGGGTTGTGGATGGGGGTGTGGGCGGGGTTGGGGATGGGGGTGTGGGTGGGGTTGGGGATGGGGGTGTGGGTGGGGTTGGGGATGGGGTGTGGGCGGGGTTGGGGATGGGGGTGTGGGCGGGGTTTGGGATGGGGGTGGGGTTCGGAATGGGGTGGGCGGGGTTGGGGATGGGGTGGGCGGGGTTGGGGATGGGGTGAGGGTGGGGTTGGGGATGGGGGTGGGGATGGGGATGGGGATGGGGATGGGGTTCGGGATGGGGTGGGCGGGGTTGGGGATGGGGTGGGCGGGGTTGGGGATGGGGTGAGGGTGGGGTTGGGGATGGGGGTGGGGATGGGGATGGGGATGGGGATGGGGTTCGGGATGGGGCGGGTGGGGTTGGGGATGGGGACACGGGCCGTGGAGCGAATGCAGATCGCACCCACTAGTTTGGGGTAATTTAACTCCCGGGCCTCATTTGGATGCCGAGGTTCCACTACGTGCCCAGACCGGCAAGGCAGAGGTGGGTGGAGGGCTGCAGATGGGGTTTTCGGGAGTGTCTTGCGGCAGGGACAGTGGTGGGGACGGTCTGGGCCAGGGTTAGGGATGGTCTGGGCCAGGGAGCGCGCTGACACGGGGCCTGAAGGAGCCGTCCTGCTCATCTTGGCCCCACAGAAGGAGATTTTTCACCGGAGGGCCTTTTGGTTATTCCCACGAGTAAGCGTTCTGTGAGTCACAGGAAAGTCGCAGCACAGGTAGAGGAATAAAGAAAAAGACTTGCATTTCTATAGCGCCTTTCATGACCTCAGGATGTCCCAAAGTGCTTTACAGCCAATGAAGTACTTTTTGGAGTGTAGTCACTGTTGTAATGTAGGAAACACAGCAGCCAATTTGTGCACAGCAAGCTCCCACAAACAGCAATGTGATAATGACCAGATAATCTGTTTTAGTGATGTTGGTTGAGAGATAAATATTGGCCAGGACACCGGGGAGAACTCCCCTGCTCTTCTTCAAAATAGTGCCATGGGATCTTTTACATCCACCTGAGAGAGCAGACGGGACCTCGGCTTAACGTCTCATCTGAGAGACGCCACCTCTGACAGTGCAGCATTTCCCTGGGAGTATCAGTTTAGATTTTGTGCTCAAGTGTCTGGAGCAGGGATTGAACCCACAACATTCTGACTCAGAGCCGAGAGTGTTACCCACTGAGCCTCGGCTGACACCTCGTTGGAAGGGGAAACAAGTAACCACTTTGCCCTTCATACCCAGTACATCACAAGGCTGTCAATCCCAGGGAGCACTCAGGAGTGACAGAATTTGCATACCCATTTAAACCTGTGAAGTTATGTTCTTTTTGCAGGGTGGCACATGTCAAAATTCAAAACATTTATCCTTTTTAAACCCAAATGAATTGTTGTTGTACCTGACAAGTGACATTTGGCTCCCGCAAGGCAATGCTGCTTCCTGACAGATCAGCCCTCGGATCCCCAGAGAGCTCGAGATATAGGGGTGTATAGAGTAAATGAGGGGAAACTGTTTCCAATGGCTGAAGGGTCGGTAACCAGAGGACACGGATTTAAGGTAATCGGCAAAAGAACCGAAGGCAGCATGAGGAGTTTTTTTTACGCAGCGAGTTGTTGTGATCTGGAACTCGCTGCCTGGAAGGAAGCAGATTCAATAGTAACTTTCAAAAGGGAATTGGAAAAATACTTGATGGGGGAAAGTTTGTAGGGCTGTGGGGAAAGAGCGGGGCAGTGGGACTAATTGGATAGCTCTTTCAAAGAGCCGGCACAGGCACGATGGGCCGAATGGCCTCATTCTGTGCTGTATCATTCTGTGATATTGTCTTTTATTAACATTTGTATAGCATCTTTTATGTACAAAATGTTCGGAGGCACTTTAGTAGTAAGGTGGATCAAAAGCTGATCTGGGAGAGACAGAGCTTAGATGGGGTGATTGAAGGGTTGGATGTAAAGATAGGTTTTGAGAAGATTTTTTTAAGGGAAGAGAGGGAAGTATGAGACGGAACGGTTTGGTGTGTGAGTTCAAGAGAGCAGGGCCCAGGTGGCTGAAAACTGCCACCCATGTTGGGGCAAAGAGAATGGGCGATGACCATGACGGCAGAGATAGAAGGCTGAAGGATGGAAGTGAGGGGAAGTAGCTTCTGGAGGAGGTTACACAAGTAGGCTCGAGCAAGGCCATGGAGGGATTTCAGGACAAGGGTGGGAGTTTCAGCTCAGGCTGCGTACAGTGACACCACAAGTCCTGGCCAGAATGGAGATGATTGGGTAATGCCCCCATCAATCACGCCTGGAAGTGACTGGGATTGATTTTACGCACATCATTTGTATTGTGTAACTATCCTCAACTCACTGCATTTTGCCAGAGAAATAATCCTGCTGTAATAGGGAGACTCTGCTATAGTTTGGGTCATGAGTTCGGAGACTCTGTTTGCTGTAGTTTGGGTCATGAGTTCGGAGACTCTGTTTGCTGTAGTTTGGGTCATGAGTTCGGAGACTCTGCTATAGTTTGGGTCATGAGTTCGGAGACTCTGTTTGCTGTAGTTTCGGTCATGAGTTCGGAGACTCTATTTGCTGTAGCTTGGGTCATGAGCTCGGAGACTCTGTTTGCTGTAGTTTGGGTCATCAGTTCGGAGACTCTGTTTGCTGTAGTTTGGGTCATGAGCTCGGAGACTCTGTTTTGCTGTAGTTTGGGTCACGAGTTCGGAGACTCTGTTTGCTGTAGTTTTGGTCATGAGTTCGGAGACTCTATTTGCTGTAGCTTGGGTCATGAGTTCAGAGACTCTGTTTGCTGTAGTTTGGGTCATGAGTTCGGACACTCTGTTTGCTGTAGTTTGGGTCACGAGTTCAGAGACTCTGTTCGCTATAGTTTCGGTCATGAGTTCGGAGACTCTGTTTGCTGTAGTTTCGGTCATGAGTTCGGAGACTCTGTTTGCTGTAGTTTGGGTCATGAGTTCGGAGACTCTGTTTGCTGTAGTTTGGGTCACGAGTTCGGAGACTCTGTTTGCTGTAGTTTCGGTCACGAGTTCAGAGACTCTGTTTGCTGTAGTTTCGGTCATGAGCTCGGAGACTCTGTTTGTGCTAGTCTTGGTCACGAGTTCGGAGACTCTGTTTGCTGTAGTTTGGGTCATGAGTTCGGAGACTCTGTTTGCTGTAGTTTGGGTCATGAGTTCGGAGACTCTGTTTGCTGTAGTTTGAGTCATGAGTTCGGAGACTCCGTTTGCTGTAGTTTGGGTCACGAGTTCGGAGACTCTGTTTGCTGTAGTTTCGGTCATGAGTTCGGAGATTCTGTTTGCTGTAGTTTGGGTCATGAGTTCGGAGATTCTGTTTGGTGTAGTTTCGGTCATGAGTTCGGAGATTCTGTTTGCTGTAGTTTCGGTCATGAGTTCGGAGACTCTGTTTGCTGTAGTTCCTGCATAAATTAAAACCACAAGTCCCACCGCCTCCAACTCATTGACTGACACAGTCAATATTCACTCCGTTAAATTTAATGTTTTGGGGGACAGGAGACCAGCACAGATCCATGATATGTGAGCCTGAATAGGGCTTAGTGTGGGACAGGAGACAGCCAGCTGCATTTTGGGCAAGTTTGGACGAAGACAAAGGATTCCTTGCTTCATCATTGGTTCCCACACTTTGCTGAGCTTGAAAAGCCTGCAAAGAGAAATCCGAAAGTCTGTTAACCAAAACGTAGAAACATAGAAAAATAGGAGCAGGAGTAGGCCAACAAGAGGCAGAGATGGAAGTTGTAGCGCAAACACTCGGGCCTTTTTTAAATTTATTTTTTGACATTACAGGCGATGTGTTTGCACGTGGAGTCACATTGCAACCCCCTCTGGGAATCCCTCCCCGTGCTCAGACCATCAGTGGTCCGCTGGGGCCTGCTACCGTCACGCGCTTCAAACTGAATGAGACGCAGAGGCACTAAAAGCCCAGAGGACCAGGACGGAGGCATGATGGGCAACAAATTCGCGGAAATTCAAATTCCAGTGGCTCCAATAATTAACTCTCAACCAAGATCACCAAAACGGATTGACACGGATTATGTGGATGTACTTACGGTGAAACTGACAGCGCTCACCGTAATTACCCTGTGAAACTGACAGCAGCTTCTGGCGTCCGCACATGCGCACTTAACCGTGGAAATACAAAAGTTGCTGTCAGTGATTCCACACCGCACACTGTTGAAGTCCCCGCAGATGGCAATCTTTCGAAATCACTTGAACTGATGTGAACGTCCCCTTTTACGCAGTAATATCGCTGTTAAGACCCCCTGAAAAAGTCAAGCCTTTTGAATGAGGGGCAACTGGGTTTTTAACGGTGTACTGAGTCATAACTACTGCTGAACAACCTCACTGGCCCTGAAAAGCTAATTTTATATTTGTGAATGTCAAATTTTCCCATTTTGATAAAAATTCCATAGGTTTCTAATATAATGGGGGAAAATTTGGGTTGCTTTGCGCCTCCCGTTAGTGCCCAAACAGGGCACAAAACATATCGCGAAATTCAGCGGGAGGTTAGCGGCGGCACTGCTGGCGATGACGTCATCGCCATGTGCTGCGCCCTGCTCACGCCCCGGCCGTAGCGCCACGATATTGACTCGCAGCACCCCAAGAGGGATGCGGGGCGCTTCCAGTAGCACCCTGCTTCCCTCTTGGGGCGCAACCACTCAATTTCCGGCGCGGGGGCGATAAAAGTAGCGCCCCGGCATTTGGGGCACTACTCAATTTTTAGCCCAATATTTTTAAAAAGTTTTTTAATGATATTTTATATTTTAGCTTCCATCTTAATCCCATGTGTATGTCCCAATCCCAAATGAAGGATAATCAATGTATTTAGTAGTGTCAGCTGTGGCTCAGTGGGTAGCACCCTCACCCTCTGAGTCTGAAGGTTTGTGGGTTCAAGTCCCACTCCAGAGACTTGAGCACAAAAATCTAGGCTGACACTCCAGTGCTGAACTGAGGGAGTGCTGCACTGTCGGAGGTGCTGTTTTTTGGATGAGACGTTAAACTGAGGCCTTGTTTGGTCTCAGGTGGATGTAAAAGATCCCATGGCACTATTTGAGTAGAGGATTATCCCTCAGTCAACAAAACAGATTATCTGGTCATTATCACATTGCTGTTTGTGGGAGCTTGCTGTGCGCAGATTGGCTGCTGTGTTTCCTACATTACAACAGTGACTCCACTTCAAATAGTACTTCATTGGATGTAAAGCGCTTTGGGATGTCCTGAGGTCGAGAAAGGCGCTGTAGAAATGCGAGCCTTTCTTTTCATTTTACTTCCTGGTTTGCTGTCTGTGAGAATTCTTCGATGTGATTGGCTACTTAGCCTGCTTGATGCCATCACTGTGGCTGGAAGCTGGAGATCCCCTTGAGTTGGCGGCAGAATGAAATTACCATCGGGAGAGGTGAAATCCACGCCACAGAGATCGCTGGATCTTTGTGGGCAGCTTTCTCCAAGGTCAACAGCGAGCGCCGTCACTTCGCCGCTGACCGCAAAATCCGGGCCATTATCTGATCATTATCACATTGCTGTTTGTGGGACCTTGCTGTGCCCAACTCAGCTGCTGCGTTTCCCACATTGCAACAATTCCTGTTGCTCATTGAGCTGCACCCAGCATAATTCAACGCCTTGAGGAGCGGAAGAGGGGATGGGGAGAGATGAAGAAATCTACAACCTTGTGACGTGGGCCCTGCTTTTTTTCTTCTATTACCCTGACTGCCTCAGCGTTTGGGTGATTCACACACCTGGCATGGCTAGTGACACCCGTTTTGAGAGAGTTTCGAATCTTACAGCGATTCCTCGGCGTAATATCGAGCTTTTCCAAGCCGAGCTGATTGCGTTTGTGAAGTGATTGAGTGAGGCGATCAGTTGTCGTGACATTAAATTGCTTTCTGGTGTCGCAGGGCCTGAAATTGATTTTTGCCTTTCTCCTGATTTCATGCCTCGACTGGGGACTGAAGGATTCCAGCAGCAACTAACGGCGCCGGGCGAATTTGACACAGATTGTGACATGGCGTTCTGGATACTGCGTCCCTCCGCGCAATAAATAAATAAGAGGAGCGATTTGTCGGGGCTGCGACACCCCACAGCATGTCCTACCGATTTACTCACTTGCCTCCTGATTTGCGGCCGGTCCAATTGTGCTTCGAGAAGATGCAGCGCAAAGCAGAGGCGCAAGGGTGGTCCCCAGCCCTGCAGGAAAGGCTGCACAACCCTGGGGGAGATGTCTGAGAGGTAGTCTTAATGAGATCTGCAAGAGTGTAAATGGTATGGGAAAGGGAAACAAAAGGTTAAGAGAAGATTGAAGAGAGGTGTTCAAAAATTATGAGGGGGTTTGATGGAGCAGATCAGTAGAATCTGTTTCCACTGGCAGGAGGGTCGGTAACCAGAGGACACAGATTGAAGATAATTGGCAAAAGAACCAGAGGGGAGATGAGGAGAATTTTTTTTACGCAGCGAGTTGTTGTGATCTGGAATGCGCTGCCTGAAAGGAAGCAGATTCAATCGTAACTTTCAAAAGGGAATTGGATAAATACTTGAAAAGGAAAGTTTTGCAGGGCTATGGGGAAAGAGCAGGGGAGTGGGACTAATTGTATAGCTCATTCAAAGAGCCGGCACAGGCATGATGGGCCAAAAGGCCTCCTTCTGTGGTGTATGATTCTGGCTGCGTTTATTTGCACCACAAGTGGGTTCGACCAGATTTCTGATTGGTCCCCTTGGAGGACAAGACACACCCAACAGTTTGTCTAGAATGTGCAATTTGATCCTGCCTGCTGGAGAGTAATTCAAAGTCTCTGCAATGTGTAATTTGATCCATTCATTGTCACAGGCAGGCTCCTCGAGCCAAGCAGCTCCAAGGCAGCCATGACAGTGGCATCTACCTGTTAATGTGGAGGATCACCTAGAAAAGCAAGATAACTCTCACACAGGCAACATACGGCCAGCCCGGTCAACCGCCTCCCAATCAACAGTTGAGTGATATGACATAAAATGCTGGAAATGCTCAGCAAGTCAGGCATCATCTGTGGAGCGAGAAACACGGTTAACGTTTCAGGTCGATGACCTTTCATCAGAATGTGAAACGTTAACTGTTTCTCCTTCTGTAAATGCTGCCTGAATTACTGAGTGAAATCCACAGCATTGACTATTTTACAGAATTTGAGCTGCAAGGTTGGTTTAGTGAGGCGCATTTCATTCAACGAGAACAGGTGAGGGTGACGTCATTGCAAGTGACATCACTAGCGGAGCGGTAGATTTTTAGCATGAGCTGAGAATGACATTGTCGAGAGGCCCGGCTCATGCACAGGATGACATCACGAGTCAAGCGAAAACCGGAAGTACCCACACTGTCACTATTCACTCCATCAAACCTGGGTGAGAGCTGCGGTGACTGATGGGGCATTGTGTGTGGGTCACAGATTGTTCACAGGTTTATTGGCTAGAAAGTGTGGGGGTGGGGAGTCACCTTTAACATTACCAAGTGAATAGTGACAGTGTCATGACTTCCGGATGTCGTCCAGTTCTTCCTCCATCCCCACTGTTCTCTCTTTGCTACCCCACCAGTGAATTCCTGACCTCCTCTCCTCCCGAACTCCTGACCTTCTCTCCTCCCGAACTCCTGACCTTCTCTCCTCCCGAACTCCTGACCTCCTCTCCTCCCGAACTCCTGACCTTCTCTCCTCCCGAACTTCTGACCTCTCCTCCCGAACTCCTGACCTCCTCTCCTCCCGAACTCCTGACCTTCTCTCCTCCCGAACTCCTGACCTCCTCTCCTCCCGAACTCCTGACCTCCTCTCCTCCCGAACTCCTGACCTTCTCTCCTCCCGAACTCCTGACCTTCTCTCCTCCCGAACTCCTGACCTTCTCTCCTCCCGAACTCCTGACCTTCTCTCTTCCCGAACTCCTGACCTTCTCTCCTCCCGAACTCCTGACCTTCTCTCCTCCCGAACTCCTGACCTTCTCTCCTCCCTCTGATCCTCTCTCCTCTCTGATCCTCTCTCCTCTCCTCCCTCTGATCCCCTCTCCTCTCCTCCCTCCGATCCTCTCTCCTCTCCTCCCTCCGATCCTCTCTCCTCTCCTCCCTCCGATCCTCTCTCCTCTCCTCCCTCCGATCCTCTCTCCTCTCCTCCCTCCGATCCCCTCTCCTCTCCTCCCTCTGATCCTCTTTCCTCTCCTCCCTCTGATCCTCTCTCCTCTCTGATCCTCTCTCCTCTCCTCCCTCTGATCCTCTCTCCTCTCCTCCCTCCGTTCCCCTCTCCTCCCTCCGATCCTCTCTCCTCTCCTCCCTCTGATCCCCTCTCCTCTCCCCGCTCCGATTTCCTGGCGAAAACTGGCTAGCAACAGGGAGGAAACGTGGTTCAGGCCGCAGCCCTGCGGCTAAGCGCATGCGCGGTTGGAACATCGGGTGCACACGTGCAGCCAGTGGTGGGGGCGGGACGGTATTTAGGCTCCGCCCCCATACAGTGCACATGTACAGAATGACTCAAAGTTCTTTGTGTCAGCAATCACTCCCTACGATTCTATGAAGTCCGAATAAACAACTTCAAATTGAGAGTAGGACAAAGTTGGGGGGAGGGGGTCACGGGTTTAAACCAGTAAAAGGCCCATGTGGGATTGAGATCAGGATGTTTCACTTCACGTTGAATGGGCTCCTAGACAGAGTAGCGGAGGGAGAAATGCCTGGGAGGTTTTCAAGATCCGATTGGATGCTGCAATGGGGGAGACTGGATGGTCATCCTGGACGATTCGCTGAGATGGGATGAATGACTTGCCTCATCCGTAATGACCTTGTGAACCCGGAGGCAACGGATGTTCCCTGAGGTAGGGTGAGCGCAGTGTCACACACTCCATGGCAACGGGCTGAGTGAGTTGTCTGTACAGGGCCAGCGGAGAAAGGCCGGCATGGAGAGAAAGAGAGACTTACATTTCTATAGCGCCTTCCACGACCTCAGGACGTCCCAAAGCGCTTTACAGCCAATGAAGTACTTTTGAAGTGTAGTCACTGTCGTAATGTAGGAAATGCAGCAGCCAAATTGCGCACAGCAAGCTCCCACAAACAGCAATGTGATAATGACCAGATAATCTGTTTTAGTGATGTTGGTTGAGGGATAAATATTGGCCCAGGACACCGGGGAGAACTCCCCTGCTCTTCTTCGAAATCGTGGCCATGGGATCTTTTACATCCACCTGAAAGAGCAGACGGGGCCTCGGTTTAATGTCTCATCCAAAAGAACTACTAACAGTGCAGCGCTCCCTCAGCACCGCACTGGGAGTGTCAGCCTGGATTTTGTGTTCAAGTCCTGGAGTGGGACTTGAACCCACAACCTTCTGACTCAGAGGCGAGAGAGAGTGTGCCCACTGAGCCACAGCTGACAGAATAGGTGATCACGAGACACAAAGGAGAGGGAGAGAGACAAACACACTGAGAGTCGGTCTGAGAGTTAACGGAATTTCGGGCATCTTTCACCCGCAGAAATTCACCTTCCCTAACTACGAATTATAGAATAAAGTATGAAGTCTGTAGACTACATGGCCAGGAACAGCCCGTGCCATTGTCCTGGGACATTCATCGTAATCTGGGTGTTCAGAGACTCGTTCCGGGGACCGTGGGTCAGTACCAGTTTCCCAAACCCCACTGGCACAGGAATTGCTCTCAGCCCCCGCCCCCAAAATGCTAAGTACCCCGACACGGGAAACTGGGCCGGGGTCAGCACGGGAAACTGGGCCGGGGTCAGCACGGCGAACTGGGCCGGGGTCAGCACGGCGAACTAGGCCGGGGTCAGCACGGAAACTGGGCCGGGGTCAGCACGGGAAACTGGGCCGGGGTCAGCACGGCGAACTGGGCCGGGGTCAGCACGGCGAACTAGGCCGGGGTCAGCACGGCGAACTGGGCCGGGGTCAGCACGGCAAACTAGGCCGGGGTCAGCACGGCGAACTGGGCCGGGGTCAGCACGGGAAACTGGGCCGGGGTCAGCACGACGAACTGGGCCGGGGTCAGCACGGCGAACTGGGCCGGGGTCAGCACGGCGAACTGGGCCGGGGTCAGCACGGTGAACTGGTGTGAGTGGGGCGCGGCGTGAGTGGGGCGCGGTGTGAATGTGGCACGGTGCGGTGTGAGCGAGGCGTGGTGTGAGCGGGGCGCGGTGTGAATGGTACACGGTGTGAGCGGGGCGCGGTGCGAGCGGGGCGCGGTGTGAGTCGGTCGTGGTGTCAGTGAGGCGCGGTGTGAATGGGGCGCGGTGTGAGTCGGTCGTGGTGTCAGTGGGGCGCGGTGTGAATGAGGCGCGGTGTGAATGGCGCGCGGTGTCAGTGGGGCGCGGTGTGAATGAGGCGCGGTGTGAATGGCGCGCGGTGTCAGTGGGGCGCGGTGTGAATCGGGTGCCGATTTGCTAATGCCCATTTCGTGCTGCTCGTGTAGAACAATTTCACCCCCCACCACTTGGATTCTGCTCCGGAGTTTGGAACCTGTCTGAAGAATTGATGCTCATTTCATTTGGTTTCGATTTTCTGTAAATTGAAATAATGAGCTGCTGGGTTTGGCTTTGAGCAGGAAGCTTCTAGAAAATCTCAGTGTTGCTGCCAACATCAGATACGACGCAATCTTCTTGTATTCTTGATGTCCTTGATCACAAGTTGTCTGCTTGCCCGTGTTATGTGACTTCGCTCACTTTCTCTATTATATGGCCTCCTTCTGTGTTGTAACATTCTGTTTGATGAAGCTGCCACACCAGACCTGGACATTGGTGACAACTCACTATGTGCCCCAAAGCTTCCGGCCCCGGCTCCTGCCCCTGAAGGAGGCCGGGTCCCTCAGCAGATCCATACGACTTGGAAATATATCGGCCATTCCTTCATCGTCGCTGGGTCAAAATCCTGGAACTCCCTCCCCAACAGCACTGTGGGAGCACCTTCACCACACGGACTGCAGCGGTTCAAGAAGGCGGCTCACCATTAGGGATGGGCAATAAATGCTGGCCTTCCCAGCGTCGCCCACACCCCAGGAACGAATAAAAAAAATATTGAAAGAGCCTGGCCTGGAAAGCAGCAACACAATTGTTCAGATGTAAACAGGAGGGAAAGGGCACTTAAGAAAAACAAAACAAAACAAACACTTCTTTGCTGGCGGCTGGTGGAAGGTTGACAGTAATGGGCTCTCGACTGCCACAAGCCACAGACTGGAGCTCACCGCTGCTTTACTGCTCCCAAAAAAAACCCCATAGGTCAATAGGTCAGTGTGGGAGGTGACAGTGTTCGGCTTCACTTGGGTGAGATGTAGTGTTCTCGGAGGGGCAATAACCTGCAGTACTGGGTGTGAGGGAGAGCCCGTGATTTGTAATTAAAGACAAGCACATTAATTAAACGGCGAGGCCGCAGAACAAGCTGATCAATCACACTGCTGCTCTCAGTCACTGCAGGAATGCCAGTCCATTGCCATTCAATTATACGTCTTCTCCCCGTCATCCTGTCTGGGCATCTCCCCCCCGTACACATCCCCACCCACCCACCCCATTAATAGTGTCAGCCGTGGCTCAGTGAGTAGCACTCTCGCCTTGGTTGTGGATTCAAGTCCCACTCCAGGGGGGGGGCGGCAGGGGTGAGGGATCAGGGGTGAGGGATCAGGGGTGGGGGATCAGGGGTGAGGAGGATCGGGGGTGGGGGATCAGGGGTGAGGGATCAGGGGTGGGGGATCAGGGGTGAGGGATCAGGGGTGGGGGATCAGGGGGAGGGATCAGGGGTGAGGGATCAGGGGTGGGGGATCAGGGGTGAGGGATCAGGGGTGGGGGATCAGGGGTGAGGGATCAGGGGTGGGGGATCAGGGGTGAGGGATCAGGGGTGGGGGCTCAGGGGTGGGGGGATCAGGGGTGGGGGGATCAGGGGTGAGGGATCAGGGGTGGGGGATCAGGGGATCCGGGGTGGGGGGATCAGGGGTGGGGGATCAGGGGTGGGGGATCAGGGGTGGGGGATTAGGGGTGTGGGTGATCCAGGGGTGGGGGATCAGGAGTGGGGGGGGCCAAGGGTGGGGGATCAGGGGTGGGGGGGCCAGGGGTGAGGGATCAGGGGTGAGGGATCAGGGGTGGGGATCAGGGTGGGGGATCAGGGTGGGGGGGCATGGGGTGGGGGGGGCCAAGGGTGGGGGATCAGGGGTGAGGGATCAGGGGTGAGGGGATCAGGGGTGGGGGGATCAGGGGTGAGGGATCAGGGGTGAGGGATCAGGGGTGGGGGATCAGGGGTGGGGGTGATCCAGGGGTGGGGGATCAGGGGTGGGGGGGGCAAGGGTGGGGGATCAGGGGTGGGGGATCAGGGGTGAGGGATCAGGGTGGGAGGATCAGGGGTGAGAGATCAGGGGTGAGGGATCAGGGGTGGGGGATCAGGGGTGGGGGATCAGGGGTGGGGGATCAGGGGTGGGGGATCAGGGGTGGGGGATCAGGGGTGGGGGATCAGGGGTGAGGGATCAGGGGTGGGGGATCAGGGTTTGGGGGTTCAGGGTAGTATCTGTATTCGAGTGCAATTGGGATCATCTTTTTTTAGTTACTTAATGGGATGGCAGCAGTTCTATGGGATCAAAGCTGAAGGGATGTTAAATTGTTATTCAATTAACTTCATGCGCAGAAAATAATATAACCTAAAGCCTCAGGGGTGTGGAGCAGAGCTACGATGCAGTGAGGCTGGGGGTCGATTGAAAATTTCAAAACTGAGATTGATCAATTTTTGTGAGGTAAGGGTATTAAAGGTTACAGAACCAAGGCGGGTAGATGGAGTTAAGATACAGATCAGCCATGAACTAACTGTATGTGGGAACAGGCTGGAGGGGCTGAATGGCCTCCTCCTGTTCCTATGGTACCAGATCAGAGGACGGGCAGAGTTTGAACCAGACTGTGACACTGCCGAAATGCTAAGAAACCTTGGATGTTGTTCAAAGGAAATAAATGTTCTCGGGATTAAAGAGAAAACTGGGTGTCTCCCTGATGGCCCAGTGCTTAAATACAACATGATATGGAGATGCCGGTGTTGGACTGGGGTGGACAAAAATTAGAAGTCGCACAACACCAGGTTATAGTCCAACAGTTTTATTTGAAATCACAAGCTTTCAGAGCTATCGATCGCCCCTTCCTCAGGTGAAGTAAAGAGATACAGAATCGCCAAAGCATATATACATAAGAACATAAGAACATAAGAAATAGGAGCAGGAGTAGGCCAATCGGCCCCTCGAGCCTGCTCCGCCATTCAATAAGATCATGGCTGATCTGATCCTAACCGCCAATCTACTATCACAGAACCATCTCCTGCATCTAACAGAATTGCACACACGAAATAGGAGCAGAATCAGGCTACACGGTCCCTGGGCCCGCTCCACTACCCACAGGGCCATGACCGATCCGAACCTAGACTCATGTCCAAATTCCTGCCCGCTCCCCGTAACCCTTAATGCCCTTTACTTCTAGGAAACTGTCTATTTCTGTTTTAAATTTATTTAATGATGTAGCTTCTACAGCTTTTTGTGGCAGCATATTCCATGGACCTACCACCCTCTGAGTGAAGTAGTTCCTCCTCATCTCAGTTTTGAAAGAGCAGCCCCTTATTCTAAGACTATGTCCCCTAGTTCTAGTCTCACCCGTCATCGGGAACATCCTCCCCGCATCCACCCGATCCAACCCCTTCACAATCTTATATGTTTCAATAAGATCGCCTCTCATTCTTCTGAACTCCAATGAGTAGAGTCCCAATCTACCCAACCTCTCCTCATATGACCACCCCCTCATCCCCGGGATTAACCGAGTGAACCTTTTTTGCACTGCCTCGAGAGCAAGGATGTCTTTCCTTAAGTAAGGACACCAAAACTGTATGCAGTATTCCAGGTGCGGTCTCACCAATACCTTGTACAACTGAAGCAATACCTCCCTATTTTTATATTCTATCCCCCTAGCAATGAAAGCCAACATTCCATTTGCCTTCTTAATCACTTGCTGCACCTGCATACTAACCTTTTGAGTTTCGTGCACCAGGACCCCCAGATCCCTTTGCACTTCAGTACTCTCCAGTTTCTTGCCATTAAGATAATAAATTGCTCTAGGATTTTTCCTGCCAAAGTGCATCACCTCACACTTTCCAGTGTTGTATTCCATCTGCCAAATCTCTGCCCACTTACTTAGCCTGTCTATGTCCCCTTGCAGGTTTTTTATGTCCTCCTCACTCACTACTTTCCCTCCCATCTTTGTATCATCTGCAAATTTTGATATGTTACACTTGGTCCCTTCCTCCAAATCGTTAATATAGATTGTAAAGAGTTGGGGACCCAGCACTGACCCCTGTGGAACACCACTAGTTACTGATTGCCAGTCTGAGAATGAACCATTTATCCCAACTCTTTGCTTTCTGTTAGATAGCCAATCCTCTATCCATGCCAGAATATTACCCCCAAACCCGTGATTTTTTACCTTAAGCAATAATCTTTTGTGTGGCACCTTGTCAAATGCCTTTTGGAAGTCTAAATACACTACGTCCACTGGTTCCCCTTTATCCACTCTATATATTACTTCCTCAAAGAATTCCAGCAAATTTGTCAAACATGACTTCCCCTTCGTAAAACCATGCTGACTTTGTCCTATTAAATTATGATTATCCAAATGTCCTGTTACTGTTTCCTTAATAATGGACTCCAAAATTTTACCTACCACAGATGTTAGGCTAACCGGTCTATAGTTACCAGCCTTCTGTCTACTGCCCTTTTTAAATAAGGGTGTTACATTAGCAGTTTTCCAGTCTGCCGGGACCTTAGCGGAATCCAGGGAGTTTTGAAAAATTATTACCAATGCATCTACAATCCTTACCGCCACTTCCTTCAAGACTCTAGGATGTAAGCCATCAGGTCCAGGTGATTTATCCGCCTTGAGTCCCATTATTTTACCGAGTACCACTTCCTTAGTGATATAGATAGAGAACAATGCATGTGTTACTTACAAAAGCAGACGACTATATTTAAATCACCCTGACTGTTTATCTGCCGAGGTGTGACAAAAGGCAATCAGGTCACATCAAAGACATAGCAAGATACAACTGAGACAATGAGGTGGAGCCACAGGGGGTCCAATGTGTCAAAAGCCGCAGTATGGGAAACGATAAACTTTAAAATTTTTACTTTTTTACTGGGAATCACATCTGTTAACAAGCCAACGACGACTCGAGTCTGGATCACGTCATGTATCGTGACATAAACCCAAGATCCCGATTGAGGCCATCCTCATGAGTGCGGAACTTGGCTATCAGTTTCTGCTTGATGATTTTGCGTTGTCGTGTGTTTCTAAGTCCGCCTTGGAGAACGCTTACCCGCAGATCCGAGGCTGAATGTCCTTGACTGCTGAAGTGTTCCCCGACTGGGAGGGAACACTCCTGCCTGGTGATTGTTGCGCGGTGTCCGTTCATACGTTGTCTCAGTGTCTGCATGGTCTCGCCGATGTACCATGCCGCGGTGCATTCTTTCCTGCAACGTATGAGGTAGACAACGTTGGACGAGTCACATGAGTATGTACCATGTACCTGGTGGGTAGTGTCCTCACGTGTGATGATGGTATCTGTGTTGATGATCTGGCATGTCTTGCAGAGGTTGCCGTGGCAGGGTTGTGTGGTGTCGTGGTCGCTGTTATCCTGAAAGCTGGGTAATTTGCTGCGAACGATGGTACTTCTGAGGTTAGGCGGCTGTTTGAAGGCAAGTAGTGGAGGCGTGGGGATGGCCTTAGCGAGGTGTTCGTCGTCATCGATGACATGTTGGAGGCTGCGAAGAACATGGCGTAGTTTCTCCGCTCCGGGGAAGTACTGGACGACGTAGGGTACCCTGTTGGTTGTGTCCCGTGTTTGCCTTCTGAGGAGGTCTATGCGATTTTTCGCTGTGGCCCGTCGGAACTGTCGATCGATGAGTCGAGCGTCATATCCCGTTCTGACGAGGGCGTTTTTCAGCGTCCGTAGGTGTCCATCGCGTTCCTCCTCGTCTGAGCAGATCCTGTGTATTCGCAGGGCTTGTCCATAGGGGATGGCTTTTTTAACGTGGTTAGGGTGGAAGCTGGAGAAGTGGAGCATCGTGAGGTTGTCCGTGGGCTTGCGGTAGAGTGATCACCATGGACTACTCCTCAGAATCGGTTTCATTCCTGGACACACGAATCTCCATCAAAGACGGACACCTCAGCACTTCACTCTACCGCAAGTGTTTAGCGCCGCCACAAAATGTCTAGTTAAGTTCGCGAGCGGCACAAACATCGCTGCGCCCGGGCGCTAGCTGCTTTGCGCCCCATTAGCGCCCTCTTAAGGCGCTAACGGGAGGCGCAACCAACTGAATTTTTCCCCCATGATCTCCCCCTGACAAAGCCATGCTGACTATCCTTGATTAATCCTTGCCTCTCCAAGTGGAGACTAATTCTGTCCCTAACAATTTTTTCCAATAATTTCCCTACCACTGATGTTAGACTCACTGGCCTGTAATTCCCTGGTTTATCCCTACTACCCTTCTTGAATAATGGTACTACGTTAGCTGTCCTCCAGTCCTCTGGCACCTCCCCTGTGGCCAGAGAGGTTCTGAAAATTTGTGTCAGAGCCCCTGCAATCTCCTCCCTTGCCTCACACAGCAGCCTGGGATACATCTCATCTGGGCCTGGGGATTTATCCACTTTTAAGCCCACTAAAACCGCTAGTACCTCCTCCCTCTCAATGTTAATTTGTTCAAGTATATCATAATCCCCCTGCCTGATTTCTATGCCTACATCGTCCTACTCCATAGTGAACACAGATGCAAAATATTCATTTAAAACCTCACCTACATCTTCCGGCTCTACACACAGATTGCCACTTTGGTCCCTAATGGGCCCTACTCTTTCCCTGGTTATCCTCTTGCCCTTAATATACTTATAAAACACCTTAGGATTTTCCTTTATTTTGCCCGCCAGTGTTTTTTCATGCCCCCTCTTTGCTCTCCTAATTTCTTTTATAAGTACCCCCCTGCACTTTCTATACTCCTCTAGGGCTTCCACTGTTTTTAGTCCTTTGTATCTGCCAAAAGCCTCCCATTTTTCCCTAATCCATTCTTGTATATCCCTTGACATCCAGGGTTCCCTGGACTTGTTGGTCCCACCCTTGACCTTTACGGGAACATGTTGGCGCTGTACTGTCTCTATTTCCTTTCTGAAAGACTCCCACTGCTCTGATGTGGATTTTCCTACAAGTAGCTGATCCCAGTCCACTTTGGCCAGATCCTGCCTTATCATATTAAAATCGGCCTTCCCCCAATTTAGAACCTTTATTTCCGGTCCATCTTTGTCCTTTTCCATGACTACCTTAAATCTCACCGAATTATGTTCACTGTCACCAAAATGCTCTCCTACTGACACTGGGGGGGAGAGAGAGACGGGGCTGGGGGGAGATAGAGAGAGACGGGGCTGGGGGAGAGAGAGAGACGGGGCTGGGGGAGAGAGAGAGACGGGGCTGGGGGAGAGAGAGAGACGGGGCTGGGGGAGAGAGAGAGACGGGGCTGGGGGAGAGAGAGAGACGGGGGCTGGGGGGAGAGAGAGAGACGGGGGCTGGGGGGAGAGAGAGACGGAGTCTGGGGGGAGAGAGAGACGGGGCTGGGGGAGAGAGAGAGACGGGGCTGGGGGGAGAGAGAGAGACGGGGCTGGGGGGGAGAGAGAGAGAGAGAGGCTCGGGGGGGAGATAGAGAGAGACGGGGCTGGGGGAGAGAGACGGGGCTGGGGGAGAGAGAGAGACGGGGGCTGGGGGGAGAGAGAGAGACGGGGCTGGGGGGAGAGAGAGACGGGGCTGGGGGGAGAGAGAGACGGGGGCCGGGGGGAGAGAGAGACGGGGCTGGGGGGAGAGAGAGACGGGGCTGGGGGAGAGAGAGAGACGGGGCTGGGGGGGGAGAGAGAGACGGGGCTAGGGGGGAGAGAGAGAGATGGGGCTGGGGGGAGAGAGAGAGACGGGGCTGGGGGGGAGAGAGAGACGGGGCTAGGGGGAGAGGCTGGGGAGGGGGAGACTGGGGAAATTAGGGGGCTTGTGTTGGGGGATGGGAAGGGCGTGGGAACCAGCATTTCCTACAGAGCTGGGAGCCGCAGCAACAATGGGGTGTGTGGGAGCGGCCCCGAGAGAGGAGCATCCTGTAAGGGAGTGAGTGAAACCTGGGGACCTCACTGTGAGTACGCAGTAACAGATTGTTTCCATTAGTGGGCGAATGGAGAACCAGAGGACAGAGACCGCGGGTTCTCAGTGGAAGAACCAAGGGGGGGAAAGGAGCAGAAACAGCATAAAGAGACAGTATAAAACTGAGCAGATTATTCAGTGTCGCACATTTAATACTGCTCACATCTTGTGCCAGCAGCATTAACATTACACGCAAACCTACTGTGACTCATACTTGAATCCTGCTTTCTGCAACAATCACTCTGGAAATCGATGAATGAAGTCTCCCTTTAATCCATGGGCTTTGTTCAAGACTCCCTGCTATCACCAGTTTCTCTCCTCGCACTTTTTATATTTTATTTCCCCCGCCCTCGTTTGGATTATCACCCACAATCCTCCAGCCACGAGTCACTGGGCCTGAACATCAGGCTGGGAGTATACCAACAACAACAACAACTTGTATTTACATAGCGTCTTTAACGTAGTAAAACTTCCCACTCCCCTTCACGGGAGTGTTATACGACAACAATTTGACACCGAGCCACATAAGGAGAAATTAGGGCAGCCGGCCAAAAGCTTGGTCGAAGGGGTAGGTTTTAAGGAGCGTCATAAAGGAAGAAAGATTTGTAGAGAGACGGAGAGGTTTAGGGAGGGAATTCCAGAGCTTAGGACCGAGGCAGCTGAAGGCACGGCCACCAATGGTGGAGCGATTATAATCAGGGATGCTCAAGAGGGCAGAATTAGAGGAGCGCAGATATCTCGGGGGGTTTGTGGGGCTGGAGGAGATTACAGAGATCGGGAGGGGCGAGGCCACGAAGGGATTTGAAAACAAGGATGAGAATTTTGGCATTGATCAGTCTACTGTTGTTCCTGGATGTGGTTCTGAGGCAGATCTCATTAGCTGTGATGGGTTCCACTTGGCTGAGCTGTTAGAGTGGAGCGAATTAGGCAGCGCACTTCAATGAGATCCTGTACTGACCCATCACTGCATTAACTCTCCCTGTAACTCCTGCACAGAAATAAACAGAGTGCGAAGCTACATTGCCAGCTCAGTCGAGTACAATCCCGGGTCTGTGCTGCTTAAAGTCTTCAGCGCACTGATCACCTCACCTTGAGTATTGAAGGCACAAGATGAAAGGCGCTAGATAAATGCAAGTCTTTCTTTAGAACATAAGGATTAGGAGCAGGAGTAGGCCATATGGCCCTTCGAGCCTGCTCTGCCATTCAATAAGATCATGGCTGATCTTCGACCTCAACTCCACTTTCCCGCCTGATCCCCATATCCCTTGAGTTCCCTGGAGATCAAAAATCTCTCGACCTCAGCCTTGAATATACTCAACGATCCAGCATCCACAGCCCTCTGGGGCAGAAAATTCCAAAGATTCACAACCCTCTGAGTGAAGAAAATCTTCCTCATCTCAGTCCTAAATGGCCGACCCCTTATCCAGAGACTGTAACCCCTTGTTCTAAACTCTCCAGCCAGGGGAAACAACCTCTCAGCATCTACCCTGTCAATCCCCTTCAGAATCTTGTATGTTTCAATGAGATCACCTCTCATTCTTCTAAACTCCAGAGAGCATCGGCCCATTCTACTCACTTACTTATTTTCTTTCTTTCTTTCTTTCTTTCTTCCTCTTTGCCTTATGAATAACTTCATTCAGTGTTAAGAGTTCCCACCTTGTTTTGGACGGTACAATCTGGTTATTTAGCCTATGAAGTAACCAGATTGCATGGTCCAAAACAAGGTGGGAATCCTAGCTAGATGCTGAGATATTTCTAAGATGTAAACTGGACCGCAAAGGCTCAAAGTTCCTCTACGCGTCTTCAAATTCCTCTCTACGTTATTTTGGCCATGTTAGTTGGGCTAACCACTTCATTAAAACATCTGGATTTGATGTAATTGCGTTAACCAGCGCACTAAAAACTCTGCAAGGGGGAACTTCAACATCCAAGGTTTTTGGAATAAGTCCATGTTTTCCACTTACAGAATCATGCAGCACAGAAGGAGGCCATTCAGCCCATCGTGCCTGTGCCGGCTCTTTGAAAGAGCTCTCCGATTAGTCCCACTCCCCCCTGCTCTTTCCCCATAGCCCTGCAAATTTCTCCTTTTCAAGTATCTATCCAATTCCCTTTTGAAAGTTACAATTGAATGCAGTGCATTCCAGATCTTCATAACTCTCTGCGGGAGTACAGCCCGCTTGCCTCTGTTTCTCTGTGGCGTTCTCGGCTTTTGAAGTTATTAAGGTTCTTACTGCATTTTCATGCTCAGCAAAGCAAACCGCGCTAATCAGGCCACAATTCTGCCCCGGGTCACGTTTTGTCAGCTTGGCTCAGTGAGTAGCACTCCCTCCTCTGAGTCAGAAGGTTCAAGCCCCACTCCAGAGACTTGAGCACATAATCCAGGCCAACACGACAGAGGGAGTGGCACATTTGCACGAGATGTTAAGCCGAGGCCCCGTCTGCCTGTTCAGGTGGACGTAAAGATCCCCATGGCACTATTTCGATGAAGAGCAGGGGAGTTCTCCTGATGTCCTCATAAACATTAATCCCTCAACCAACATCACTAAAACAGATGATCTGGTCATTATCACATTGCTGTTTGTGGGATCTTGCTGTGCATAAATCGGCTGCCACGTTTCCTACATTACAACAGTGACTAGACTTCAAAAGTACTTCATTGGCTGTAAAGCGCTTTGGGACGTCCTGAGGTGGTGAAAGGCGCTATAGAAATGCAAGTTGTTTCTTCAGGCTGAAAAGGAGGTAACCTTATCTCAAAGGAAACAGGGCAGGGAGCAGGGAAGGAATCGGAAAAGAGTCAGGGCAGCAATGAAAAAGAAAACAAAGATTTCCATGTGTATCACAGCGTCCTAACGCGCTTTACAGTCAACGAAGTACTTTTGAAGTGTGGTCACTGTTGTAATGTAGGAAACGCAGCAGCCAATTTGTGCACAGCAAGCTCCCACAAACAGCAATGTGATAATGACCAGTGATGTTGTTTGAGGGATAAATATTGGCCAGGACACTGGGGAGAACTCCCCCGCTCTTCTTCGAAATAGGGCCATGGGATCTTTTACATCCACCTGAGAGAGCAGACAGTCTAACATAGCATAGAAGATAGGAGCAGGAGTAGGCCATTCGGCCCCTCGAGCCTGCTCCGCCATTTAATGAGATCATGGTTGATCATCCAAATTCACTATCTTGTCCCTGCTTTCTCCCCATATCCCTTGATCCCTTTAGCCTTAAGGAATATATCTAACTCCTTCTTGAATATATTTAATGAATTGGCCTCAACTGCCTTCTGTGGTAGAGAATTCCACAGGTTCACCACTCTCTGGGTGAAGAAATTCCTCCTCATCTCAGTCCTAAATGGCTTACCCCTTATCCTTAGACTGTGACCCCTGGTTCTGGACTCCCCCGCCATCGGGAACATCCTTCCTGCATCTAGTCTGTCTAGTCCTGTTAGAATTTTATAAGTTTCAATGAGATCCCCCCTCATTCTTCTAAACTCTAGCGAATATAAGCCTAATCGACCCAATCTCTCTTCATACGTCATTCCTGCCATCCCAGGTATCAGTCTGGTGAATCTTCGCTGCACTCCCTCCATGGCAAGAACATCCTTCCTCATCTAAGGCGACCAAAACTGCACACAATACTCAAGGTGTGGTCTCACCAAGGCCCTGTACAACTGCAGCAAGACATCCTTGCTCCTGTACTCGAATCCTCTCGCTATGAAGGCCAACATACCATTTGCCTTCTTAACCGCCTGCTGCACCTGCATGCTTGCCTTCAGCGACTGGTGCACAAGGACACCCAGGTCTCGTTGCACTTCCCCTTTTCCCAATCTATTGCCATTCAGATAATAATCTGCCTTCCTGTTTTTGCCACCAAAGTGGATAACCTCGCATTTATCCACATTATACTGCATCTGCCATGTATCTGCCCAATCACCCAACCTGTCCAAATCATACTGGAGTTTCTCTGCATCCTCCTCACAGCACACACGCCCACCCAGCTCATCTGAAAGACGGCCCCTTCGACAGTGCAGCTCTCCCTCAGCACTGCACTGGGGCGTCAGTCCAGATTTTTGTGCTCAAGTCTCTGGCGTGGCCCTTAGAATCATAGAATCATAGAAAGTTACAGCACGGAAGGAGGCCATTTCGGCCCATTATGTCCGCGCCGGCCAACAAAGAGCTATCCAGCCTAATCCCACTTCCCAGCTCTTGGTCCATAGCCCTGCAGGTTACAGCATCCCAAGTGCACATCCAAGTACTTTTTAAATGTGGTTAAGGTCCCTGCCTCTACCATCCTTTCAGGCAGTGAGTTCCAGACCCCCACAACCCTCTGGGTGAAGAAATTTCCCCTCAAATCTCCTCCAGACCTTCCACCAATTACTTTAAATCAGTGACCCCACTGCTAAGGAAATAGGTCCTTTCTATCCACTTTATCTAGGCCCCTCATAATTTTATACACCTCAATAAGGTCTCCCCTCAGCCTCCTCTGTTCCAAGGAAAACAGACCCAGCCAATCCAGTCTTTCCTCATAGCTAAGATTCTCTACTCCCGGCAACATCCTTGTAAATCTCCTCTGTACCCTCTCTAGTGCAATCACATCTTTCCTGTAATGTGGTGACCAGAACTGCACGCAGTACTCTAGCTGAGGCCTAACTAGTGTTTTATACAGTTGAAGCATAACCCCCCTGCTCTTGTATTCTATGCCACAGCTAATAAAGGCAAGCATTCCCTAAGCCTTCTTAACCACCTTATCAACCTGGCCTGCTACCTTCAGGGATCTGTGGACATGCACTCCAAGGTCTCTTTGTTCCTCTACACTACTCAGTGTCCTACCATTTAATGTGTATTCCCTTGCCTTGTTAGCCCTCCCCAAATGCATTACCTCACACTTCTCCGGATTGAATTCCATTTGCCACTGTTCTGCCCACCTGACCAATTTATTGATATCTTCCTGCAGTCTACAGCTTCCTTCTTCAGTATCAACCACACAGCCGATTTTAGTATCATCTGCAAACTTCTTAATCATACCCCCTATATTTAAGTCTAGATCATTGATATATACCACAAAAAGCAAGGGACCCAGTACTGAGCCCTGCAGAACCCCACTGGAAACAGCCTTCCAGTCACAAAAACACCCATCAACCATTACCCTCTGCTTCCTGTCTCCGAGCCAGTTTTGAATCCAACTTGACACTTTGCCCTGGATCCCATGGGCTTTTAACTTCGTGACCAGTCTGCCATGTGGAATCTTATCAAAAGCCTTGCTAAAGTCCATATACACTACATCAAACGCACTACCCTCATCTAGATTAATTTAGGAATTCAGAATAAGCTAAGTGATGTGTAGGCTTACCAACCCTCCAGGATTAAAGATCAATCTCCAGAGGCAACCCAGGAGAAAAATTATCGGGGCTGCTTTAAAAAAAAGTGCTTTTTTCATTTTCTTTGAAGGCTTTATTCTTTATCTAAAAGTGTTGAAAATGAAGTAAACATGCTGTTGGAGTGGGCGGGGCAGTGAGAGGCCTGGCGGTCACGGGATGAAACCTCCAGGAATTCGTCCAACCAGATTTGGCGACCCTAGTGATGCAACAAAGGCTTTCGGTGGTATTGAGCAGGAATCAGGAAATGGGCTGACTGACCAGTGAGTGTTGTTCGATAAACGTGCAGTGCAGCTCCCTCTGCGGTGCAATGGGTTGCTGAGAGATCAGCGAAGCTGAGTGAGGCCTGCACTTACTGGATCCATCACCAGCAACAGTCGGAGGGCCAAGAGCAGCCAGAGTCAGACTATGGGAGGCGTTCCATTAGCGCTGCTCAATTATCAATGAGTCATAGCTCCATCTCCCACTGCCGCCCACCCAACATCTCACCAGTTATAAACTCTTTCCCCTCTCGTCGGTTTTGAGGCATGAGGTGTTGTTTACACACAGCCTGTTCCAAACATCTAACTCCAATTTTCTTCATTCGAAAGACTTTCTATCAGGTTTCTTTCCCCTCTGTTTTTCTCCCCTGACCGAGCTGAATCTTGCCGGGGGTATGGGTTCTACAGATGACAGCACATTTCCAGTATCTTACCCAAGCGGCCATCTTCACGCATGAGCCTTGACAGGGAGTGCGCAGGGAGAGGGGGTGCGACGCGTGGGGGAAGGGGTGCCGTGCATTGGGGAGGGGCTGCCCCACCTGAGGAGGGGGTGCAGCTTCATCGCAGCTGAATCTGATGCTGTCTTCAACCACAGTTGACAATGGCCAGGACCAGATAGAAAGAGAGAAACAACTTGCATTTCTATAGCGCCTTTCACGACCTCAGGACGTCCCAAAGCGCTTTACAGCCAATGAAGTACTTTTGAAGTGGAGTCACTGTTGTAATGTGGGAAATGCGGCAGCCAATTTGCGCACAGCAAGCTCCCACAAACAGCAATGTGATCATGACTAGATAATCTGTTTTAGTGATGTTGGTTGAGGGATAAATATTGCCCGGGACACCGGGGAGAACTCCCCTGCTCTTCTTCGAAATAGTGCCATGGGATCTTTTACATCCACCGGAGAGAGCAGACGGGGCCTCGGTTTAACGTCTCATCAGAGGAACAGCACCTCCGACAGTGCAGCACTCCCTCAGTACGGCACTGGGAGTGTCCGCGCAGATTTTGTGATGAAGTCTCTGGAGTGAGATTTGAACCTGAAACCCCCTCCCACAGTCAGGTATAGCAACAGTTTTGGGCAGGAGAAGTGTGAGGTAGGAGGAAGATGGAGGTCACTTATTCCTTGGGAGATAAGAAACTAAATGGAGTAGAGGAGCAAAGAGATCTGGGAATACAGATACAAAAATCGCCCAAAGTAGCGACACAAGTAGATAAGGCCATAAAGCGCGCAAACAAAGTGCTGAGGTCCATTCGTAGAAGAGTAAAGTACAAAAGCAGGGAGGCGATGTTAAATTTATCTAACACCTTGGTCAGACCACACTTGGAGTACTGTGCGCAGTTCCAGTCTCCATACTACTAAAGGATATCGAAGCACTGGAGACTGTGCGGAGAAGGTTGACGAGGAAGTTTACCAGAATTGCGAGGATGCGACTATCAGGAAAGATTGAGCAGGCTGGGGCTCTTTTCTCTGCAAAAGCAAAGACGGAGGAGACCAGCTAGAGCTCTATAAAAAGACAAAGGAATTCGATCGGAGGGATGTGGAGAAACTGTTTCCACTTGTGGGTGAGACCAGAACAAGGGGGGCATAAATATAAGATAGTCACTGACACATCAAATAAAGCATTTGGGAGGAATTTCTTCACACACAGAGTTGTGAGAATGTGGAACTCGGTTGCAGCAGACGGCAGCAATGTAGTTAAGAGGAGGCTTGAGTCGGACATGATGGAGAAGGGAATAGAGAGATACGGGGGCAGGGTGGAAAGAGGTCATTAGAGTGGAAGGACACTTACGTGGAATATAAACACTGGCATAGACCAGATGGGCTGAATAGCCTGTTTCTGTGCTGTAGATTCTATGGGGGAAAAATTCAGTATCGCCCATTTTGGGGGGGCTAATATCGGCCGGGCGCAAAGTTTAGCGCCCGGCGCTAATTATCACCTCCGACTGCAAAATTCGCCTCTATCGCCCCTGGAGGTGATTTGAGCGCTAAATCAGGCGCTACACACCTCTCTTAAGGCACAATCGTCAGGGAGCGAGGCGCTACCTCAGAACGCTACCGAAGCTCAGGCGATGTCAGTTACCATGGAAGCCAGACAGACTGGCGCCGTCCAGTTCTTAAAGGGGAGGGGCCATCTTGCTGGCCAGCCACACCCTGCTCATTGCAGCCTTGAATCTCAGCCTGGAGAGACCTCGAAAGCAATTGTGTTGGAAGCACTAATGGATAGGCTCAGGGAAAGAGCTCGGCGCTTAGGAACCTCAAAAGTGGTGCTGAGGGCCGAAACTCCTTAGGACAGCGTTAAAACCAAAAATTTTGCCGACAAGAAAAGGCAGGAAGCGGCCGCCTATAAATAGCGCTCCCCGAGCCCCTTCCCGACTTGAAAACGTTCCCCTCTACCTGTCGTTCCTAGCGTCAGGCGGTAAGGCAGGGGGCGCGACTCAACATCCGGCCCGGGGCGTTGCACGCTCGACTGACGTCACAATCTGCAGGCGCAGGAGATCGTGGCGGTAGTGTTCAGCGCCGCCGCAAAACAACTGGTCAATTTCGCGAGCGGCGCTAAAATCGCCGTGCGCGGACGCTAAGTTCCTAGCGCCCCGTTAGTGTCCTCGGAGGCGCTAAAGGGAGGCGCTAACCAACCAAATTTTTGCCCCTATGTAATTCTGTGTAAAGACCTTCATCCCATCTGGCCCACCTATGCCCTTGGTGCATTTTTATTTACCCTGAATCCCATTTATTGAGAAGACCCTCTCGAGTTCCTTCTTGACACACACACAGTGATGTTTCTTGTTCCATCCCCTGTGTCGGTTCCACGCACTTACCACCAGACGCGGCCTCACTCCCCGTGACCTGTAGAGTGCTTTTACCTGCCCAATAACAAGGGAATATGTAGCAAGCCCGGGGATCAAACAGAAAGTCCTGTTACTATCTATCGGAGTGAATGACAGGAGTATGGTAACACAGTGGTTATGTTGCTGGACTAGTAATCCAGTGATCTGGACTAATGATGGAAATCTAGGAGTTCAAATCCCACCACGGCAGCTGGGAAATTTAAATTTAATTAAATAAAAATCTGGAATTGAAAAGCTAGTATCAGTAATGGTGACCATGAAACTACCGGATTGTTGTAAAAACCCATCTGGTTCACTGATGTCCTTTAGGGAAGGAAATCTGCCGCCCTTACCTGGTCTGGCCGATATGTGACTCCAGACCCACAGCAAAGTGGTTGACACTTAACTGCTCTCTGAAATGGCCACACAGTTGTAATGAAGAAGGCGGCTCACCACCATCTTCTCGAGGGCAATTAGGGTCGGGCAATAAATGCTGGCCTTGCCGGCGACGCCCACATCCAAAGAATAAATGTTTAAAAAATTGACACCACTATGTCAGCCAGTGAGTTGGAGGCAGGGTGGAACTTGAGGTATTAATTTACAGAGTCTCCGAACTCATGACCGAAACTACAGCAAACAGAGTCTCCAAACTCATGACCCAAACTACTGCAAACAGAGTCTCCGAACTCATGACCGAAACTACAGCAAACAGAGTCTCTGAACTCATGACCCAAACTACAGCAAACAGAGTCTCCGAGCTCATGACCCAAACTACAGCAGAGTCTCCGAACTCATGACCCAAACTACAGCAGAGTCTCCCGACTACAGCAGGATTATTTCTCCAGCAAAATGCAGTGAGCGGAGGATAGTTACATACTATAAGCGATGAGCATAAAATCAGTCCCAGTCACTTCCAGCAATGCGGTTTCCAGGCGTGATTGACGGGGGGAAATAGCCAATCATCTCCATTCTGGCCGGGACTTGTGGTGTCACGATACGCAGCCATGCTATATTTCAAGCTCCTAGTTGTATAATGTGCCCTACAAAATCTTGCTCAATTTCAGAAGGCAATCCAATGAAGACTTCACTAGACTGTGGATTAGGTTATAGATGACTGAACAGATTTATTAAGCAGTAAATGGATGTGAGCAGTAGCACGGATAAAATTGGAGATTTATATTAGTTACGGTCTTAACTATCCCTCTTCAGAAGGTAGAAAATAACATCTGCTGCACTAAATTGCAATGTTAACTGGACCAGACACGCGGGGAGTATTAACCTTTACATGCGTGCTTGGCCATGGAGTCTCAAACCTTTCTTCCTGTGTCTTCAGACGGATCACTCTATTTTAACAAGGCAGGTTGAGAAATACCTTTTGAAACAAAAATGACTGGGTCAAAGCAAATTTAAATACCGGCCTCTTAAAGAGCAGCCAATCCAAGATATATACAAATAAAACCCAGAAGATGTTTGTATTTAAATTGAATGGTTTGGTAGCCCCCCTTCAAACACCTGGCCAGCCACAACATCTGTATTCTGGAGCTGTGGGGTGGGAGGAGGGGCGGAGGAGGAGGGGGGCGGAGGAGGGGGGGAGGAGGGGGGGAGGAGGAGGGGGGGAGGGGAGGAGGGGCGCGGCGGCGGTGTAAATGGTCCTTGTTGCGCCCGGTTTCTGGACGGAATATATTGGCCTTGGACAATATTCAGACGTCCAGGGCAGCCGCCTTAAGCAGGCGGTAGGTCCCTTGCTTTTGCTCGCGAGGGGCTTAACACCTGTTTGAGGACCCTTCCAGAAATCGGGCAGCGCTGAGAGTCAAACCGAGACCGCTTGGGTTTTCCAGCCTATGTTGCGGCCGAACCAGGCAGGTTTTTCTTTCTTTATTTTGCACTCCACGTGGGAGCCGGGAGGAGCAGGAGTCCTAAACTTAACTTAAGAAATGGAAATCTCACCCTTGTCGTGACATATGGGGTTGCGTGTGAGAATTTAGCAACATTCCCTTAACACCAGCAAGTGCTAATTTCAATTAGACAACTGGAGAAATGAGTCAGTCGGAAAGACGCAGTTTGTAAGTCAGCTGCTGAATGTTAAGTTGATTTAAACCACAATAAACTTTTGTCGTCTGGTCCTCGTTAATTGGGAACCCTAAACACATGATTTCAGAACAGCACACTATTGGTTATCGGGCCGCTTCTTTGAGATTGGGGTTAAAGCAGGTTGTTGAGTTAAACAGTATAGGGTAGAGTGGAGACCAGTATTTCATATCTAGCCCGTGTTGTACCTGGCTGATAAAGAGACTGGAAAAGAATATTCATTCCCTTTGGTGATCTCAATGAGCCCCAATTTCCACCAGTATAAACTTGGCCTTATACGCATACAAAAATGACAAGCATGAAAAGACCAGCTGGGCCATCAAGCCTACCCCCCCCCACACACCTCACGATGGCTAGAATATGGACAGGAGGGGAGGAAAAAGAGTGGGAGAGCAATAGTGATAGGGGATTCTATCGTAAAGGGAACAGATAGACGTTTCTGTGGCCGCAGACGTGACTCCAGGATGGTATGTTGCCTCCCTGGCGCCAGGGTCAAGGATGTCACTGAACGGCTACAGGGCACTCTGAAGGGGGAGGGCGAACAGTCAGAGGTCGTAGTTCACATTGGTACCAACGACATGGGTAGAAAGAGGGATGAGGTCCTGCAACAAGAATTTAGGGAGCTAGGTAGCAGATTAAAAAGCAGGACCTCAAAGGTTGTAATCTCTGGATTACTCCCGGTGCCACGTGCTAGTGTGTATAGGAATAGGAGGATAGAGCAGATGAATGCGTGGCTAAAGAGTTGGTGCAGGAGGGAGGGCGGGACCTGTACAAGTCGATGGGTTGCACCTGAACCGGAACGGGACCAACATCCTTGCGGGGAGGTTTGCTAGTACTGTTGGGGGGGGGTTTAAACTAACTTGGCAGGGGGATGGGATACGGAGTGGAGCTATAGTAGGGGGTGATGCACAGCCAAATATAGAGGAAAAAACAAGTCAGCCTGGAAGGCAGAGCAAATATGTAATGGCACAAGGGAGTATGGCAAGGCTGGATGGCATTTATTTTAATGCAAGGAGTCTTGCGAGTAAGGCAGATGAACACATGGGAGTATGATATTGTTGCTATCACAGAGACATGGTTGAGGGAGGGGCAGGACTGGCAGCTCAATATTCCGGGGTATAGAATCTTCAGGCGAGACAGAGGGGGGTGTAAAAGAGGAGGGGTGTCGCAATATTAATCAAAGAGTCAATTACTGCTGTAAGGAGGGATGATATCTTAGCAGGTTCCTCTAATGAGGCCCTATGGGTAGAACTTAAAAACAGAAAGGGGGCAAGCACTTTGCTGGGAGTGTACTATAGGCGCCCAAACAGTCAGGGGGAGATAGAGGAACAGATATGTAGGCAAATCTCAGAGAAGTGTAGTAATAATAGGGTAATAATAGTAGGGGATTTCATCTTCCCCAATATTAACTGGGATAGTCAGAGTGTGAAAGGCTTAGAGGGTGCGGAATTCTTAAAGTGCATCCAGGAGAGCTTTTTGAGCCAGCATGTAGAAAGTCCTACAAGAGAGGGGGCGGTACTAGACCTAATTCTAGGGAATGTAGCCGGGCAAGTGGTAGAAGTGTCAGTAGGAGAGCATTTTGGAGACAGTGACCATAATTCGGTGAGATTTAAGGTAGTCATGGAAAAGGACAAAGAAGGACTGGAAATAAAGGTTCTAAATTGGGGGAAGGCCGATTTTAATATGATAAGGCAGGATCTGGCCAAAGTGGACTGGGATCAGCTACTTGTAGGAAAATCCACATCAGAGCAGTGGGAGTCTTTCAGAAAGGAAATAGAGAGAGTACAACGCCAACATGTTCCCGTAAAGGTCAAGGGTGGGACCAACAAGTCCAGGGAACCCTGGATGTCAAGAGATATACAAGAATGGATTAGGGAAAAAAGGGAGGCTTTTGGCAGATACAAAGGACTAAAAAGAGTGGAAGCCCTAGAGGAGTATAGAAAGTGCAGGGGGGTACTTAAAAAAGAAATTAGGAGAGCGAAGAGGGGGCATGAAAAAACACTGGCGGGCAAAATAAAGGAAAATCCCACGGTGTTTTATAAGTATATTAAGGGCAAGAGGATAACCAGGGAAAGAGTAGGGCCCATTAGGGACCAAAGTGGCAATCTGTGTGTAGAGCCAGAAGATGTAGGTGAGGTTTTAAATGAATATTTTGCATCTGTGTTCACTATGGAGAAGGACGATGTAGGCATAGAAATCAGGCAGGGGGATTGTGATATACCAGCATGAGCCCTGGTCCTCACCAGTCTGTTACAAAACATACAGAGAATGATGGATGGCCGAGAGTGTGTTTCCAAGGCTGTAGTCTTGGTCAGAAGGTTCATATGACATAGAGCTGCTGACAGCTCAAGAGTTAATTCTTCCTTGATCTGCCTGAGAGAGCGAAATATCTCACAGTGCCAGAATAGAGGCAATAACACCCAAAATAAAAATGAAAACAAACTCGAATATGTTGGTTATGCCTTTTCCGGTGTATAAACTGTTGTCAGAACTGAAGACTGCAAGAAAGACAAACAGAAGATTGGCTTTCTGTTTCTTTCAGAAAACTATGATAGGAGAGTAAATATCTGCTTTAAACAACAATAACGGGAGTTTCCAAATCCCTCCGTGCCCTCGCCCCTCCCTACCTCTGTAATCTCCTCCAGCTCTACAACACACCAAGATCTCTGCGCTCCTCCAATTCTGACCTCTTGCACATCCCTGATTTTAATCGCTCAACAATTGTGGCCGTGCCTTCAGCTGCCTGGGCCCTAAGCTCGGGAACTCCCTCCCTAAACCTCTCCGCCTCTCTCTCCTCACATTAAAATGCTCCTCAAAACCGCTCTCTTCCTGCCCTAATATCTCCTCACGTGACTTGGTGTCAAATGTTGTTTGATAACGCTCCTGTGAAGCACCTTGGGACGTTTCACGACATTAAAGGCGCTATGTAAATACAAGTTGATGTTGCCTTCTCTGAACAGAAATGAATTGTTGTCATTTCAAGCTGACCTACTCTTTCTGTTGGCTCTAAGGGTCTGATGTGAGATGCGTGTCTGCAGTCTCAATCTAGTGCAAACCTTCCCCTAATTCAGTACTAAATGGCACTGCCACTGAGACATCACAGGAGAGTCAAATCCAACCGAGAGTAAAACGGGCATCCGCCCCGTCACCGCCCCTTCCCGCCCCGTCACCGCCCCTTCCCGGCCCCGTCTCCGCCCCTTCCCGCCCCGTCTCCTCCC
>CM059451.1:2505913-2762596 GCA_030390025.1 Squalus acanthias | reverse complement strand
TTCCAGGGCAGTACAGATATTCCCAGGGCAGTACAGATATTCCAGGGCAGTACAGATATTCCAGGGCTGTACAGATATTCCCAGGGCAGTACAGATATTCCCAGGGCAGTACAGATATTCCAGGGCAGTACAGATATTCCAGGGCTAGTACAGATATTCCAGGGCAGTACAGATATTCCCAGGGCAGTACAGATATTTCAGGGCAGTACAGATATTCCCAGGGCAGTGCAGATATTCCCAGGGCAGTACAGATATTCCCAGGGCAGTACAGACACTCCCAGGGCAGTACAGATATTCCCAGGGCAGTGCAGCTATTCCAGGGCAGTATAGATATTCCAGGGCAGTACTGATATTCCCAGGGCAGTACAGATATTCCAGGGCAGTACAGATATTCCCAGGGTAGTACAGATATTACCAGGGCATTACAGATATTCCAGAACAGGACAGAGATTCCCAGGGCAGTACAGATATTCCCAGGGCAGTACAGATATTCCCAGGGCAGTACAGATATTCCCAGGGCATTACAGATATTCCAGAACAGGACAGAGATTCCCAGGGCAGTACAGATATTCCCAGGGCAGTACAGATATTCCCAGGGCAGTACAGATATTCCCAGTGAGTTACAGACATTCCCAGGGTAAGGTCCTGGAGATCAGGTGAAGACATTATCGGGCTCGGATTGTAATGGCCTAGATATTCAGATTTTAAAATAAATGTGTTAAAACCTTTGTTTAAAAACCCTGATCAGAATATTGAGTCTTCACTGTCTGGGGTCTCGCATGAAGTATATAAATTTGGATTGACACTGATGGGCAGCGCGGTTAGTGCCTGTGGGAGACGGAACCCAGCATGACTTACACCATCCCAACTGGGTCATTTATCGCCGTCCCTTCATTGTCGTTGGGTCAACAGCAACATCTTACATTTATATAGCGCCTTTAATATAGTAAAATGTCCCAAGGCGCTTCACAGGAACATTAATCGACAAAATTTGACACTGAGCCACAAAAAATAATATTAGGACAGATGACCAAAAGCTTGGTCAAAGAGGTAGGTTTTAAGGAGCATCTTAAAGGAGGAGAGAGAGGTAGAGAGGCAGGGATGTTTAGGGAGGGAATTCCAGAGCTTAGGGCCTCGGGAGCCGAAGGCACGGCCGCCACTGGTGGAGCGAAGGAAGTCGGGGATGCGCAGGAGACCAGAATTGGAGGAGCGCAGATATCTGGGAGGGTTGTAGGGCTGGAGGAGGTTACGGAGATAGGGAGGGGCGTAGGGCCACAGAGGGATTTGAACGCAAGGCTGAGAATTTTAAAATCCAGATCAGGGGCCAATGTAGGTCAGCGAGCAGAGGGGCGATAGGCGAACGGGACTTGACGCGAGTTCCGATGTGGACAGCAAGTTTTGGAAAGAGGAGCGCACATGGGCGGCCAATGCTTAAGATATGCTGCAAAGCTAGGGTGAGAGCTGTGTCAAAACCAGCGAGGGACCACCCCCTCCCAGCAAGCTACCGACCAATAACACTTCCGAGCCGTGTGTACGCACTTCTGGAGTGGCTGATTTTGCAAAGAGTGAGACCCACAGTAGACCCAGCTCTGAAGAGTGACCAGCCCGATTTCTGGAGGCGGGGCGGGACTCACAGCGGGACTCACATCAGACAGTCTATTTTACAGCAAACAATGTCTGTTCACTTAGCAAACAGAGTCTACTTAAACAAAGTGCACACTGCAGCCATGGTGCCGGTGGTGGAGGGAGTGAATGTTTAAGGTGGTGGATGGGGTGCCAATCAAGTGGGCTGCTTTGTCCTGGATGGTGTCGAGCTTCTTGAGTGTTGTTGGAGCTGCACTCATCCAGGCAAGTGGAGAGTATTCCATCACACTCCTGACTTGTGCCTTGTAGATGGTAGAAAGGCTTTGGGGAGTCAGGCGGTGAGACACTCGCTGCAGAATACCTAGCCTCTGACCTGCTCTAGTTGCCACAGTATTTATGTGGCTGGTCCAGTTAAGTTTCTGGTCAATGGTGACCCCCCAGGATGTTGGTGGTGGGGGATTCGGTGATGGTAATACCGTTGAATGTCAAGGGGAGGTGGTTAGACTCTCGTTTGTTGGAGATAGTCATTGCCTGGCACTTCTGTGGCGCGAATGTTACCTGCCACTTATCAGCCCAAGCCTGAACATCATCCAGGTCTTGTTGCATGCGGGCATGGACAGCTTCATTATCTGAGGAGTTGTGAACGGTGCTGAACACTGTGCAGTCATCAGCGAACATCGCCATTTCTGGCCTTATGTTGGAGGGAAGGTCATTGATGAAGCAGCTGAAGATGGTTGGGCCTAGGACACTGCCCTGAGGAACTCCTGCAGCGATGTCCTGGGGCTGTGATGATTGACATTCAACCACCACAACCATCTTCCTTTGTGCTAGGTATGACTCCAGCCAGTGGAGCATTTTCCCCCTGATTCCCATTGACTTCAGTTTTACTGGGGCTCCTTGATGCCACACTCGGTCAAATGCTGCTTGATGTCAAGGGCAGTCACTCTCACCTCACCTCTGGAATTCAGCTCCTTTGTCCATGTTTGGACCAAGGCTGTAATGAGGTCGGGAGCCGAGTGATCTTGGCGGAACCCAAACTGGGCATCAGTGAGCAGGTTATTGGTGATTAAGTGCCGCTTGATAGCACTGTCGATGACACCTTCCATCACTTTGCTGATGATTGAGAGTAGACTGATGGGGCAGTAATTGGCCGGATTGGATTTGTCCTGCTTTTTGTGGACAGGACATACCTGGGCAGTTTTCCACATTGTTGGATAGATGCCAGTATTGTAGCTGTACTGGAACAGCTTGGCTAGCGGCGCAGCTAGTTCTGGAGCACAAGTCTTCAGCACGATAGCCGGGATGTTGTTGGTGCCCATAGCCTTTGCTGTATCCAGTGCCCTCAGCCGTTCCTTGATATCACGTGGAGTGAATCGAATTGGCTGAAGACTGGCTTCTATGATGGTGAGGACCTCAGGAGGAGGCCGAGATGGATCATCCACTCGGCACTTCTGGCTGAATATGGTTGCAAACGCTTCAGCCTTGTCTTTTGCACTCACGTGCTGGGCTCCACCATCATTGAGGATGGGGATATTCATGGAGCTTCCTCCTCCCGTTAGTTGTTTAATGGTCCACCACCATTCATGACTGGATGTGGCAGACTGCAGAGCTTTGATCTGATCCGTTGATTGTGGGATCGCTTACCCCTGTCTATAGCATGCTGCTTCTGCTGTTTAGCATGCGTGTAGTCCTGTGTTGCAGCTTCCGAAGGTTGGCACCTCATTTTTAGGTACGCCTGGTGCTGCTCCTGGCATGCTCTTCTACACTCCTTATTGAACCAGGGTTGGTCCCCTGGCTTGATGGTAATGGTAGAGTGAGGGATATGCCGGGCCATGAGGTTACAGATTGTGGTGGAATACAATTCTGCTGCTGCTGATGGCCCACAGTGCCTCATGAATGCCCAGTTTTGACCTGCTAGATCTGTTCTGAATCTCTCCCATTTAGCACGATGGTAGCGCCACACAACACAATGGAGGGTATTCTCAGTGTGAAGACGGGACTTCGTCTCCACAATGACTGTGCGGTGGTCACTGCTACCAATGCTGCCATGGATAGATGCCTACGGAAAATGGTTTGCAGCAGAAGATGACAGGGTCTGTGTTTCTTGACTTGACAGCAGCGTATGATATTCTCTGGCACACTGGACTGCTGCTCAAGATATCAAAGGGTTGTTATGACTATGGACATGACGTTTCCGAGGCAGACAATTCCAGGTGATGCCAGGAGATAAGCTGAGCACCTGGAGGATGCAGAAGAACGGATCCACTCAGGAATCTTCTTGCTCCAACTCTTTTTAGCATGTTTACAAATGATCTGCTGCCAGCAATCTCCGGGCCATTCAAGTATGCAGATGACACCTGCCTGGTTTCAAGAGAGAGAGAGAGACTTTAAAAAGATTGATGACAATTTGAACTGAGGCATGGCAGCCATCTGTGATTATTTGTGAAAATGGAGACTTAGACCAGTGACTCGCTGGCACATGACCCAAAGCCTGTAGCTCTAGGACTAACTCTACCTCCAGGGACCACCTCACCAACGTAGCTCAGAAGACCACGATCAGAAATGGGTGTCAGCCCTGGCTCAGTGGGTAGCTCTCTCACCTCTAGAGTCAAAAGGTTGTGGGTTCAAGTCCCAGTTGAGCGCACGTAATCTAGGCTGACACACCAATGCAGTCCTGAGGGAGTGCTACTGTCGGAGGTGCCGTCGTTTGGATGCGATATTAAACCCAGGCCCCGTCTGCCCTCAGGTGGATGTAAAAGATCCCCCGGCACTATTTCGCAAAAGAGCCGGGGAGTTAGCCCCCGGTGTCCTGGGGCCAATATTTATCCCTCAACCAACATCACTAAAAAACAGATCATCTGGTCATTTAATTCATTGCTGTTTGTGGAACCTTGCTGTGCGCAAATTGGCTGCCACGTGTCCTACATTACAGCACGTCAAAAGTACTTCATTGGCTGTAAAGCACTTTGAGATGTTCTGAGGTCGGGAAAGGTGCTATATAAATGCAAGTCTTTCCTAAATAAGCTCGCAGTTCAATTATGCTGGTGTAACAGTTCTGAAGCCTGCATGAGTTCTTACATGAATTGCACTCACTAAGACAGCATGGCCTCCTTTAAATATATCCAGAATTAAAGGGGTTTTATGTTCTTACAGTTGATTTCTCTAAGATAGTAATCCACGTGTAAATATGTTGCCAATTCCGGGGCATGGAACAATTCAGCTGCGCATTGTCAATTTTGAAATAAGGATCTGGATTCTCTCTTTGAAACTGTTCAAACACATTATTATTGCATGAGTCCTGTGACTGTGACTTGGATCGACATCAATCAATCCCATGTTTAAACATAGGAATTAACGTCTTGTAAGAGACTTCATTGCAAAATGACAGATCCTTCAAATTATTTTCTGCAGTGATTACAGTTGAACCAAATATTTGTCTGATTTAATTGAGTAAAATCTTCATGTCCCAGCTGCCGTGCTTTGAAGTGTAACAATATTAACAGTTTCCTTTTATCTCTTTTTACAGGCAACTGAAGGTTGGGAGATCCTGAAATCAAGGTTATTCGCTCCGCCCAATCCACGCCAATGGCCAAGTTACAGTGGAGAACCTTCCTGTCCCCTCTCCTGGGGTCTGGGCTCATGGTCACCATATTCATGATGACCATTTGGGAGGCAGAAGGGACTGACACAGAAGACCCTGTTGACCTGCCCAATTCATCATGTTTTGGGTCTTTCCATTGCAACCGTGGGATCATACTCCCAATATGGTACCCACAAAACCCGTCCTTAGGAGACAAAGTTGCCAGGGCTATTGTCTACTTTGTCGCAATGATGTACATGTTCCTTGGCGTCTCCATCATAGCTGATCGCTTCATGGCGTCAATTGAAGTCATCACTTCGCAGGAGAAAGAGATCACCATCACTAAACCCAACGGGGAGACCAGCATAGCCACCGTTCGCATCTGGAACGAGACTGTGTCCAACTTGACCCTAATGGCTCTAGGCTCCTCCGCGCCGGAAATTCTCTTGTCGCTCATCGAGGTGTGTGGCCACGGCTTCCACGCCGGAGAATTGGGACCTGGCACAATTGTCGGCAGCGCAGCCTTCAACATGTTTATCATCATGGCCGTGTGCGTCAATTGCATCCCTGAGGGTGAAGTTCGGAGAGTCAAGCACTTGCGTGTGTTTTTCGTCACTGCCTCGTGGAGCATTTTCGCCTATATCTGGATGTACCTGATTCTGGCAGTTTTCTCCCCCGGCGTCGTCCAGGTTTGGGAAGGGTTGTTGACTCTCATGTTCTTCCCAGTTTGCGTAGTCTTCGCTTGGATCGCTGATAAGAGGCTACTCTTCTACAAGTATGTCTACAAAAGATACCGTGCCGACAAGCGTAGGGGCATCATCATAGAGACTGAGGGAGAGCTCCCCAAGGGGATCGAGATGGATGGGAAAATGATGCTGGAGCATGGAGACAGTGTCCTTCCTGACGGAACCGTGATCACTCTGGAAGCCAAAGACTTAGACGAGAGTCGCAAGGAAGCCATCCGAATCCTTAAAGACCTGAAGCAAAAGTATCCAAATCGAGAGCTGGAACAACTGGTCGAGATGGCCAACTACTATGCCCTGCTCCATCAACAAAAGAGCAGGGCCTTCTACCGCATTCAGGCTACCAGGATGATGACCGGCGCAGGCAACATCTTGAAGAAGCACGCTGCCGATCATGCAAAGAGGACAACAAACCTTCAGGAGACGAAGCCCGACCCAGCGGAAGAGATGTGCAGCAACATCTGCTTTGAGCCTGCCAATTACCAGTGCCTCGAGAACTGTGGGCTTGTCACTCTGACCGTGGTGTGCAAAGGCGGGGAGCAGAACAGCACCTTCTACGTAGACTATCGAACAGAAGACGGCTCAGCCAACGCTGGCTCGGACTATGAATACAGCGAAGGCACCTTGATCTTCAAGCCATATGAAACAGCAAAAGAGATCACCGTGGGCATAATTGACGATGATATATTTGAGGAAGATGAACACTTCTTTGTTCGTCTTGGGAACCTCCGAAGTGGAGATGCTGAAGGCATGTTTGACTCGGATCCAATAGAGTATCCCAAAGGGCGTCTTGTTGCCCCCTTGGTTGCTACGGTGACAATCCTGGACGATGACCACGCTGGCATCTTCACATTTGAAGACAAGGTTTACCACGTGAGCGAGAGCGTTGGCATGATGGAGCTGAAGGTGCTGAGGACCTCTGGAGCTCGTGGGACTGTAATTATACCCTACAGGACTGTGGAAGGCACGGCCAGGGGAGGAGGAGTGGACTATGAGGATGCCTACGGGGAGCTGGAGTTTCTGAATGACGAGACTGTGTAAGTACACAATGCCTAGTGGTCACTGCTTTATACACCAACACAAAAAAAGAGGTTAGCAACTAGTTAACACAAAGTTCCAGCACGAATTGAGTGCCGACTCAGCCTAGTGTGAGTAATCGGAAAGGTCATTTACCATTATAGTGAGAAGTCGCACAACACCAGGTTATAGTCCAACAGCTTTATTAGAAATCACAAGCTTTCGGAGCGCTTCACCTGACGAAGGAGCAGCGCTCCGAAAGCTTGTGATTTCTAATAAAGCTGTTGGACTATAACCTGGTGTTGTGCGACGTCTCACATTTGTCCACCCCAGTCCAACACCGGCATCTCCGCATCATGGCCATTATAGTGGGCTAGTGTTAAAAGAAATGACAGGTTAGTCATCTATGTTTACGCTCAAGCCTCTTATATCTCTGTTCTTCAGAGTTTTGTATAGCAAGCTTCTTATCTTCACATCCTCTTCAAAAACAAACAGTATGTTGAATATGTGTTTGAATTTTTTTCTGATTTTTAAAGTACATTGGAATATAATTGCCATCCCTGCCCCTTTCATTTCTTGTGACAATGGGGGCAATTTTAACTGAACCGCTCGTCGGGACGCTGACGGGATTGGGTCCAGTGCTGGTTTTGTACCCCACCCAGTATTGCTCCCTATTGAAGGTGTAAAACCGTCCTTCCACCCGATCCCGTGGGTTTCTCGCTCACGAGTCAGGTTGAAGTGACCCCCACCCCCGCACCACTGCTTGCCATTGACTCCAGGGGGATGAGGCTGTGCAGGTCACATCCCCGCATCTTCCGCCAATTCCCGCTGTGGCAGGTTGCCTCTGGCGAGGTGTTTATCGCTGCACGCAGATTGGAATAGATGGCCGCAGAACGTTCGGGTGTCTCGCGGGGAGTGAGGCAACAGAGCTTTACTGTTGTAAAGAACGGGTCCAATTAGAAGGAGGGGGGGGGGGAGGGGAAATTAATGAACAACCACTCGGGCTTGTTGTACGAAAAAAAAAATACTTAAAGTGGCGGGCGACCTTTCACATCATCGGAAATAAAAGTCGGATGGAGTTGACCGGTAATCAGAGGTTTGGCCGCAGCTCAGATTGTAACTCTGTGTGGTGACCCTGAAGAGACTTTTGTGCATTGTTGGAATGGGGGAGGGGCGGGGGAGGTAAGCGTGGCAATTTCCCAGCATGCTTAGTGTTGATAATGGCTGCCTTACGCGTTTTGGGGGGAAACAAGGTACAGCTGAAGGGTTTTGTGAAACAGTTTGATACAAAAGGAGTTTGATTTTGGCGAAGCGATGTCATCACTAATCAATTTGCGCCGTGACAATTCTCAAAATGGCCCCTTACGCCATGGCGTGGGGGATGGGAAACGGGCATTTTCTTTTGTCGGTGCACACCCAGGATGGCAGAAGATTTTAGGTAAGGTCTAATGCTGAATTATTTTCTGAAACCGCTCCTTAAATGTTACTGAATTTTGAGGATTATCCATGAATGATTGTTGACGCTTGTATGTGATGATGTAAGCTCTTGGAAGTAAACGTGCTCGGGCTGGAAGACGAGCTGTTGTTAGCGTGGTACAAAGATTGAGACGCCGTGGCTCGAGGTTCCCAATTTGTGATGAGGTTGTTGGAAGGATGAATCCTTGTCCTTCCCGTGTTGATGTCCGGTGCCTACCTGGGTTTTGTGTAGGGATGCAGGTTCCCCTGCATCTGCTTGTGGTGGAGCCTGAGTTGGGTACATAAGAACATAAGAACATAAGAAATAGGAGCAGGAATAGGCCACTTGGCCCCTCGAGCCTGCTCCGCCATTCAATAAGATCATGGCTGATCTAGGGCTCAAAGCCACTTAGATGGGGGTGTACTGTGCAATGCTTTATTACAACAGGGAACATAAAAACTGACTGTAAAAGCTTCTATAGATATGTGAAGAGAAAAAGATTGGTGAAGTCAAGCATAGGTCCCTTGCAGTCAGAATCAGGGGAATTTATAATGGGGAACAAAGAAATGGCAGACCAATTAAATACATACTTTGGTTCTGTCTTCACAAAGGAGGACATAAATAACCTCCCAGAGGTGTCAGGGATCATAGGGTCTAATGAGAGGGAGGAATTGAATGAAATCAGTATTTGTAGGGAAATGGTGTTAGGAAAATTGACGGGATTGAAGGCCGATAAATCCCCAGGGCCTGATAATCTACATCCTAGGGTACTTAAGGAAGTGGCCCTAGAAATAGTAGATGCATTGCTGGTCATCTTCCAAAATTCTATAGACTCTGGAACAGTTCCCATGGATTGGAGGATAGCTAATGTAACCCCACTATTTAAAAAAGGTGGTAGAGAGAAAACGGGGAATTATAGACCGGTAAGCCTGACATCGGTAGTGGGGAAAATGCTAGAGTCCATTATAAAAGATGTAATAGCAGAGCACTTGGAAAACAGTGACAGGATCGGACAAAGTCAACATGGATTTACAAAAGGTAAATCATGCTTGACTAATCTACTGGAATTTTTTGAGGATGTAACTGGTAGAATAGATAAGGGAGAACCAGTGGATGTGGTGTATTTGGACTTTCAGAAGGCTTTCGATAAGGTCCCGCATAAGAGATTAGCGTGCAAAGTTAAAGCACATGGGATTGGGGGTAAGGTACTGACTTGGATAGAGAACTGGTTGGCAGACAGGAAGCAAAGAGTTGGAATAAACGGGTCTTTTTCCGAGTGGCAGGCAGTTACTAGTGGGGTACCGCAGGGATCGGTGCTAGGACCCCAGCTATTCACAATATATATTAATGATCTAGACGAGGGAACTAGATGTAATATCTCCAAGTTTGCAGATGACACAAAGCTGGGTGGGCGTTTGTGCTGTGAGGAGGATGCAGAGAAACTCCAGTATGATTTGGACAGGTTGGGTGAGTGGGCAGATGCATGGCAGATGCAGTATAATGTGGATAAATGCGAGGTTATCCACTTTGGTGGCAAAAACAGGAAGACAGATTATTATCTGAATGGCAATAGATTGGGAAAAGGGGAAGTGCAACGAGACCTGGGTATCCTTGTGCACCAGTCGCTGAAGGTAAGCATGCAGGTGCAGCAGGCAGTTAAGAAGGCAAATGGTATGTTGGCCTTCATAGCGAGAGGATTCGAGTACAGGAGCAAGGATGTCTTGCTGCAGTTGTACAGGGCCTTGGTGAGACCACACCTTGAGTATTGTGTGCAGTTTTGGTCACCTTATCTGAGGGAGGATGTTCTTGCCATGGAGGGAGTGCAGCAAAGATTTACCAGACTGGAACCTGGGATGGCAGGAATGACGTATGAAGAGACATTGGGTTGATTAGGCTTATATGCGCTAGAGTTTAGAAGAATGAGAGGGGATCTCATTGAAACTTATAAAATTCTAACAGGACTAAACAGACTAGATGCAGGAAGGATGTTCCCGATGGCGGGGGAGTCCAGAACCAGGGGTCACAGTCTAAGGATAAGGGGTAAGCCATTTAGGACTGAGATGAGGAGGAATTTCTTCACCCAGAGAGTGGTGAACCTGTGGAATTCTCTACCACAGAAGGCAGTAGAGGCCAATTCATTAAATATATTCAAGAAGGAGTTAGATATATTTCTTATGGCTAAAGGGATCAAGGGATATGGGGAGAAGCAGGGACAGGGTACTGAATTTGGATGATCAGCCATGATCTCATTAAATGGCGGAACAGGCTCGAGGGGCCGAATGGCCTACTCCTGCTCCTATCTTCTATGTTTCTACAACACACACACTTCACCTTCCAAGATGGCACTGTACTGGTCTGTACTATCAAAGCACATGGAACACCAAAGTGTCTGCCAGAACAATAAAGTGGAACTCGGCCAAAATCCTCTGTCAGTAAAGTTGGTCCTTTGCCATCATCTGTGTCTAATATTGTGTTTATACCCTGGACGATGGAACCTACATTTATATCGCGCCTTTCAGAAAGCAGGTGGTTCTGGTAAACCCCTCGCCAGCTTCCTTATCAATTCAGTCTAAAATGTTGCTGGTATCCAGAATGGTGAATGGGTTGTTTGTTTCATAGCAAGAGATTTTGGATTGCAAGCAAAGCATTCCTGCCAATGACCCTTTGCACTAAATGGAAATAAAGCTTCCATTGAAACTCATTGTTTTCCAGGTCCCTGTGAGAGAAAGTGTCATGACTTTTCTTTTGTTATATTTGGTGAATGACTCCACGTTTTGGGGCTTCAGAAGCTTCTTCCGACCTGGTCTCCTGATCCTTAGGGGCCCCGACAGCTGCACTTCTTGGCCTTTGCTGCAGAACGAGGGGAGGGTAAAAGAGGGCTCTCGCCCCACACCCGGCAAAGTCAAGAGGAGCAGTGTTCACCGTGTCTATCAATCAGCGCTTCAGCATCCAGTACAAACGCTGGAGCCAACGTTACAGCATCGATCGTCGGACATAGTCAAGGTGCCTTCATATCAAAAGTTAGAATGACCTTGGAGGGGTCATAGGTGTCTGGTACAGAGTGGAATCCCTGAATTTACGGTGCTCGGAGCCTTCCATTACTTTCCAGCGTCACAGCTCAGTCTCGCTACGAAACGTTTCTGCCTCCCGACAGTAACTAAATAGGTTGATTTCAGTTCTTGCAGGTGGCCATATCAAAACAGAGGTCAAGTGTGAGAGGGAAGCCCTGATTGAAGGAGGAGTGAGATGTGTAGGCCATTTACAGATGTGGGACTCGGCCACATCCAGCTGTTTACCAGCGCGCACTTCATCAGTCAGTAGATTTCCATCTTCTCTGAATAAATGGGGGTTGTGTGACTCATTCTACTTGAATATAAGTGTCCTTGACTTCCGCTGCTGCCCCGTTGAAGGATCGCAACTGCAGTTATAACGGTTTGTTGCCGGAGGCAGAAATTCTGTTTTATTTGTCACTCTGTCAGTCTTGGGTTAGTCCTTTTTGTCGGAAGGTTGAGCGGCTCATGGTGATGTTGGTGCGGGAGGCGGTGGACTGAGCCTCGCAACTACCTGAGAGGGTATTTGAGGCCTCGTTTCAACATCTCATCTGAAAGACGGCACCTCCGACTGTGCGGCACTCCCTCAGCACTGCACTGGGAGTGTCAGCCTCGATTTTCTGCGCAAGTCTCTGGAGTGGGACTTGAACCCACGACCCACTGACTCAGAGGTGAAGGTGCTACCCACTGAGTCACAGCTGACACACGCGAGGTGACCCTTATCTCAGGGCAGCTGGTTCCTGGCAGGAAGACACTGCTGGCATCTCTGGAGCTCATTCCTCAGCAGCCTTGGTGTCACCTCCTGCGTTCTACTGGCGCGGTGCTCGGAGGGGGACGATCGGAGGCCTGGAATGTGCTGCTGTCCTGAGAGTTAGTTGTGCAAGTCTTCCTTTAAGAGCGCGAAGAGTCTTCTGAAGCCCAGAGTGACCCAGCAAGAAAAGGGAGAGTGGCTGGTGTGTTACCTTGCCTGTCCTGGTGAGCTCATTGAACTTCTTGAGGCACTGGTCCTGGGGGTGAGAGAGCTGGCACTCAGTGCCAGTGCCACTTCACTCCAGGTGGCACGAGTGATATACCTGGTAGGCTTGCTGGTAAGAGCACTCAAGGAGTCCAGCTTACTTGGAGGTCTAAGTCAAAGAGTTTTGTGTGCCTGGGTGTCATGCCAGAGGCTCCTATTTCAGACGTTCTTGAAAACTATGAAGAGAAAGATTGATGAGACATGCGGTGAAGTTATCTGAGAGTCCAGTAAGCGAGCCCAGCACTGCCCCTTCCTTCTCTGGGTGCCACCCAGTGTCCTGCTGAATGGTAAGGGGTGTCCTGTCTTTCCAAAGGCCGCACCCTAGTTTCCATGCACTACTACAGCTGGGTGCTCTCAGGGCTGGAGGGGGCCCTGTTGTGCTGCTATTGGCTTGAGGACCCATCTCTTTATGGTAATGACCTCATCCCCCAGGATTAGGTATGGGGTCGTGATGGGGCTAAAGCGGGGATGGAATTTCCACCCTCTGATCTAGTGATGCCAAGGATGGATAATCGGCTTTAGTGCTGTTGGTTGAGGGATGAATATTGGCCAGGGCTCGGAGTGGAAGTGACGGTTAACATAAGAACATTAGAACATAAGAAATAGGAGTAGGCCATTCGGCCCTTCGAGCCAGCTCCGCAATTCAATACGATCATGGCTGATCATCGACCTCAACTCCACTTTCCCCCCGATCTCCATATCCTTTGATTCCCCTAGAGTCCAAATATCTATCGATCTCAGCCTTGAATATACTCAACGATTCAGCATTCACAGCCCTCTGGGGCAGAGAATTCCAAAGATTCACAACCCTCTGAGTGAAGAAATACCTCCTCATCTCGTTCTTAAATGGCCTACCCCTTATCCTGAGACTATGTCCCCTAGTTCTAGACACTCCAGCCAAGGGAAACAACCTCTCAGCATCTAACCTGTCAATCCCCTTCATATGGAGGGAGTGATGTGGGAGCCTGGGTGTAGCTGTGCACCTTTGTGCAGTGCTTATCAATGTTTGCAGCATCTCAATGCTGTAGAACACTGACAGAACAACTGTCAAACTCAATGTGTCCGTGGTCCCTTTAAGGAAACCGGCTGATGACGCGTTATAAAATTACGTCATCAGACCCGCTTCCTGTTAAATGGCCGGCAAACATGCAGGGCGGGCGTAACAAGCCCAATCATCGGAAAATCCTTTTCACAGAGTGGCTGGAGCCAGGAGTGGGACCGGGACCTGCCAACGACCTCTCCCTCCATGATCCCGCCTCCGATGGTGAAATTGCGGCCTTTGTGTTCTCTGCACAGCTTACTGTCCCACCCAGCTTTGTATCATCAGCAAACTTGGATACATTACACTCGGTCCCTTCATCTAGGTCATTAATATAGATTGTAACTAGCTGAGGCCCCAACACTGATCCTTCCGGCACCCCCTTCTAGTTACAGCCTGCCAACCTGAAAAAGATCCATTTATCCCGACTCTCTGTTTTCTGTCCGTTAACCAATCCTCTACCCAGGCTACTATATTACCCCCAACCCCATGAGCCCTTATCTTGTGTAATAACCTTTTATGTGGCACCTTATCGAATGCCTTTTGGAAATCCAAATATACTACATCCACTGGTTCCCCTTTATCTACCCTGCTTGTTACATCCTGAAAAAACTCTAATAAATTTGTCAAACACGATTTCCCTTTCCTAAAACCATGTTGACTCTGCCTAGTCTTGTTATGATTTTCTAAGTGCCCTGATACCACTTCTTGGTTCTTGGAGGGTTGGGGGGGGGGGGGGGAGGCGGGGGGTTGATTTCAGTCCTTCAGTCCTGACTGAACCACCAATGTTTTGATGTAGCAACCTTTGATCGTTGGGGCCGGTCTCTCTCTCCCAGCTGAAACGGACTCGGTTTTCATGAAAGGTTTTCAAATCCTCCCATCAGAGAGTCCCCTTCATTCAAAGAAATGTCAGAGAACATTGAAGTTCCAGGCTTCAAGATAGAGCAGCACTTGGCAATGCCAGAAGGAGGGACACATTAGGGGACCTTCAAATTTCATGACCGTTATTTGGCGAGAGATTTTTTATCTTGTCAGTTTCCTGCCAGGAATGTCTAACTAATGTGACAGCACAGAGTCAGGATGTATTTGTACATGTTATAAAATTATGAGGGGCAGAGATAAAGTGGATAGAAAGGACCGATTTCCCTTTGCAGAGGGGTCAAAAACCAGGGGGCACAGATTTAAAGTAATTGGTGGAAGGTTTAGAGGGGATTTGAGGGGAAATTTCTTCACCCAGAGGGATGTGGGGGTCTGGAACTCTCTGCCTGAAAGGGTGATAGAGACAGAAACCCTAACCACATTTAAAAAGTACTTGGATGTGCACTTGGGATGCTGTAACCTGCAGGGCTACGGACCAAGAGCTGGGAAGTGGGATTAGGCTGGATAACTCTTTGTTGGCCGGCGCAGACACGATGGGCCGAAATGGCCTCCTTCCGTGCTGTAACTTTCTATGATTCTATGTTGCACTGAGATGTACCCAGACCCGCTGAGCTCGTGGACCGCCAGAGTCGACTCGGTCGAGCTTCCTTGCTGTAACCACACCAGCTGCCAGACGGGATTGGCCGGAGTTAAGCCTAAAACGCCTGATGTTCTTTTAGTGGGAGGTTGGCGGGGGTGGTGACTCGAGAAGGAACATGGCTTGTGGTTGAGAGACACCGTAGATCAGCGTGGGCTCATCCAGAGCCCTGGGTCTGTGCGTTACAGAAAGAGCATGCACCTTTTTTTGACGTCAGGATGTCCCAAAGCACTTCACAGCCAATGAGCTACTTTTGAAGTGTTGTAATGTAGGCAGCCAATGTGCGCACAGCAGGATCCCACAATGAGACAAATGACCGGATAATTTGTTTTTAGTGATGTCGGTTGAGGGATACATATTGGCCAGGATACCGGGGAGAACGCCCTTGCTCTTCTTCGAAATAGTGCCGTGAGGATCTTTTACGCCCACCTGAGAGAGCAGACGGGGCCTCGGTTTAACGTCTCATCCAAAAGACGTACCTCAGACAGTGAAGCATTCCCTCAGTATGGCAGTGGATTTTTGTGCTCAAGTCTCGGGAGTGGAACTTGAACCCACAACCTTCTGGCATCAGAGGTGAGAGTGCTACCCACTGAGCCACGGCTGATATTTACCCTCTGCGTGCTTGTTTTCTCTATATTATTGCCCTAATGACCACTCACCACTGTCTCTCGATCACTCTGTCTTCCTGGGGTGGTCTTCTGCCTGCTCGCTGTCGTGGTCACTCCATCTATCACATTAGGCTGTCTCTGTTTCTCTCCCTCTCTATCCCAGTCTCTGTTTCTAGGAGATTCGTTCCCATTGCTAGGTTACGGGAGAGTGGGGCCAGACTGGCCATTGAGTGCCTCTCTCCCCGGTTTATTCCATCTCTCCATCGTCCTGTGAGACTCTGACCTCTGATTCTGTCGGGCAGAAGTGCTGAATCCAGATGCTCTGTGTGTTTTTACTGCGTCAGAGGCGGACTTGGTGATCTAGTGGAAGAACAATAGCTTGCCTTTATATAGCACTTTTAACGTAGTAAAACGTCCCAAGGCGCTTCACAGGAGCGATTATCAAAACAAAATTTGCCACCGAGACACGTAAGGAGATATTGGGACGAGTGAACAAAAGCTTGGTCAAAGAGGTAGGTTTTAGGGAGCATCTTAAAGGAGGACAGAGAGAGGTGGAGAGGTTTATAGGGAGGGAATTCCAGAGCTTGGGGCCTTGGCAGCTGAAGGCATGGCCACCAATGGTGGAGTGATTAAAATCGGGGATGCGCAAGAGGCCAGAATCAGAGGAGCGCAGAGCTGTCAATTGTGTTCTGATAAGATGAAAGTATCTTCTGTCTCTCCGTGTGACCACCTTCCCCTGCCCTCGCGTGGTCAGAAACACCTGCTGTTTAATTTTCCTGTTTGACGCAACAATAGGTTTAATGGCACACCTACCTGTGGCTCAACACAGCCGTTCCATCTGGGGATTAAATCTTACTCACCTCAGGGTCTGTTCTGTCTTCCCTGTTATCCCAGGCATCTCTCCGAAATCAAAAGCAGCAATGCAGAGTTAGTTACGGTACAGAATGGCGGAGAATATTAGCGAATTTCTGTCACTTTTCTTGCTCCCGATTAAGCAACAGTACAAGGACGGAATGTTGGCAGCCATTGTGGTGAGGCTGTGATCTTAAACTGCCAATATTGATCCGAGCGGAACACTGCTGCAGAAGGTGTGTCGCACTGTAGAACTTCACCAATTGATACATACACCAGTCCCTCACTCTGCCTTCTACCATCACCTTTGATTGCATTCCATAAAATCTGGGGTATGGGTTCTCCTTAGCTATAACTCACAACCCTATTCATGTTATACACATGCACACAGACAAATATACACACATACATACAGATATAGACACAGGCATACACACATACACAACTTGCATTTATATAGCACCTTTAACATAGTACAGCATCCCAAGGTGCTTCACCGGAGCGTCATCAAACAAAATTTGACATCGAGGCCTTGTTGGACCGGGAGCCAATGTCGGTCAGCGAGTACAGGGATGATGGGTGAACGGAACTTGGTGCGAAATAGGGCACGGGCAGCAGAGTTTTGGAGGAGCTCAGGTTTATGGAGGGTGCAAGGTGGGAGGCCGGCCAGGAGTGCGTCGGAATAGTCAAGTCTAGAGGTAACAAAGGCATGGATGAGGGTTTCAGCGGCGGATGAGCTGAGGCAGGGGCGGAGTCGGGCGATGTTACTGATGGAGGTGGACGGAGGCGGTCTTGGTGATGGAGTGCATATGTGATTGAAAGCTCATCTCAGGGACTAATAGGATGCCAATGTTGGTACACACACATACATACATGCAGAAACACACACATACACACAGAAACACACACATACACAGAAATACACACACACACACACACACACACAGACACACAAGCAGATCAAGGCCTTACTCGCAATGAGTCAGTGGATATACTAAAATGAGACCTCTGTAATGTGACAGCTGAAATGTGACAGGAAGTGAGAGTGATGCTAAGAGGAAGTGTGCACTATATGCAAGACTTGCAGTGTATTATAGATTGAATTTTAGCTCATCGCGGTGAGGGACCTGAAGGTTGTTCTCCCCACTCTCCTCGAACAAAGTGCCTCAGCTCAACAACAGAAAATCACCACCAACCCACGTGGCACGTCACTGCACTGAAGTGTCTGCACAGACTCAGCAAAGACCAGACGTGGGGCTTCAACCCATAGCCTTCTGGACTCAGAAGCCAGCGAGCTTACTGCACAGCCAAGCTGACACTTAGCAAAGCGCCCTCCGCAGGAAATGTGACGGATTTCACCCCCCCCCCCCACCCCCCCTGGTCGCTTGTTTGTTGGGGGTTGATTTGGGTCACCCGCCTCTCATGCAGTCTGGCTGATGTTGCGGCTAGCTACCTCAGCATGGGGCTGTTTCTCGGCTCCCAGCTCAGACACTGCTCGCACAGTTGCAGTAAACTGCTATCGACCTGTTTTGGCACTCCGCTTCTCAATCAGGCATCAACGTGTTGACCTTTGGAAAGCCCTTTATCAATCAATGAGACACGGCAGGCTGCTGGGATGGAAGAGCCAGGGTTTGTTTGAAGTGCGAGCCTGAGGAAGGCTCTGTGTAGTGACAACAATCTCAGCGGCCTCTCCTGCTGCCCAATGGCAGTAAGGATCAGCCTTTGGTTAATAGCTTTTGGCCCGGTCATTAGGGCACAATGCTCAGTGAGGCAGACTTATATAACAATACTGGACTGTAACATGTTAGTAAAAGGCTGCAGTTCCTGTAGAAAAGCCAGGTGGTGGGGGCGACACTGCTGTCCGTGACGGCCTCGGTGATGTGGTCCCACATCGTTCTTTCTGGAGGGCCTCCTGGCCCCTGTAGGTAGAGGACCTCTCTTACAGTGTTGACCCCCTGCACAAAGCTGGAGTGCTGCGTGTGAGACCCTCGGTGCCCCTTCCCTGGCTTGCTGAGCTGTTTGTGTTAGTGCTCAGGCAGTTTTCCCATTTGTTGAGGTGTGGAAGACAATTTAAGAGCTGAAGACTGCCATTTAGGAATCTTTAATGTTTTTGTTGGTTTATTTAGTGTTTATGTTGGTTTTTGAAAGGCAGTAAGGGCTGAAAATGCATGTTTTCACTTGATTTTAATTTTTTATTAGCTCAGAATGCATTGCCCTTGTAATTCATAGCCCCTTTTACTGCCCACAATGCTTTGCAACCTCCACAGCCTCGCTCCCAGAGGCTGTGAGAAGCAGCAACGCCGACTGTGGACGGGAACTTCGGGTCGGACGCCTCCGTTAGCGCCACCTGGAGGCCGTTGTACGGTAAGTTAGCGCTGCGCTCCACATCGCCAAACCCCAGAGCCAATGTTTCACCGTTCGCGCTGCGGCCATTTTCGGCGGCCGTTAACTCGAGCTGCCAGTGACACCGGCAACTCTGTTGGCGCGCGCAAATTTTTCGCCCAGAGATAAAAAATACTCTGGGAAATTCCTCTCCGACCCCTCAGGCGATCGAAACCAGTCCAGGAGATCACACGGACCCAGTGTTCTCTATAAAGACACTTATCTTCTATATGATGCGATCTCTGCCCCAGTCGGGAACAGGTCCAGCTCTCCACTTGAAGGCAGAGATTCAGCACCCAGCACACCAGCCGGCTCACTCTCACTACTCTCTGGGAAAAGAAGATCTGCCCAACATCCAGTCTATTCCTACTCTTGCATCGTTCAAACTCATGTTTGGGGAGTCTAGGACTAGGGGGCATCGTCTAAAGATTAGAGCCAGGCCTTTCAGGAGTGAAATTAGGAAACACTTCTACACTCAAAGGGTGGTAGAAGTTTGGAACTCTCTTCCACAAACGGCAATTGATAGCATTTTATTAACCAAAGGTATTAAGGGAAATGGGCCAAAGGCGGGTATATGGAGTTAGGTCACAGATCAGCCATGATCTCATTGAATGGCGGAACAGGCTCGAGGGGCTGAATGGCCTCCTCCTGTTCCGATCTTCCTATGTTCCCTGGTCCTCCCCATTCTATTAAACTGGAATAATCTTATCAATAGGCATGCTGTCCAGCCCTTCTATCAGGTCGCCTCTAAGTCTAAGCTGCTCTAAAGAGATGCCTGAAGACCCAGGTGAAGACACATGCTTGTTATCCGCAAAGTTCTCATCGAGGAGCCCCGTGACTCCATCCTCCACCCACTGCATGAGCAGTCCTCTCCACATCTTCCCCATGCCCTTAACAAACCTGCAGCAGGTTTACTTCCTACTCAGCTACCAGGTATCCCATCCCTGTCACCCATTGATGCAGCATGGTAAAGCACCATCATAAGACTTGGGACGTACTCAGATTGGCGGGACGTGGCTCCAGAGATCTGCACTGTGGGACCTCTTTTGTACTGAGGGACGTGGGCACAAGAGGAATGAGGTTGGAGAGTAAGTCAATACCTGACGCTTTGCGTACCTGCTAACAACAGAGTGAGTGGCATAGATGGAACCTGGCAAGGGACCTCTGACTCAGCCAAATGTTTGGGCAGTGCTGTGCAACACAGGGAGGTCTGCAGAATTAAGGATAAGATATGTGTTAAAGGACAAGAACACAGTGTAGGAAATGGAGAACTTGGTTGGTTAATGACTAGTGGTGACTCTTATACACTTGATGCGCAGATGAACCATTTATGATTCATGAAACTATTTAGGATATCTAGGTCCTGCTGTTCTGAGAGAATCCAAAGCAAGCTCTTTAATTTGCTTGTAGTTCAAGACATCCTCATTTACATGGAGGCAAGCTTATTTTCAAATCCTTTCGAGTTTAAGCACCTTCTGCTCTTTTGAAGGTGATTAACAGAGTCTAACTCTTGGCTCATGCTGAGTGTTCGACACAGTCAGGATAATATTTTAATAAAAGCCAAATTGGCTCTAATTCAGTAAGGCTGATTGGTTACAAAGAATCTTCTAGCTCTTATCCTGCATGAGGTTCTTCATTCTCTCAGATCCCTACAGCTTTGCAAGCATAACAGAGTTTGAAAGGCTTTTCCCTCTCACTAACCTTCTCTCAAGATGGCTGCCAGGCCACCATTCTGGCCCAAGACCTCTGTTGGGGATGAGGCAGGGGGGTGGGGCCAGTGGAGCAGGGGGTGGATGATGGCTGGAGTACTGAGATTTACTTCGCTGCTGCCTGTATCCTAAGTCCGGGTCACCCGTCACTCCTGTGCTCGCTGACCGACATTGGCTCCGAGTCCGGCAACACCTCCATTTTAAAATTCTCATCCTTGTTTTCAAATCCCTCCATAGCTATGCCCCCCCCCACTCCCTATCTCTGTAACCTCTGCCAGCCCTACAACCCTCCAAGATCTTTGCACTCCTCCAATTCTGGCCTCTTGCGCATCCCCGATTTCCCGTGCCTTCAGCTGCCAGGGCCCTAAGCTCTGGAGTTCCCTCCCTAAACCTCTCCACCTCTCTCTCCTTCTTTTAGACGCTCCTTAAAACCTACCTCTTCGACCAAGCTTTTGGTCACCTGTCCTAATATCTGCTTATGTGGCTCGGTGTGAAGCGCCCTGGGACGTTTTAGGTGCTATATGAATGCAAGGTGCTGTTGCTGAAAACTAGTCACAAACCTTTACTAACCTCAGTAACTAACACCTCCACGTTGTGAGACACAGAAACAAATCCAAAAAATGGCTTTTATTTAAGACTGCTGATGGTAGATTTTTCAATAGATAATGCCTGGTTTTTGGGCGTTCAGAGGGCATTGATAATCGGAAACCGTTATGCTGGACGTCCACTGCTTTATCATCCCACTCGGTAGTTCTGGTTAATCTAGGCCCAGGGAGCACTAAAACAAGGCTTTATACGGAAATAAGCCTTCAAAAGAATATATTGGCCTTGGAAGGAGAGCAGGGCAGATTCACCAGAATGTTACCAGGGCTCCAAGGGTTAGAATATGAGGAGAGATTACAGAAACTAGGCTTGTATTCCCTGGAATATAGAAGGTTAAGGGATGATTTGATTGAGATTTTTAGGATTTTAAAAGGAATTGATAGGGTAGAGAGAGAAACTTTTTCCACTGGTGGGGGGAGTCTAGGACAAGGGGACATAACCTTAAAATCAGATCCAGGCCGTTCAGGAGAGAAGTTAGGAAACATTTCTTCACGCAAAGGATGGTAGAAGTGTGGAACTCTCTCCCACAAAAAGCAGGAGATGCCAGCTCAATTAATAATTTTAAATCTGAGATTGGTAGATTGTTGCTGGACAAGGGTATTAAGGGATATGGAGCCAAGGCGGGTGGTTGGAGTTAGGCTACAGATCAGCCATAAACTCATTGAATGGCGGAACAGGCTTGAGGGGCTGAATGGCCGCCTCCTGTTCCTCTGCCCCTAAAGAGCCCAGTCAGAAGATTCCCAAATTGTCTGCTCATACCATAATCTTTTCTCCCGCCTTTGTTTTGGTTTTTTTTTCTCCGTGTTGTCACTCAGAGTTACAGCCACTGTTGTGACAGTTGTTGTTTTTGCTGCCTTTTCTGTCAACAGCGCACGTAAGCCACAATGGGCTTCCCCCATGGGAATTCACCCACATCTGAACATTTTCGGAGGAGGATCACTAGAGTGGTGCCGGGAAGGTTGGGCTGCACCTGAGGCACTTTGCACCACCCCATCCCTCCAGCCACCTCACACCAAAACCTATGAACAGAGGAGCACGTAACTTCATTTCTCAGAGAGTAGTGCCTCCAGAGATTGAGAGTTACAAAGGATGTCTTGTCAAATGCTTCAACTTGACCTGAAGCCAAATCCCTAGCACAGCACTGCTGGTGACTGTCAAGGTCACAATTACTTTTGTAACATTTCAGTCTCCCATTGGGAACAGAAGCAATATAAGCCAATAAAATGTACAAGGATATGTGAAGCCAAGTGACGAATGCCTTATTACGCTTGAGCAAGCAGTTCCATCTTCCACATGGACAAGCGGCAGCAGTATGAGAGTACGGTGCAGTTTTATAAAATGGCAGGATTCCAGATGATCTCGGAGTTATACATTGTACCCATGTGTCGCTAGGTGTCAGCCGTGGCTCAGTGGGCAGCACTCTCGCCTCTGAGCTCATGAAGGTTCTGGGTTCAAGTTTCCACTCCAGAGACTTGAGCACAAAATTTAGGCTGACACTCCGGTGCAGTACTGAGGGAGTGCCGCACTGTCGGAGGCGCCGTCTTTCGGGTGAGACGTCAAACCGAGGCCCCGTCTGCTCTCTCAGGTGGACGTAAAAGATCCCGCGGCACTATTTCGAGAAAGAGCAGGGGAGTTCTCCCCAGTGTTCTAGCCAATAATTATCCCCCAATCAACACCTAAAAAAACTCAGAATATCTGGGGGGGGAAAATTCGGTTACTTTGCGCCTCCCGTTAGCACCCTAAGAGGGCGGTAACAGGGCGCAAAGCAACTAGCACCCGGGCACGGCGATGCTTGCGCCGCTCGCAAAATTGACCAGATATTTTGTGGTGGCGCTAAACACTACTGCCATGATCTCCTGCGCCCGCAGATCGTGACGTCAGTCAAGGGTGCAACACCCCGGTAGTGCCCCGGACCGGATATTGAGTGGCGCCCCCCTGCCTTTCCGCCTGCCGGCTAGCAACGACAGGTAGAGAGAAACGTTTTGCAGTCGGGTAGGGGCTGGGGAACGCTATTTAAAGGCGGCCGCTTCCTGCCTTTTTTTGTTGGCGACATTTTTGCACCACGTACTCTGAGAGAGAGAGACTTCTGGAGAGATTCAACGCAGTGTGAAGGAGTTTTCGGTACTTAGCAGCACTTTGCAGGTTCATTTTGATTTGACCTTCCTTGCATCGATTTAGAAGACTTGGGGGGCTGCACTCTGAGCTCTTTCCCTGGGCCTCTCCATTGTTCTTTCCAGCAGAATTGATGTACAGGTCTCTCCAGGCCGAGATTCAAGGCTGCAATGAGCAGGGTGTGGATGGAGAGGAAGATCGACCCTCCCCTTTAAGAACTGGCCGGCGCCAGTGTATCTGTGTTCCATTGCTGACTGACATCACCTGAGCTTCGCCAGCGCTCTGAGGTAGCGCCTCGCTCCTCGGCGTTAGCGCCTTAAGAGAGGTGTGTAGCGCCTGATTTAGCGCTCCAATCTCCTCCAGGGGCGTTAGAAGCCAAGTTTGCAGTCGGAGGCGATAATTAGCGCCAGGCGCTAAACTTTGCGCCCGGCCGATAATTGCGCCCCAAACTGGGCGATACCGAATTTCTCCCCCCTGGTCATTATCACATTGCTCTTTGTGGAATCTTGCTATGCACAATTTGGCTGCTGCATTTCCTAGGTTACAACAGTGACCACACTTCAAAAGTACTTCATTGGCTGTAAAGCGCTTTGGGACATCCTGAGCTGGTGAAAGGGCCGTATATAAAAGTCTTTGGGGGAAAAATTCGGTATTGACCATTTTGGGGCGCTAACTTCAGCGCCCGGCGACTGTGAAATTCGGTTTTAGCGCCCCAAGAGGGAGGTGGAGCGCGAATTCAAGCACTAATTCAAGCGCTCTATTTCCTTCTTAGAGCGCTAACCCCCAATATCGGGGCGGTGCGTTCTGCAGCGCTACGCAACGGGCCACGTAGCGCTGCCGCATGGAAGGGCTCTTCCCCTCATTAAAGGGGAGGGCCCAAGCCCACCACTCTGCGGGGCCCTACCTGGACCACCGGGGAGCGGGGTGCCGTGCCAGCAGCCCGGCGCACAAGCCCGCACGGACCCCGCGTTCAAAGACGCAACGGGCCGCGACAAGTAAGTCAGACGATATGTTTTCCCCGCCCGCCACCTCCCCTTTAGTTAGCGCCCCGCAAGCCTCCTGCCGCTCCGTTCCCACCCCCTGAATCGGTCGCTCTCATCGCCCGGCGCAGATTCAGGGGCCAATTTTGCAGGCGGGGCGAAAACGGGGCGCTGCGCACGGTGATGTTGTCGTCATCGCCTGCGTAGCGGGGTGCTGCCGGTTACCGCTGCTGCTAAACTCCCGCTGAATCTAACGGGAGTTGTTAGCGGCGCTGCGTCCGGGTGAAAAGTCGTTTGCGCCCCGTTAGCGCCCCCCGGAGGCGCTAACGGGAGGCGCTAAGGTATCCAATTTCTCGCCCTTCTTTCTTATAACTGGTGTAAGAGGTGTATAAAATGGACTCTGGGGCATCCAACTCGCTACCACCCCATATCTTCAGGTCATTATGAATCCACATCCACGTCTTATCCTTGATCTCCATTGGTTTTAGTTTGTAAAGGAGGCTCTTACAGAGTACGGCATTAAATATATACTGTGCCATTGGCTTCCCCCTGTCAATTGGAATGTCACATACTCAAAGAAGAAGCCTACAATATTGGTCAAGCAAGATATAGCCTTTCTAAAGGCACGCAGGCTGCCATTTATTATTAATGGAGAGAATCCAAGAAAAGATTGCACTGTAGTTATTAAAATGCTATTTCTACTTTCCATAAGACTGAAATGATAGTGAATAAGTCACTTGTAAGAGGCTGTAAGTCAATATGTCAGTGTAATCAGGACTGGATGGAAATAATTCATTAAATCCAAGCTCGTTCGCTTGGATATTGAAAGAAATTTATCAAATGCAGGCCGAGAACGCAATGATTCATCTTAAATTATAAAAGTAAAATTTTTGCATTTGCGTCAAGAGTTGCAGTGACTAATCTGAACCAGACCCTGACAGGGAGAGTTGATGCGCAAATGCATGGGCTGTGCTCTATTGTTGGGAATAGTCACACGGCTATATTTATCTACGCACAAAGCTGATCTATTTTTGTGTCTCGTTCAGATGAATAATGACTGTATTTCAGGAAGGATCTTTCAAGACTTGGGACGTGCTGACGCATCAGAAAGTCACGAGCAGCAGTGACACGCAATGTCCTCGCGCTATCCCGACAACGTGGTTCAGTGCCCGCTGCCCTCTACTACCACTGCAAGACACGCCAATTAGCATTGCCTCCTACACATTGAAATGTATAAAATTCTACGGGGAATTGACAGGGTAGATGCTGAGAGGCTGTTCCCCCGGCTGGAGAGTCTAGAACTAGGGGTCGTAGTCTCAGGATAAGGTTCGGCCATTTCGAATCATAGAATGGTTACAGCACAGAAGGAGGCCATTCGGCCCGTCGAGCCTGTGCCGGCTCTCTGCAAGAGCATGTCAGCTAGTCCCACTCGCCCACCCTTTCTCCGTAGCCCTGCAAATTTTTTTCCTTCAGGTACTTATCCAATTCCTTTTTGAAAGCCACGATTGAGTCTCCCTCCACCACCCTTTCAGACAGTGCATTCCAGATCCGAACCACTCGCTGTGTAAAAAAGTTTTTCCTCATGTCACCTTTGGTTCTTTTGCCAATCACCTTAAATCTGTATCCTCTGGTTCTCGACCCTTCCGCCAATGGGAACAGTTTCTCTCGATCTACACTGTCTAGACCCCTCATGATTTTGAATACCTCTATCAAATCTCCTCTCAATCTTCTCTGCTCTAAGGAGAACAACCCCAGCTTCTCTAGACTATCCACATAACTGAAGTCCCTCATCCCTGGAATCATTCTTATAAATCTTTTCTGCACCCTCTCTAAGGCCTTCACATTGTTCCTAAAGTGCGGTGCCCAGAATTGGACACAATACTCCAGTTGAGGCCGAACCTGTGTTTTATAAGTGTTCATCATAATTTCCACGCTTTTGTACTCTATGCCTCTATTTATGAAGTTGAGAGGTCGCACAACACCAGGTTATAGTCCAACAGTTTTATTTGAAATCACAAGCTTTCGGAGCTATCGCTCCTTCCTCAGGTGAAGTAAATTGGATACAGAATCGCCAGAGCATATATAGATGGAAAAAAAAGCATGTGTACTTTACAATTGCAGATTGTAAAGTACACATGCTTTTTTTTCCATCTATATATGCTCTGGCGATTCTGTATCCAATTTACTTCACCTGAGGAAGGAGCGATAGCTCCGAAAGCTTGTGATTTCAAATAAAACTGTTGGACTATAACCTGGTGTTGTGCGACCTCTCAATTTTGTCCACCCCAGTCCAACACCGGCATCTCCGCATCATGACCTCTATTTATGAAGCCCAGGATTCCGTATGCTTTTTTAACCGCTTTCTCAACCTGCCCTGCCACCTTCAATGATTTGTGTACATATACCCCCAGGTCTCTCTGTTCATGCACCCCCTTTTGGATTGTACCCTTTAGTTTATATTGCCTCTCCTCGTTCTTTCGACCAAAATGTATCACTTCACACTTTTCTGCGTTAAATTTCATCTGCCACATGTCTGCTCATTCCACCAGGCTGTCTATATCCTCCTCACTGTTCACTATACTTCCAAGTTTTGTGTCATCTGCAAATTTTGAAATTGTGCCCTGTACTCCCAAGTCCAAGTCATCAATATATATCAAGAAAAGCAGTAATCCTCGTACCGACCCCTGGGGAACACCATCGTATACCTTCCTCCAGTCCGAAAAACAACCGTTCACCACTACTCTGTTTCCTGTCACTTAGCCAATTTCGTATTCATGCTGCCACTGTTCCTTTTATTCCATGGGCTTCAACTTTGCTGGCAAGCCTATTATGTGGCACTTTATCCAAACGTCTTTTGGAAATCCATATACACCACGTCAACCGCATTGCCCTCATCAACCCTCTCTGTTACCTCATCAAAAAACTCGAGCAAGTTAGTTAAACATGATTTGCCTTTAACAAATCCGTGCTGGCTTTCCTGAATGAATCCACACTTGTCCAAGTGACTGTTAATTCTAAATAACAACAGAAAACGCTGGAAAAACTCAGCAGGCCAGGCAGCATCCGTGGAGAGAGAAAGAGAGTTGACGTTTCAGGTCGATGACCTTTCATCAGAACTGGGAAGAGCTGGAAATCAAATAGATTTACGGCCAGGGTAAAGCTGGGAAAAGGGGGAGGGGATAAAGGAACAAAAGAGGAGATGAAGAGACATTAAGAGACATTAAGAGATATGCAAGGCTAGAGGTGGTGTTAATGTGACAGATTAAGGCTGAATGAAGTGTGAAATCTACTGGCAGAATGAAGGACAGCTGCCAGCTTCTAGGAGGAAAAAAAAGGTGGGGGGGACAAATAAAAGGGTGGATAAAATAAAATATAAATGTGATTGGAGCTGAGGTTATGATCTAAAATTGTTGAACTCGATATTGAGTCCAGAGGGCTGTAGCGTGCCTAAACGAAAGATGAGGTGCTGTTCCTCGAGCTTACGCTGAGCTTCCGTGGAACAGTGTATTAGGCCGAGGACGGTGAGGTCAGAGTGGGAGTGAAGCGGTGAATTAAAGTGACAGGCCACCGGGAGCTCGGGGTCCCCCTTACGGACTGAACGGAGGTGTTCCGCAAAGCGGTCACCCAATCTGCGTTTGGTCTCCCCAATGTAGAGGAGTCCACATCGTGAGCAGCGAATACAGTATACTAAATTGCAGGAAGTACAAGTAAATCGCTGTTTCACCTGGAAGGGGTGTTTGGGGCCCTGGACAGTGGGAAGAGGGGAGGTATAAGGGCATGTGTTGCATCTCCTGCGCGTGCACGGGAAGGTGCCGGGCGAAGGGGAAGGGGTGCTGGGGGTGGTAGAGGAGTGGACTAGGGTGTCGCGGAGGGAGCGGTCCCTGCGGAATGCTGAAAGGGGAGGTGAGGGGAAGATGTGTTTGGTGGTGGGATCACGCTGGAGGTGGCGGAAATGGCGGAGGATGATCCGTTGAATGTGGAGGCTGGTGGGGTGAAAGGTGAGGACAAGGGGAACCCTATCGTGGTTCCGGGAGGGAGGGGCAGGGGTGAGGGCAGATGTGCGGGAGATAGAACGGACACGGTCGAGGGCCGTGTCGACCACGGTAGAGGGGAATCCTCGGTTGAGGAAAAAGGAAGACATGTCGGAAGCACTGGTATGGAAGGTGGCATCATCAGAGCAGATGCGGCGGAGACGGAGAAACTGGGAGAATGGAATAGAGTCCTTACAGGAGGCGGGGTGGGAGGAAGTGTAGTCCAGGTAGCTGTGGGAGTCGGTGGGCTTGTAGTGAATGTTAGTCAATAACCTATCCCCAGAGATGGAGATGGAGAAGTCGAGGAAGGGAAGGGAAGAGTCGGAGATGGACCATGTGAAGGTGAGGGAAGGGTGGAAATTGGAAGCATAGTGAATGAAATGTTCTAGTTCAGGGCGAGAGCAGGAGACGGCACCGATACAGTCATCAATGTACCGGAAAAAGAGGTGAGGGAGTGGACCCGAGTAGGACTGGAACAAAGAGTGTTCCACATATCCCACGAAAAGGCAGGCATAGCTAGGACCCATGCGGGTACCCATAGCAACACCTTTAATTTGGAGGAAATGGGTAGAGTCAAAGGAGAAGTTGTTCAATGTGAGAACAAGTTCAGCCAGGCGGAGGAGGGTGGTGGTGGATGGGGACTGGTTGGGCCTCTGTTCAAGGAAGAAGCGGAGCGCCCTCAGGCCATCCTGGTGGGGAATGGAGGTGTAGAGGGATCGACTGTTAATTCTATCCCTGATTATTATTTCTAAAAGCTTCCCCACTACCGAGGTTAAACTGACTGGCCTGTAGTTGCTGGGTTTATCTTTACACCCTTTTTTGAACAATGGTGTAACATTTGCAATTTTCCAGTCCTCTGGCACCAGCCCCATATCTAAGTTGTATTGGAAGATTATGGCCAGTACCTCCACAATTTCCTCTTTAATCTCCCTCAGCATCCTAGGATGCATCCCATCTGGTCCTGGTGACTTATCAACTTTAAGTACAGCCAGCCTGTCTAGCACCTCCTCTTTATCAATTTTTACCCCATCCAGTATCTCCACTACCTCCTCTTTCACTATGACTTTGGCAGCATCTTCTTCCTTGTAAAGACAAATGCAAAGTACTCATTTAGTACCTCAGCCATGCCCTCTGCCTCCATGCATAGGTCTCCTTTTTGGTCCCTAATCAGCCCCACCCCTCCTCTCACTACCCATTTATTATTTATATGCCGATAGAAGACTTTTGAATTCCCTTTTATGTTAGTTGCCAATCTATTCTCATACTCTCTCTTTGCCCCTCTTAATTTCTTTTTCACTTCCCCTCTGAACTTTTATATTCAGCCTGATTCTCACTTGTATTCTCAACCTGACATCTGTCATACACGCTCTTTTTCTGCTTCATCTTACTCTCTATCTCTTTCATCAACCAGGGAGCTCTGGCCTTTGTTGCCCTGCCTGTCCTCCTCATGGGAATGTACCTGGACTGTACCCAAACCATCTCCTCTTTAAAGGTTCGATTACAGTTTTGCCTGCCAATCTTTGATTCCAATTTACCCAGACCAGGTCTGTTCTCACCAACTGAAATTTGCCTTCCTCCAATTAATTATTTTTACTCAGATTGCTCCCTGTCCTTTTCCATAGCTAATCTAAACCTTATGATACTATGATCACTGTTCCCTAAATATTCCCCTACTGTCACTTGCTCTACTTGACCCACCTCATTCCCCAGAACCAGATCCAGCAATGCCTCCTTTCTCGTTGGGCCGGAAACATACTGATCAAGAAAGTTCTCCTGAACCTACTTCAGAAGTTCTTGCCCCTCTCTGCCCTTTACACTATTACTATCCCAGTCTATATTAGGATAGTTGAAGTCCCCCATTATTACTAATCTATTGTTCTTGCACCTCTCTGTAATTTCCCTGCAAATTTGCTCCTCTATATCTTTCCCACTCGTTGGTGGCCTATAGAATGCATCTAGTAGTGTAATGGCACCTTTATTATTTCCTAACTCCAACAAATAGATGACCCCTCCAGGACATCCTCTCTCTCCAGCAATGTAACATTCTCCTTAATCAATACTTCCACCCCACCTCCTTTCTTTCCTTCCCTATCTTTCCTGAACACCTTACATTCAGGAATATTTAAAACCCAATCCTGCCCTTCTTTGAGCCAGGTCTCCGTTATCGCCACGACATCATATTCCCATGTGGCTATTTGCACCTGCAGCTCACCAACCTTATTAGGACTGAGATGAGGAGAAATTTCTTCGCTCAGAGGGTTGTGAATCTTTGGAATTCTCTACCCCAGAGGGCTGTGGATGCTCAGTCTTTGAGTATATTCAAGGCTGAGATAGATTTTTGGACTGTAGGGGAATCAAGGGATCTGGGGATCGGGCAGGAAAGTGGAGTTGAGGTCGAAGGTCAGCCATGATCTTATTGAATGGCGGAGCAGGCTCGAGGGGCCGACTCCTGCTCCTAATTCTTATGTTCTTGCACCTGCCCACCAGGAAGTACCTCAGGGGTTCTCAGGATTGATCGCATTAACCTTGGTAGAAGATCAGCGGAAACCCGGTTTCTCTGGGACTTCGGCCAATCGCCCGCTGAAGTTATGGCAGCAGATCAGGAGAACGCCCAAGGGAATTTTCCAGTGTCCATTTTCTCTGATACTTCTGTCACAAAAGCTGACAGACTTTATGCCACAGAGTTTGGGAAAGCTGCAACACTTCGTCTGTTAGGGATTAAACATCTAACCAACACCCCCCAAAACACGAGGGATTGGGCACATCCCCCTCCTAAACCACCAGAATTTGGCACACTCCCCCCCAAACCACCAGGGATTGCGAATGCACCCTCAAAATCACCAGTGTTTGGACACGTGCCCCCCCCCCCCCCCCCCCCGCCAAACCACCTGAGATGGAGGGTGTACCCCAAAAGACCAGAGATGTGAGCTCAGCTTCGCCCCAGCACTGACAGCCCCGATCCCACGGCAGCGCCGTGGAAATCCGTATCGGAAACACGAGTCTGTACGTGTGAGCGCACACTGGGCACCATATTGCGGGCAGTGCGGCCGCGGTTTCTCGATATGCCCTACGAAGGACGCGGCTCCCCGCCCCTAGCACCCGCTCCATCAACCGTTTACCGAGTCCTTCAGGGTTCCCTCCTGATCTTAGGGCGCAAGACTGAAGTTCGCGTGCCACTGTTGTCAGGTTTTAAATTGTCAGCTTGTTCAAAATGTCAGTTCTTGCTCCACGAGCTGTTGCAAAGTGCCAGGAATAGCTCCCAAAGGCAGCCGAATTATGTGCAGATCAGAGCAGGGACGAGAAGCCAAACCAGTTTGCATGCTTCTGATGCAAAAATTATTCTGTTTTGTCACGTAGTGTTTCCTTGCATCTTACACTGTGGAAATGTATTGAGATTGACACCAATCCTCAGAGCTGCACGAACACAAAGCTGGAACAATCTTTTTACGATTAAACAGGAGCGTTGAAAGGGTGAGATGTTCTTGCCTCGCAGGAGCTTGTGTTCAGACAACGTCCCACTCTGAAATCCAACCGAGAGGGGGGGGATCCCTGCACGTCAGCCGTGGCTCAGCTGCTGCACTCTCGCGCCTCTGAGTCAGAAGGTTCAAACCCCACTCCAGGGACTTGAGCACATAATCTAGGCTGACACCCCAGTTAAACCGAGGCCCCGTCTGCCCCCTCTCAGGTGGACATAAAAGATCCCGTGCCACTACTTCGAAGAAGAGCAGGAGAGTTCTCCCCGGTGTCCTGGTCAACATTTATCTCTGAACCAACATCGCTAAAATATCTGATCATTATCACATTGCTGTTTGTGGGAGTTTGCTGTGCGCAGATTGGCTGCTGTGTTTCCTACATTACAACACTTCAAAAGTACTTCATTGGCTGTAAAGCGCTTTGGGATGTGGAGGTCGTGAAAGGCGCTATAGAAATGTAAGTCTTTCTTACAAAGATCCCAGAGTGCCCTGTTCTGAGACGTGTTTCCACGGCGAAAGTTTTGACCAGATGGAGATTCCGATCTAGGCTTTCCACCTGAAGTTTTTTTGGGAGCACATCTGGAGCAAGCGGGAGCAGAAAGATGCGACCCTGTCTTATTGTCCAGCGCTAGTTCTGTCGGGGCAGATTATGCCCGTCCACTTGTGGGCAAGCTCATGGCCATAGAATGCGAGTGAGGCAAACGAGGCCACTGCTGGCCACAAGGGCTGTCTGTTTGGGACAGGCATCCAGATGTTTAAAGGTAGGTGGAAGGGTGGCCAGAATTCTTTGAAGCGCCCAAGGCAACGGCCGTCTTCCAAGCAGGATAGAGGCTGCCCCAAGACCTGCCAGGGAGAGACCCTGCCCTTCTCTCTCTGGAGAGGGTGGAGAGGCCGCCTCCAAGATGATAATTATCCCACGGCTAGGTATTTTCACAGCATTCGCTCCTTCACATCCCCCTCCAGAGGTGCATCTCTATCAAGGGAGAGGGCAGATAGCCGAGGCTCCGATGCTGACGATCTTTCTGCACTTCAGCTCACTCGCCTGCCCCTTCAACCCTGTTGGGTCAACATACTGACCTTCCTTTGAATGACATCAAGATTTGGATGGGCCAAATGTTCTTGCATCAAAGGATGAAGTGAGCGGGGCAGGTGACCCAAAGCTCATGAGTCATTGGCCAGATGTTCGAGTTGGGGGGAGAGAGAATGAGAGAGCGGGGCAGTGGGATTAGTTTGGATTGGTCGAACAAAGTTGCGGCACTGATGTGATGGGCTGAATGGCCTCCTTCTGTGCTTTTATTGGTGAGAAAGCTGCACAAATGAAAGGTGACAGGAAAAAAAGGAATGCTTATAATTGTCTGAGAAACCACTAGTAAATTCTTTCCAACCTGCCTAGATCTTTCAAAGCTGATAGAATGTAGTATGCAAATGGCCTCTAGTACTGAACATGACGCTGAACTGCCTGACAGCATCCGATCTTTAAACTGAAACACGAGCACGAATCTTACAGAGCAGAGCTCCGCACTGTCTGGTGTCTATCAGAAAGACAGACATCTGCTTTTAAAGATTTGCCGCCAAACAGTTCCCTGACCTGAGGGCCGTTGAGTTGAGATGTCCTTCAGTTCAAAGGTCACTCTCTATGTACAACGTGCTGCTGTGCGAGAAACATCACTCAGTCATAAAGGGAAACAAGTCGTTCGAATCCCTGTCTCACGTTACTATAACTTACAAACAAACAAACGAACAATGACGGACAGGTAAAGACCCTCTGGTCCATCGAGCCTGTCCCACACAATTGCGATAACTTGTCTATCACAATATATACACTCTCCACCTCACCCAAAACCATGTGATCTCCTGGGGGGGGCGAAAAATCAGATTAAAAAACTCAGGCCAATTAGGGGGAAAAAAAATCTGGGAAATTCCTCTCTGACCCATCAAAACTAGTCCAGGAGATCACACTGACCCTGAAGTCTCTGCAGTACCCACCTTCTGTAAGAGGTGATCTCCACCCCAGCCAGAAACAGGTCCAGCTCTCACTTGAAGGACCCCGTCTCACATTACTAAAGCCCGTCTCACATTAGTATATTGTCTGCCTTACATTCCTAGAATTCTCCTGTCTCACAGTGCTATAACCCTTCTGTGTCACATCGGAACAGCAGCAGGCCATTCAGCCCCTCGAGCCTGTTCCACCATTCAATAAATCGGAGCGGATCTGTATTTTTTTTTATTCGTTCCTGGGATGTGGGTGTCGCTGGCAAGGCCAGCATTTATTGCCCATCCCTAACTGCCCTTGAGAAGGTGGTGGTGAGCCGCCTTCTTGAACCGCTGCAGTCCGTGTGGTGAAGGTACTCCCACAGTGCTGTTAGGGAGGGAGTTCCAGGATTTTGACCCAGCGACGATGAAGGATCGGCGATATACTTCCAAGTCAGGATGGTGTGTGACTTGGAGGGGAACTTAGAGGTGGTGGTGTTCCCATGCGCCTGCTGCCCGTATCCTTCTAGGTGGAAGAGGTCGCAAGTTTGGGAGGTGCTGCCGAAGAAGCTTTGGCGAGTTGCTGCAGTGCAGCTTGTAGACGGTACACACTGCAGCCACGGTACGCCGGTGGTGGAGGGAGTGAATGTTTAAGGTGGTGGATGAGGTGCCAATCAAATGAGCTGCTTTGTCGTGGATGGTGTTGAGCTTCTTGAGTGTTGTTGGAGCTGCACTCATCCAGGCAAGTGGAGAGTATTCCTTGGAGATGGTGGAAAGGCTTTGGGAGTCAGGAGGTGAGACATTCGCCGAAGAATACCCAGCCTCTGACCTGCTCTTGTTGTCACAGTATTTATGTGGCTGGTCCAGTTAAGTTTCTGGTCAATGGTGACCCCCCAGGATATTGATGGTGGGGGATTCGACGATGGTAATGCCATTGAATGTCAAGGGGCGGTGGTTAGACGCTCGCTTTTTGGAGATAGTCATTGCCTGGCACTTGTGTGGCGCGAATGTTACCTGCCACTTATCAGCCCAAGCTTGAATGTCGTCCAGGTCTTGCTGCATGTGGGCATGGACTGCTTCATTATCTGAGGAGTTGCGAATAGCACTGAACACTGTGCAGTCATCAGCAAACATCCCCGCTTCTGACCTTATGATGGAGGAAAGGTCATTGATGAAGCAGCTGAAGATGGTTAGGCCTAGGACACTGCCCTGAGGAACTCATGCAGCGATGTCCTGGGGCTGTGATGATTGACCTCCAACCACCACAACCATCTTCCTTTGTGCTAGATATGACTCCAGCCAGTGGAGAGTTTTCCCCCTGATTCCCATTGACTTCAGTTTTCCTAGGGCTCCTTGATGCCACACTCGGTCAAATGCTGCCTTGATGTCAAGGGCAGTCACTCTCACCTCACCTCTCAAATTCAGCTCTTTTGTCCATGTTTGGACCAAGGCTGTAGTGAGGTCTGGAGCCGAGTGGTCCTGGCAGAACCCAAACTGGGCATCAGTGAGTAGGTTATTGGTGAGTAAATGCTGCTTGATAGCACTGTCGATGACACCTTCCATCACTTTGCTGATGATTGAGAGTAGACTGATGGGGCGGTAATTGGCCGGATTGGATTTGTCCTGCTTTTTGTGGACAGGACATACCTAGGGCAGTTTTCCACATTGTCGGATAGATGCTAGTGTTATAGTTGTACTGGAATAGCTTGGCTCGAGGCGCGGCTAGTTCTGGAGCACAAGTCTTCAGCACGATAGCCAGGATGTTATCAGGGCCCATAGCCTTTGCTGTATCCAGTGCGCTCAGCCGTTTATTGATATCATGTGGAGTGAATCGAATTGGCTGAAGACTGGCTTCTATGATGGTGGGGACCTCAGGAGGAGGCTGAGATGGATCATCCACTCGGCACTTCTGGCTGAAGATGGTTGCAAACGCTTCAGCCTTGTCTTTTGCACTCGCGTGCTGGGCTCCACCATCATTGAGGATGGTTATATTCATGGAGCTTCCTCCTCCCGTTAGTTGTTTAATGGACCACCACCATTCGTGACTGGATGTGGCAGGACTGCAGAGCTTTGATCTGATCCGTTGGTTGTGGGATCGCTTAGCTCTGTCTATAGAATGCTGCTTCCGCTGTTTAGCATGCATGTAGTCCTGTGTTACAGCTTCCCCAGGTTAGCACCTCATTTTTAGGTATACCTGGTGCTGCTCCTGGCATGCTCAACCCCATGTACCTTTGTTCTATATCCTTACCTTTACGTAATAAAAACCTGTTAATCCACAGTCTTGAAAATTTCCATTAACCCAGCATCCACAGCCTTTTGGGGGAGCAAGTTCCAGATTTCCACTGCCCTTTGTGTCAAAAACTGCTTCTTGAGTACACTCTGGAACGGCCTGCCTCTAATTTTAAGATTGTGCCCCATTGTTCTGGATTCCCCCAGCAGAGGAAATAGTTTCTCTGTATCTATTCCGTCAAATCCCATTTTACCACCTCAATTTACTCATCCCTCAGCCTACGCAACTCAAGGAGGAGAGATGGATGGGCCCACCTGCCTGATTTAGTGGGACTGTCTCTTGGAATGAGTGGCTGCACTCACCGATTGTGTCCTGCCACCACTCAGTCTGAATACAGAGATCTGACGGGTTGAAATAAGTCTGGGGGGGGGAGTGCTGCCTCATTGGGCGCGTGTTGCTTGAACCAGACCCGTGAGAAATTTTGGCCCTTCATATTTCCTCGAATATTTTTGATATCTTTTTTACTCTCATTAGCTGACACTAAAACTTAATGATCATGTTGGTTTGAGCCAGAGACTCGCTTCCATTATTAGATATGCTCTGTTAACTCGCAAACCCTCTCTTTCTCTCTCTCACGAGCCGAACACAGAAAGACTGTCAGCACTGGAGCTAATGAGTTCTCAACCTTCGCTGAACTTTGCTGGGGCTTCGAGTTCTACAGAGAAGGTAATAATTGAATGTCCTGCTACTGGAGCCTTGCTGCTAATTGGTGGCAACCACAACCAGACTGGTACTTCCTCAGACGGCAGGGCGTCACACCTCAGGCTCAGCCAGGATTGCAATAGAGGGGGGCCGTAGTTCTGTCATATTATCATGGCGAAGCTTTGAGAAAATCTTGGATTAATCGTAATGAAATATATTTCCTATATTTCTCTCCGCTCGTCCACATCTATCAGACTCTTCTGATTGTCCTCCTCCACTTTGTCAGTGTATCTTTTTTTTATTCGTTCACGGGATGTGGGCGTCGCTGGCAAGACCAGCATTTATTGCCCATCCCTAATTGCCCTTGAGAAGGTGGTGGTGAGCCGCCTTCGTGAACCGCTGCAGTCCGTGTGGTGAAGGTGCTCCCACAGTGCTGTTCGGGAGGGAGTTCCAGGATTTTGACCCAGCGGTGATGAAGGAACAGCGATATATTTCCAAGTCAGGATGGTGTGACTCCTCCAATTCTATCTGACTCCTCCACTTCTCGCCCTCTTGCTCTCTTTCTCCTCTCCATTTCTGCCTCCTCGGCTTCTTTTTCTCTCCACTATTGTCTGTTTGTCCGTCTCCTCCATTTCTACTTACCTTCTCTTCCTGGGGCATAGTCTAAAAATTAGAGCCAGACCTTTCAGGAGTGAAATTAGGAAACACTTCTACACACAAAGGGTGGTAGAAGTTTGGAACTCTCTTCTGCAAACGGCAATTGCTGCTAGATCAATTATTAATTTTAAATCGGAGATTGATAGCTTTTTGTTAACCAAAGGTGTTAAGGGATATGGGGAAAAGGCGGGTATATGGAGTTAGGTCGCAGATCAGCCGTGATCTCATTGAATGGCGGAACAGGCTCGAGGGGCTCAATGGCCTCCTCCTGTTCCTATGTTCCTGTCATTTTTTGCACTCTTTGTTATGCAGCTGTGGACAGACAGGGAGAGGCATCAACATCAAGACTCAGTCAGGTGAGGAGGGACTGACATCACATCAAGGTTCAGGTGGGCAGCGTATTGGGACTCATTCTGCTGAAGGGAGAGGCCTGGTGTGTTTGACATGGATTCCATTCAAGGGGAACCAGCCTCCCCCTTCATAACATCTTAAGACCTGTGACTCCTAGGCAAAGATGTTGAGATGCATTCAATTCTGAGCATGTTTCACCAAGCCAAGTGCCATGTTGGATCCAACCGGTGCAGAATGGGCTACGTGTAGTGGTTATGTTACTTGACTAGTAATCCGGAGACTTACAGGAATAATCCAGAAATCGTGAGTTCAAATCTTGCCACGGCAATTCAGTTTAAAAAATCTGGAAATAAAAAGTGAATCAGTAAAAGTGACTATGAAGCTGACAGATTGTTGTAAAAACCCAAATGGTTCATTAATGCCCTTTGGAGAATAAAACCTGCTCTCCTCACCCGGCCTGGCCTATATATGACTCCAACAACAACCACTTGTATTCAGGTAGTGCCTTTAACGTAGTAAAACGTCCCAGGTGCTTCAAACAAAATTTGACATCGAGCCACAAAAGGAGATATTAGGGCAGATGACCAAAAGCTTGCAAAGCGGTAGGTCTTAACGAACGTCTTAAAGGAGGAAAGAGAGGCGGAGGGATTTAGGGAGGGAATTCCAGAGCTTAGGGCCTCGGCAGCTGACGGCACGGCCGCCAATGGTGGAGCGATTAAAATCATGATGCTCAAGAGGCCAGAATTAGTGGAGCACAGATATCTCGGGGGGTTGTGGGGCTGGAGGAGGTTACAGAGATGGGGAGGGATGAGGCCATGGAGGGATTTGAAAACAAGGATGAGAATTTTTAAATCGAGGCGTTTAACTGCGAACCAATGTAGGTCAGCGAGCACAGGGGTGATGGGTGAACAGGACTTGCTGCGAGTTAGGACACGGGCAGCCGAGTTTTGGATGACCTCAAGTTTACAGAGGGTAGAAGGTGGGAGGCCGGCCAGGAGTGCGTTGGAATAGTCAAGTCTAGAGGTAACAATGGCATGGATGAGGGTTTCAGCAGCAGATGAGCTGAGGCAGTCTGATATTGGTGCGAGCTCCCCTCTGTAGTGGCCCAGCGAGCCACTCCATTGTATCAAACTGCTGCCAGTGGTTCAAGAAGAAGGCCCACCACCACCTTCTCAGGGCAGGTGGGGGATGGACAATAACTGATGGCCTTGCCAGCGATGCTCACATCCCGAGAACGAGTACCAGTTAGAGGCCGGATGGACAGATCAATATTAAGGTCCCAAAATTGTTCAGCTGTTCCAGCAGAGCGATCACAAACTCTGCCAGGTCCCGGACTAACGCGGGAGATTTTAGTGGCCTTGTTTGGGGATGGAGCCTCTTGAAGTGCAGTAGGGTCTGCCTTCAGTGTGTAGGCCTCTGTCTTAGAGCTGTGAGTGAACTAGGGATGTGATGCCACAATAACATTGGTTCCATTGAAATGGTTAACCTGTTACCTGTTTTCTTGATGCAAGCAAAAAAGCACCGGAGCATTAACTGGAGCAGTGAGATGACATTTATCCTTTCTTTTCCCTCATGGGCTTGTCCCACATTCATGGAGCCAACTCTTTTGTGGATCTCCCTCCTTCGGTGATAGACGTTTCTTGGCTCTGTGCTGTGCAACCCTCTCCCTAAACCCCTCCCTGTTCTGCTTGACCTTTCTCCCCATCTCCAAAAGGATCCTCAAAGCCATTGACTGCACCTCCATTCAATCTTCTCCTCCTACTGCTTGATGTCTGTTCTCCACTCTGTCAGATGCCTTTGGGACTTTTCAACGATGCTAAAGTTGCTGCAGCCCACCTTATTGCTGCTGCATTTGGTCAGGTCCCAGAGGTGAAGGGACCCTGTGCCAACCCATTGCCATCCTCAGTCTCCTATCGAGGAGAGAAGATCCTCGTTTATCCTCTGCCCAGGCTGGATTTGAACATGGGTCCTGAAGGTGAAAGGACATTCCTGTATCTGTCAGCAGTGTGGTGGGCCCCACTCCCCCTTCACAGTGCCGAGAGGGTTAAGACTAACATGCTATAGTTGTAGATCAGGTGATTCATGCTGTGTTGCACTATCACTGTTTAGCATAAATGTCAAGACTCGGTATGCAAGCTATAGTTAGAAATGGTTGAAGGCAGAATTTAGCGATTGTTAAAAATAGCATAAACGCAGGCTTCAATTTCCAGTTGAGGTCTTCCGCTGTGTGACAGGACTGACTAACATCAGCAAAAGCATAATGAGTTTGTTCAACTGCTGGCGACTGGGCCTTTTGTGTGTCAGGGGGCAGGAAGAGGCCTAGGGCCTGGAGCCTGGGGCCTGAGACCTGGGGCCTAGAGCCTGCGGTCTAAGGCCTGGGCCAAGAGCCTGGGGCCTGGCGTCTGGGGCCTGCGGCCTGAGACCCGGGGCCTAGTGCTGGGGCCTGAGAGCTGGGGCCTAGAGCCTGCGGTCTATGGCCAGGATCGAAAGCCAGGGGCCTGAGACCCGGGGCCTAGAGATGGGGCTTGAGAGCAGGGGCCTGAGAGCTGGGGCCTAGAGTCTGGGGCCTGGATCTGGGGCCTGGGGCCTAGTGCCTGGGACCTGGGGCCTGGACGTGGGGTCTGGGGCCTGGAGCCTAGATCTTGGGGCCTGGAGCCGAGGGCTCCAAGGTTTGAAGTGCTAGTGACATTTCTAATTAGCAATCTTGCTTTGCATCGACATTTTGGAACTTGTGCCCACTTGTCCACATTTGCAAATCAAAATCAGGGTTACTCCTGGCTCCTCCCCTCACTATCACACCCGTGTCTTCCTCTTATCCGGCTCCTTCACCTTTACCACTCAGGCCTGTCACTTGGTGGTACAATTAAATAGCCACAATGATGATCATTGAACTCACGACCCTCAGGAATGAGAAGGGCAGTGTGACTGCCGGGGGGCTTGTTTGATGGGTGGGGGGAGGGAAACCATTTGAAAAGTGTCGCTGGGTGCGGCAACATGAACCCCACAGGTTTGTACTTTCCGTTCTAACTCCGTCTTCCTGCCACGTGGTGCGTGTGACGGCAGTTGGAAAGTGAGGCACAACGTCGAAATGGCAAAGCCCGGGATGAGAACCAGCAGCAAGTAAACCCGACAGGACAAATCCCCACAGTCTCCTGCTTTCAAAGTGTGGATGGTGATTGAAAATAGTACAGACCCAATTCCACTCCCACACCCCTTACACTGTCGGTTGGTGGGATAAAGTGTGGCCGAGCGCGGTGAGATCACCGTCACCCCCAGTATACAACAGCTACAAACATCCCAACTGCTCCTGAGCACAGTCCTGGGCACCAGTATCCATTACACTCCTCCTCCTTCCCTCATCCCCGGCTCATTGTGAACTACAAAGAAATAATCTCTTTCTGACACCTGCCTTTCATTCTGCCCCTATTTTTGATACAATTCACCGTCTTTTCTTTCTCTGTTTCTCTTCATTTGTTTCTCATATATATAAAATACATCTGTCTATATCTTTCTCTGTGTTTTCTTTTTCACAAGCTCACCGTCCCTCTCTATCAACACCTCTCTCACTCCCTCTCCCTCTCTCACTCTGTCTCCTTCTCACTATCTTTCTCTACCCATACCATCTCTCTCCTTCTATGAGATTCTCTGTCTATTTCCTTCTCTTTCTCCCTCTTGCTGATCTGTCACTTTATTTCCCTGGCGTTCTTTCATACCCTTTCTCGCTGTCTCTCCCTCTATATCTCCCTCTCTGTCTCCTATGTCCTTCTCACTCTCCCTTTCTAGCTCCCTCTTTCGCTTTCTGTGTCTCACTCAATCTTTCTCTCTCTTTTCCTTTCACTTTTTTCATGCTGTCTCTCCCTCGCTCCGTCTCCTTCTCTGCATCCCTCTGTATCTCCCTCTCTGTCTGATCCTTCTCTCTCTCACTCCGTTTCTCTCACTTTTTTTCACAATGTCTCTCCCTCGCACTCTGTCTTCTTCTCTGTCTCACTTTACCTCCCTCATGCTCTATCTCTCCATCTCTCCCTCCCTTGCTTTTTTTTAGAATCATAGAATGGTTAGAGCACAGAGGGAGGCCATTTGGCCCGTTGAGCCCGTGCCAGCTCTCTGCAAGAGCACTTCAGCTAGTCCCACTCGCCCACCCTTTCCCTGTAGCCCTGCAAATTTTTTTCCTTCAGGTACTTATCCAATTTCCTTTTGAAAGCCATGATTGAGTCTGCCTCCACCACCCTTTCAGGCCGTGCATTCTAGATCCTAACCACTCACTGTGTAAAAAAGTTTTCCCTCATGTCACCTTTGGTTCTTTTGCCAATCACCTTGAATCTGTGTCCTCTGGTTCTCGACCCTTCCGCCAATGGGAACAGTTTCTCTCGATCTACTCTGTCCAGACCCCTCATGATTTTGAACACCTCGATCAAATCTCCTCTCAACCTTCTCTGCTCTAAGGAGAACAACCCCAGATTCTCCAGTCTATCCACATAACTGAAGTCCCTCATCCTTTGAACCATTCTCGTAAATCTTTTCTGCACCCTCTCGAAGACCTTCACATCCTTCCTAAAGTGCGGTGCCCAGAATTGGACACAATACTCCAGTTGAGGCTGAACCAGTGTTTTATAAAGGTTCATCACAACTTCCTTGCTTTTGTACTCTATGCCTCTATTTTTAAAGAAAGAAAGACAGACTTGCATTTATATAGCACCTTTCATGACCACAGGATGTTCCAAAGTGCTTTACAGTCACTGTTGTAATGTCGGAAACATGGCAGCCAATTTGCGCACAGCAAGCTCCCGCTATCAGCAATGAGATAATGATCCGATAATCTGTTTTTTTTTAATGATGTAGATTGAGGGATAAATGTTGGCCAGGACACCAGGGAGAACTCCCCTGCTCTTCTTCAAAATAGTGCCATGGAATCTTTTACGTGCACCTGAGAGAGCAGACCTCAGTTCAACATCTCATCCGAAAGACGGCACCTCCGACAGTGCAGCACTCCCTCAGCACTGCACTGGAGTGTCAGCCTGGATTTTTGTGCTCAGGTCTCTGGAGTGGGACTTGAACTCACAACCTTCTGGCACAGAGGTGAGTGCTACCCACTGAGCCGTGTCTTTCTCAGTATTTCTCTCTCTCTCTGTCCCTTTGTCGATGCCTCGATTTGCCTCCATCTCTTCCTATGAGTATTCTGCTTCAGCCTGCTCTGCCTTCCTCCCCTTTTATTCTCTTTTGATTCTTTCCCCAACAAAAACAGATTCCCGGAGGCCTCAGAGAGTGCTGTTGTGACTCTTCAGGCTTCCACAAGCTGCAGCCACCTGTTTCAAATTGGCAGCGAGAGACTCCTGGATTCACCAGCCACCTGTCTTCTTGACGTTATCCCAGAAGGTGACCATTTTTTTATCAAGATATCAGTGAGTCCAGGAGAAGAGCTGCTGATTGCTTCCACCGCACAATCGGTGCAGGCATTCTGCTGCTAGCCCTCAATCACCTTGTGCGTGGGTGTAAATTATTCAAGTGTTAATGCTGCTCTGTATCACAGAAAGCAGACCCTCTGTGTTTGAACAGAAACAGCCTCTTTTTATACAAACCAAACAGTGGTGCTTTCAAACCGTCTCGTATTAAAATGGAGAGACTGGGAGAGGCAATCCCTCGGCCTGTGAGACACGGAATAATCCATAGACGTAGACCTGCTTCTCAGGTGACAGATATTTATTTCTGTTTGTTTTATTGTTTTAGTTTTTTATTAAAGGTGTCAGTAGCAAACCTCGCACATTGTGTCCCACACAGTCCACTGCATAGCTGACAGATATGTCCGTCTGACAGGAGAGTAATTCTGTGAAGGGAACTGAAGTGGAAATTCTAAAACAGTGTTTCCTGTAATGCCCCTCTCCATTTCCCTCTACCTCAATCTCCATCTCCCTCTACCCCCTCTCCATCTCCCTCTACCCCCTTTCGATCTCCCCCTACCCCCTCTCCATCTCCCTCTACCCCCTCTCCATCTCCCTCTACCCCCTCTCCATCTCCCTCTACCCCCTCTCCATCTCCCTCTACCTCAATCTCCATCTCCCTCTACCCCCTCTCCATCTCCCTCTACCTCCCTCTCCATCTCCATCTACCTCAATCTCCCTCTACCCCCTCTCCATCTCCCTCTACCCCCTCTCCATCTCCCTCTACCCCCTCTCCATCTCCCCCTACCCCCTCTCCATCTCCCTCTACCCCCTCTCCATCTCCCTCTACCTCAATCTCCATCTCCCTCTACCCCCTCTCCATCTCCCTCTAACCCCTCTCCATCTCCCTCTACCTCCCTCTCCATCTCCATCTACCCCCCTCTCCATCTCCCTCTACCCCCTTTCCATCTCCCTCTACCCCCTTTCCATCTCCCTCTACCCCCTCTCCATCTCCCTCTACCCCCTCTCCATCTCCCTCTACCCACCTCTCCATCTCCCTCTACCCCCTCTCCATCTCCCTCTACCCCCCTCTCCACCTCCCTCTACCCCCCTCTCCATCTCCCTCTACCCCCTCTCCATCTCCCTCTACCCCATTCTCCATCTCCCTTTACCCCTCTCCATCTCCCTCTACACCCTCTCCATCTCCCTCTACCCCCCTCTCCACCTCCCTCTACCCCCTCTCCACCTCCCTCTACCCTCCTCTCCACCTCACTCTACCCCTCTCCACCTCCCTCTACCCCCCTCTCCATCCCACTCTACCCCCTCTCCATCTCCCTCTACCCCCTCTCCATCTCGCTCTATGCCCTCTCCAACTCCCTCTACACCCTCTCCACCTCCCTCTACCCTCTCTCCATCTCCCTCTACCCCCCTCTCCAACTCCCTCTACCCCCTCTCCACCTCCCTCTACCCCCTCTCCATCTCCCTCTACCCCCCTCTCCATCTCCCTCTACCCCCCTCTCCATCTCCCTCTACCCCCCTCTCCATCTCCCTCTACCCCCCTCTCCATCTCCCTCTACCCCCTCTCCATCTCCCTCTACCTCACTCTCCATCTCCCTCTACCCCCTCTCCAACTCCCTCTACCCCCCTCTCCATCTCCCTCTACCCCCCTCTCCATCTCCCTCTACCCCCTCTCCATCTCCCTCGACCCCTCTCCATCTCCATCTACCTCAATTACCAACTCCCTCTACCCCCCTCTCCATCTCCCTCGACACCTCTCCATCTCCCTCTACCCCCTCTCCAACTCCCTCTACCCCCCTCTCCATCTCCCTCTACCCCCTCTCCATCTCCCTCGACCCCTCTCCATCTCCATCTACCTCAATTACCAACTCCCTCTACCCCCTCTCCATCTCCCTCGACACCTCTCCATCTCCCTCTACCCCCTCTCCATCTCCCTCTACCCGCCTCTCCATCTCCCTCTACCCCCCTCTCCATCTCCCTCTACCCTCTCTCCATCTCCCTCTACCCCCTCTCCATCTCCCTCTACCCCCCTCTCCATCTCCCTCTACCCCCTCTCCATCTCCCTCTACCCCCCTCTCCATCTCCCTCAAGCCCCTCTCCATCTCCCTCTACCCCCTCTCCATCTCCCTCTACCCCCCTCAATCTCCCTCTACCCCCCTCTCCATCTCCCTCTACCCTCTCCATCTCCCTCTACCCCCTCTCCATCTCCTTCTACACCCTCCCCATCTCCCTCTACCCCCCTCTCCATCTCCCTCTACCCCCTCTCCATCTCCCTCTACCCCCTCTCCACCTCCCCCTCTCCATCTCCCTCTACCCCCTCTCCATCTCCCTCTACCCCCCGCTCCATCTCCCTCTACCCCCTCTCCACCTCCCTCTACACCCTCTCCACCTCCCTCTACCCCCTCTCCATCTCCCTCTACCACCCCTCTCCATCCCTCTATCCCCTCTCCATCCCCCTCTACCACCTCTCCACCTCCCTCTACCCCCTCTCCATCTCCCTCTACCCTCTCTCCATCCCCCTCTACCCCCTCTCCATCCCCCTCTACACCTCCCTCTACCCCCTCTCCATCTCCCTCTACCCCTCTCCACCTCCCTCTACCCACCCTCTCCACCCCTCTCCACCTCCCTCTACCCTCTCTCCATCCCCCTCTACCCCCCTCTCCATCTCCCTCTACCCCCCTCTCCATCCCCCTCCACCTCCTCTCCATCTCCCTCTACCCCCTCTCCATCTCCCTCTACCCCCTCTCCATCTCCCTCTACCCCCTCTCCATCTCCCTGTACCCCCTCCCCATCTCCCTCTACCCCCTCTCCATCCCTCTACCCCCTCCCCATCCCCCTCTACCCCCCTCCCCATCTCCCTCTACCCCCTCTCCACTTCCCTCTACCCCCTCTCCAGCTCCCTCTACCCCCTCTCCACCTCCCTCTCCATCTCCCGCTACCCCTTCTCCATCTCCCTCTACCCCCTCTCCACCTCCCTCTATCCCCCTCTCCATCTCCCTCTACCCCCTCTCCATCTCCCTCTACCCCCTCTCCATCTCCCTCTACCCCTTTCCATCTCCCTCTACCCCCGCTCCATCTCTCTCTACCCCCTCTCCATCTCCCTCTACCCCATCTCCCTCTACCCTCTCTCCACCTCCCTCTACCCACCCTCTCCACCTCCCTCTACCCACCCTCTCCATCTCCCTCTACCCCATCTCCATCTCCCTCTACCCTCTCTCCACCTCCCTCTACCCCCCCTCACCATCTCCCTCTACCCCTCTCCATCTCCCTCTACCCACCCTCTCCACCTCCCTGTACCCACCCTCTCCATCTCCCTCTACCCCCTCTCCATCTCCCTCTACCCCCTCTCCACCTCCCTCTACCCCCCCTCTCCATCTCCCTGTATCTCCATCTCCATCTTCATGGCATTTTCCTCACGAGAGCGTTCGATCAAAACAATTGTTTTAGTGAAGGGCTTTCAGTGCTGCAATGAATCCTGGGATACCGCTGCCGCCATGTCACATTTAGTTATCCTTCTGCTTGTGGTGGGAGTGGACACCTCAGGGTGACAGCTTGTAACTGATAATCTCACCCCTTGGATGTGGCTCTGGTGTGGTCATCAATGAGTGTAAAGATGACAGGCGATGATTGGACCTTCTAGAACTCATTACAATCGCACATGACTCAAAGTCTGGACAAATTTTTGTCAGAGGAGGGTGAAAGGTTGAAAATGACCTTGAAACTCCAGAGAGGCTATGGGAGGTTTTCTGAGTGTTTGCTGGAGGTGGAATGGCTGGCAGTCCTTTGTGATCATTGTACTGTTCTCTCAGAATGTGAGGATTGAATCTCGGCCTTTTCATGCGCTCTGTAATAGCAAACGGCAGTCTCTATTCTGCTGGGATTCTCCAGACCTCTAACAGAGGTACAATCAGTAACACCTCCCAGGGCTACCATCAATCACAATGTGAAACAGCTCAGACCTTTATTGGTTTAACTGTAGGAGCTGGAGACAAGTCCCTAATCAAGTTTCGCACAAACTCATAAAAGAGGGAAAATGCCGATTTTCTGCTGCAGGCAAAGCTCAACGTTGGAGGTGGACTCAGGTGTCAGTTGACTGTCATGTGGTCCCATCCTCATTCCTGCCACCAAGGCCCATAAGGTATTGTGTCTATATTTGGGTTAGTGACTCTCTCTGCCAGACTTGGAAATATCTCGCCGTTCCTTCATCGTCGCTGGGTCAAAATCCTGGAACTCCCTCCCTAACAGCACTGTGGGAGTTCCTTCACCTCACGGACTGCAGCAGTTCAAGAAGAAGGATCACCACCACCTTCTCAAGGACAACTAGTGGATGGGCAATAAATGTCTGCCTTGCCAGCGATGCCCACATCCCGAGAAAGAAAAAAGATAGAGTCTCGCACTGTAGTGAGAACAGATTCTTCCTCAGAACTTAAAACCTAGTATCAGCAATGGTGACCATGAAACTATCAGATTGTCGTAAAAACCCACCTGGTTCGCTAATGTCCTTTAGGGAGGGAAACCTGCCGTCCTTACCCGGTCTGGGCCTATACGTGACTCCAGACCCACAGCAATGTGGTTGACACATAACTGCCCTCTGAAATGGTCTAGCAAGCCACTCAGTTGTACAAAAACTGCTCCGAAAAGCAATAATAAGCAAAAAACCGGACGGTCCACCCGGCATCGACCAAGGCACCAGCTTCAGACATGACAACAGCACACCCAGCCCAGTCCACCCTGTAAAGTCCTCCCCACTAACATCTGAGGACTTGTGCCAAAATTGGGAGAGCTGTCCCACAGACTGGTCAAGCAACAGCCTGACATAGTCATACTCACAGAATCATACCTTTCAGCCAATGTCCCAAACTCCTCCATCATCATCCCTGGGTATGTCCAGTTCCACCGGCAGGAAAGACCCACCAGGGGTGGTGGCATAGTGATATACAGTCCGGAAGGAGTGGCCCTGGGAGTTCTTAACATTGACTCCAGACCCCATGAAGTCTCATGGCTTCAGGTCAAGCATGGGCAAGGAAACCTCCTGCTGATTACCACCTACTGCCCTTCCTCAGCTGATGAATCAGTACTCCTCCATGTTGAACACCACTTGGAAGAAGCACTGAGGGTAGCAAGGGCACAGAATGTACTCTGGGTAAGGGACATCAGTGTCCACCACCAAGACTGGCTCGGTAGCACCACTACTGACCGAGCTGGCCGAGTCCTGAAGGACATAGCTGCCAGACTGGGCCTACGACAGGTGGTGAGAGAACCAACACGAGGGACAAACCTACTTGCCCTCGTCCTCACCAATCTACCGGTCACAGATGCATCTGTCCATGGCAGTATTGGTAGGAGTGACCACCACACAGTCCTTGTGGAGACAAAGTCCCATCTTCACACTGAGGACACCCTCCATCGTCTTCTAGAGCACTACCACCGTGTTAAATGGGATAGAATCAGAACAGATCTAGTAGCTCAAAACTGGGCATCCATGAGGCGCTGTGGGCCATCAGCAGCAGCAGAATTGTATTCCACCACAATCTGTAACCTCATGGCCCGGCATATCCTTCACGCTACCATTACCATCAAGCCAGGGACCAACCCTGCTTCAATGAGGAGTGTAGAAGAGCATGCCAGGGGCAGCACCAGGCGTACCTAAAAATGAGGTGTCAACCTGGGGAAGCTGCAACACAGGACTACATGCATGCTAAACAGCGGAAGCAGCATGCTATAGACAGAACTAAGCAATCCCACAACCAACGAATCAGATCAAAGCTCTGCAGTCTTACCACATCCAGTCGTGAATGGTGGTGGACAATTAAACAACTAACGGGAGGAGGAGGCTCCATGAATATCCCCATCCTCAATGATGGTGGAGCCCAGCACACGAGTGCAAAATACAAGGCTGAAGCGTTTGCAACCATCTTCAGCCAGAAGTGCCGAGCGGATGATTCATATCGGCCTACTCCTGAGGTCCCCACCATCACAGAAGTCAGTCTTCAGTCAATTCGATTCACTCCACGTGATATCAAGAAACAGCTGAGTGCACTGGATACAGCAAAGGCTGTGGGCACCAACAACATCCCAGCTGTCGTGCTGAAGACTTGTGCTCCAGAACTAGCCGCGCCTCTAGCCAAGTTGTTCCAGTATAGTTACAATGCTGGAATCTACCTGACAATGTGAAAAACTGCCCAGATATGTCCTGTCCACAAAAAGCAGGACAAATTCAATCTGGCCAATTACCATCTCATCAGTCTACTCTCAATCATCAGCAAAGTGATGGAAGGTGTCGTCAACAATGCTATCAAGCAGCACTTACTCACCAATAACCTGCTCACTGATGCCCAGTATGGGTTCCACCAGGACCACTCGGCTGCAGACCTCATTACAGCCTTGGTCCAAACATGGACAAAAGAGCTGAATTTCAGAGGTGAGGTGAGAGTGACTGCCCTGGACATCAAGGCAGCATTTGACTGAGTGTGGTATCAAGGAGCCCTAGTAAAATTTAAGTCAGTGGGAATCAGGGGAAAACTCTCCACTGGCTGGAGTTATACCTAGCACAAAGGAAGATGGTTGTGGTTGTTGGAGGTCAATGATCACAGCCCCAGGACATTGTTGCAGGAGTTCCTCAGGGCAGTGTCCTAGGCCCAACCTATCTTCAGCTGCTTCATCAATGAACTTCCCTCCATCATAAGGTCAGAAGTGGGGATGTTCGCTGATGAATGCACAGTGTTCAATGCCATTCGCAACTCTTCAGATAATGAAGCAGTTCATGCCCGCATGCAGCAAGACCTGGATGACATTCAGGCTTGTGCTGATAAGTAGCAAGTAACATTCACACCACAGAAGTGCCAGGCAATGACTATTTCCAACAAGCGAGAGTCTAACCACCACATCTCAAAATTCAACGGCATTACTATCAACATCCTGGGGGTCACCACTGACCAGAAAATTAACTGGACTAGCCACATAAATACTGTGGCAACAAGAGCAGGTCAGAGGCTGGGTATTCTGCAGCGAGTGTCTCACCTCCTGACTCCCCAAAGCCTTTCCACCATGTACAAGGCACAAGTCAGGAGTGAGATGGAATACTCTCCACTTGCCTGGATGAGTGCAGCTCCAACAACACTCATGAAGCTCGACACCATCCAGGACAAAGCAGCCCGCTTGATTAGCGCCCCATCCACGACCTTAAACATTCACTCCCTCTACCACCGGCATACCGTGGCTGCAGTGTGCACCATCTGCAAGATGCACTGCAGCAACTCGCCAAGTCTTCTTCGACAGCACCTCCCAAATCCACGGCCTCTTCCACCTAGAAGGACAAGGGCAGCAGGCGCATGGGACCACCACCACCTCCAAGTTCCCCTCCAAGTCACACACCATCCTGACTTGGAAATATATCGCCGATCCTTCATTGTCGCTGGGTCAAAATCCTGGAGCTCCCTCCCCAACAGCACTGTGGGAGCACCTTCACCACATGGGATGGGCACTAAATGCGGTCTTGCCAGCCTCGCCTACACATCCCAAGAACCAATATTAAAAAATTGCCCAGCCAATTTGAACACCAATTATCCCACAAACAGCCTTAAGTTGAATGACAGTTTTTTTGGTGCTGTTTGAGGGAGGAATGTTGCCCAGGTCAGCGGGTGAACTCATCCGGTTTTTCTTCGAATAGTGCCGTGGGGCTTTTAACATCCACCTGAACAGGCAGACCGATGCAAGTATTAACGTCACCTCCGACAGTGCTCTCTCAGTACTGCACTGCAGTGTCAGCCTAGATTGTGGGCCTCAAAACTCTGGAGTGGGACCTTCTGGTCAGAGGCCAGAGTGCGTCCTACTCAGCCCAGTAGACAACCTAAGCATTGCCTGCAATGGAGTACGCACTCTCGACCTGTAGGGACAATCTTGCGGACCTGATGTGAGTTGGAGCACTTTCGGCTGTATCCATCAGTGTGACTGTGCAGTCAGAAGCATTGCACAAGCAGTGAACGACCAGCCAGTTCCTGAGATCCTAAACAGGATGAAAAAAGAGATAGTTTTGCAGTTTACTAAAGCCTTTTTACTCTGCAAGGTCGCTCTGGTTTCCTCACTTTGATTCTATTTCTGCCAGCTGTTTCCCCTCTGAGCCTCTTTGGTCAGAGGTGAGGTTGTAGCAAAGCCCCAATCCCTTACTTCCCTCATTCATATTCCATCCTGGTATCCAACGGAGCAGAGTGGCCAATTACCACCTGAGGACAGCACCTCATTAGAGACTATAACTGCGCAAGTCCTGATTGCTTATGCCCTCCAGAAAGGGAAGACAGTTTATTGACTAGAGCCTCATAGAAATAACTGAACACTCTGCTTGTGAACCCAGTTCAGAAGGCAGCTCACATAGACAAACCTTTCCTCCATTATGAACATACGAAAATGATGGGCAGGAAAAGACCAGCTGATCCCTCAAGCCTGTCCCATGCAGGGGGAGTCCCCGGTGTCCTGGCCAATATTTATCCCTCAACCAACATAACAGATTATCTGCTCATTATCACATTGCTGTTTGTGGGAGCTTGCTGTGCGCAAGTTGGCTGCCGCGTTTCCCACATTACAACAGTGACTCCACTTCAAATCGTACTTCATTGGCTGTAAAGAGCTTTGAGATGTCCGGTGGTCGTGAAAGGCGCTATAGAAATGCAAGTCTTTCTTTCATGAAGATGGGAGCTTCATGACTGGACATTTCCTATCCACCTCTCCCCCCGCCTCCCCCCCCCACCTCTCCCCCCGCCTCCCCCCCCCCATCCCGCCCCCGCCTCCCCCCCCCACCTCTCCCCCGCCTCCCCCCCCCCATCCCGCCCCCCCCCCCCCCCCCCCCGCCTCCCCCCACAGCCATATGATCTGCTGGGAGAGGCAAAGAAAGAGAGAACAACCCAGGGTCAAGAAGGGAAAAAATAATCTGGAAAATTCCTGTCTGACCTCCTCAGGAGATTGGAACCAGTCCGGGAGGTCACACGGACCAAGGGCTAAATGTAAAGCCACTCACCTTCTATATAGTCAGTCAAGAACCAGTCCAGCTCTCCACTTGAAGGCAGAGAGTCAGCATCCATCACACCAGCCAGCAACGCATTCTAGAGGCTCACTCTCACTACTCTCTGGGAAAAGAAGATCTGCCCAACATCCAGTCTATTCCTACTCTCACACAGTTTAAACGGGTGTCCCCTGATCCTCCCCATTCTGTCATACTGGAATAATCTATCAACAGCCATGATGTCCAGCCCTGTCGATTCCTATTCATTGTAACTGTCCTCAGAACAAAGGAGTGATTTAAAACTAAACCATACACCTGCACTAAACAGGTAAGGCATCTTAATTAGCATTTGTGACAGAATCACTAATATTATAATTTGACAACCTGCCCATGACAATACATCATTTTGAATGATTTAAAGAGTTGAATTTGGTGTCAGTTCTGTTGCTTCTGTCAAGGCGTTTATTGCGTAGCTCAACAGAGTGCGACCGTAGCCCACATGATCACCGATCTGGACACTGGTCCTGCCCCGAGTCCCCAAACCTGACAGGTTGATATTCTGCGCTGCGCGATAATACCGGGTTAACATCAACATCGGAAGCCCAGAGTCACAGCTGGTGCTGTGCTGCGGGGAAGCACCTGGGCTCTGCTCGACAACTCTCCACAGCGGAGATCAGGAACTCAGAGGGAGGAGGATCAGGTCCATCAGTTCGTCGTACTGTGTGTTGGTCTCTGTGTCCTATTATGCAATTCCAATTTGTTGCTGTTAAGCATGCTACACATAATGGGCTGGATTTTGCGTTCAGTGGTGAATGAGCGGCGCCAGCCGCTTGCTGCACTGCACTTGCCCCTCCGCACCGCCCCCCCCACCCCCCAATTCTCTCTGCTCTCCCCCCGCCCATCGATCCCCTGGCCTTCTCCGCACAGAGCCAAGGAAAGCATGCCAGTGCTGGCTGCAGCCGCCCGCACTGTTTGGTACTGCGTATGCGCGACCGGATTGAGTACACGTGCGCAGTACCAAACGGGGGCGCATGCGCAGCGGGACCAGAACACCGTGGAAATAATCACATTGGACTTTCTTTGGGCTTTTGCACCGGAGGTTCCTGTCAGCCAGCCATCCCAAAAGCGCAGCACCCTCTACAGGGCATCTGGGACCTGTGTGAACAGGGCAAGCTACTGTGTGTCTCCTTAACCAATCAGATTGAAGAATTGTTAATGAGCAGCGCAGAGTCTGAACCAGGAAGTGTCAGTTCGAATATTGAATTCAATGTCAGATCAGGCACAGAAAGTGAAATAAAGAGAGGCAAAGAAAGATTGTATTAAAAAAGAGAGATAAAAGAAAAAGTTAAAACAATTTATTGAAATTTTTCTATTTTTTTAAATCTCCAACAATAATTAAAAGCTGAAGGAATGAGACTCCACACTTGTAAAAGTTCGTTTTCAGTGCCAGAGAGGCTGTTTGCCAATAATTAAGACTTATCACGCCGTTAAGAGGGTACTTACACTGGAATGGACAAGCCCTGACATTTTCTTGCAAGTTTCGTGTGTATATATCAGGTAAGTACAGCAACTTCACGCTGTTCCATTTGTTTCGATGCCGAGTCTCTCGGTGAGATATCGTTAAGGCGCAGGCATCTCGGACAGCAACTTTCGGATTTCCACGTTTCACTGCGCATGTGCGGACGCCGGAAGTTGCTGTTACCCTCACCATTATTTCTACTGCAAACTCCAGCCCAATCTAGTGGACAACCCTGCAGTGATGGACATATTGCAGCTTTTTACAAGTCCCGGGAGACTTAACGTCTTGAATTGATGATCACGGTGAGAGTCAGCAAATTCTCTGCCCCAGAATGGATCCTAAAATGTTGAAGCAACTGTGAATGAATTTCCCAGCTACTGGGAGTGCAGGAATAATTCACGTTGTGTGTTACGAATTTGGATTTAACTGACAAACGACCACTTTACTGAGCTGTGAAATTACCTTCACTCCCAGTATTGCAAGTTCCTCCTCTATGTAATTTTAATAATCAGTAACAACTCACTGATCACTTTGTTTTTCATTATGTATTTTTCTCCTGTCCACTGCCTCGCTTTTCCTTTTTGCTCTCTGTCTATCTCTCTATCTCTCTGGGGGCGATTTTGCCAGCCCTGGGGAGGCGGGTTTGGAGGCGGGACTGCTGGGAAAATGGCAGAATCTGGGGGCGGGTACCCATCCCGCCCCCAACCCGCCTCTGTGCCATCTTCCCAGGAGGCAGGTAGCCGACCCGCGCTAGGAGCCGCCTCCCCGAGGCGGGAAGGGGATTAGTGCCAGGTAGTTAACAGGCAGTTTTTTTGCTAATCCCTATTTTGAGCCCTGAAGTGTGGGCTTCCCGACGGCTCCGAACCTCGCCAGGGTCAGAGAGGCGGGGCCGTCGGTCTGCGGGGGTCACAGGGGCTGAGATGTCCGGTGTGCAGGTGAGTGATGGGAGCATGTGTGCAGAAGTGAGTGTGTGAGGTGAGTGTAAAGTGTTTTAATAAGTTTTACTTACCTTTACTTCTTCCTGCAGGCTTCCTCCCTTCAGGTCTCGGGAGTCCCTCAGCTCACCGGCACAGAAAGCAGAATGGCCGCTGAACTGTCAAAAGCTGCAGCCTTCTGCTTTCTGCTCAGGAAGGCTTTCTAATTGAGCCTTGAGTAAAGACTCAACTTAGAAGACAGATTGTCAGTGTTTGACAGCTTCACAGAGCTGTCAAACGATTACATTTCATCTGTCAAAAGCTCTTGACAGATGAAATGTCACTCGCTGACGTCACCTGTCACCGGCTTTCCCTTAATTGGCCTGCTAAGCCCGCTGGGCGGGCTTAACAAGGTCAATCAAGGGAAAATAGCATGGGTTGGCCACAAGTCGATGGAGGCGGGACTAAAACCCGACAAGTGGGAGTCCCGCCTCCAAAATCTCCCCATTGACAAAATCCAGCCCTCTGTCTCTGTCTCTCTCATAAGAATGTAAGAACATAAGAATTAGGAGCAGGAGTAGGCCATACAGCCCCTCGTGCCTGCTCCTTCATTCAATAAGATCATGGCTGATCTTCGACCTCAACTCCACTTTTCCGTGTAAAAAATCAACATGTTGAGTTGCATCACCGTTCGGCAAAAGTGAAGCATATTGTCTAGTTTTAGCTTGGCTTTGCTTCCACTAATTCAGCCACTGTACATAAGGAGTTAAAAACCAGCTGCATTCACAGACACTTTAAATCAAAACAAGTCTTGAGACAGTTATTTGGCTACGTCTGGGCAAATGTGCTTGAGAGAGGAACCCAGCCTCACAATTCAAACTTAAACTTCCTGTGGTGTTAGCAAATATATGTGCCTGCTTGGCAGCTTCTTATTAATTTCGGAGACAGTGCGGCGGAGTGGGGATGATTTTTGACTTCCGGCTCCCTGTATTTCACCTGGCCAGCTTTTGGAAATGGGAGGGGAAGGGGATGTGGGGTGCTGGGTGGTTCGCCTTAGCTACCACATTGATGTCCAAGGCCTGGCTGAGGCAAAGTTTCTTGGAACAGGCAGCTTAAATATGCAAATCGGGGACCTCCAAGGTCCAAGTGGGCAAACATGCCCACTCTGCCCACTTGTGCCAGGGGTTGAGTGACCTAACACGCGATCCTTAAAGGGACCACAGGAGGCCGCGCGCCAAAAAAAACGAGTGTTGCTCCCGAGCCCACAAAAAGAAACTCCAGCCCATTCGAGGCCACCCCGCCCTCTCCGTCACACCCACCCTGCCCCCAGACCCGATCTGACAGCCAGCCAGATCAGCCCGGTAGCTGACCGACTTCCCATTCTCCCATAACCCACGAGCTCGCCAGGGGGCGGTCAAACAAGGCTCGAACTGAAAAACTGGTGCGGGTCTCCCAATTCGGCGAGCGACACGGATGCTAAGCCTACTCCATGCCTGTTTTGGCCATAAGTCTGAAGATCGGCCCAATCACTCAAAAAGCAACAACAATCTTTAATGTCCCATGGTCCTTCACAAGAGCGTTATCAGACAAAATTTGACTTCAAGCTGCATAAGGAGATATGAGGACTTGGTCATAGAGTCACAGAGTCAGGATTTCACCTGAGTGTTCATTGCTTCACATAAGGTCATGCAGAGTCATAGAGTTATACAGCACAGAAAGAGGCCCTTCGGCCCATTGTGTCCGCGCCGGCCATCAAGCCCTATCTATTTTAATCCCATTTTCCAGCACTTGGTCCGTAGCCTTGTATGCTATGGCGTTTCAAATGCTCATCTAAATGCTTCTTGAATGTTGAGGGTTCCTGCCTCTACCACCCTTTCAGGCAGTGAGTTCCAGATTCCAACCACCCTCTGGGTGAAAAAGTTTTCCCTCAAATCTCCTCTAAACCTCCTGCCCCTTACCTTGAAACTATGCCCCCTGGTTATTGACCCCACTACTAAGGGGAAAAGTCCCTTTCTATCTACCCTATCTATGCCCCTCATAATTTTGTACACCTCAATCAGGTACCCCCTCAGCCTTCTCTGCTCTAAGGAAAACAACCCCAGCCTGTCCAGTCTCTCTTCATAGCTGAAGCGCTGCAGCTCAGGTAACATCCTGGTGAATCACCTCTGCACCCTCTGCAATGCAATCACATCCTTCCTATAGTGTGGCGACCAGAACTGCACACAGTATTCCAGCTGTGGCCTAACTAGCGTTTTGTACAGCTCCATCATAACCTCCCTGCTCTTATATTCTATGCCTCGGCTAATGAAGGCAAGTATCCCATATGCCTTTTTAACCACCTTATCTACCTGTCCTGCTGCCTTCAGGGATCTATGTACATGCACAACAAGGTCCCTCTGATCCTCTGTCCTTCCTAGGGTCCTACCATTCATTGTGTATTCCCTTGCCTTGTTAGTCCTCCCAAAATGCATCACCTCACACTTTTCAGGGTTAAATTCCATTTGCCACTGTTCTGCCCATCTGACCAACCCGTCTATATCGTCCTGTAGCCTGAGGCTTCCCTCCTCACTATTTACCACCCCACCAATTTTCGTGTCATCTGCAAACTTACTGATCATACCTCCTACATTCATATCTAAATCATTAATGTACACTACAAACAGCAAAGGACCCAGCACCGATCCCTGCGGTACACTACTGGACATAGGCTTCCAGTCACAAAAACAACCTTCGACCATCACCCTCTGTCTCCTGCCACTAAGCCAATTTTGGATCCAATGTGCCAAGTTGCCCTGGATCCCATGGGCTTTTACCTTCTTGACCAGTCTCCCATGCGGGACTTTGTCAAAAGCCTTACTGAAGTCCATGTAGACCACATCAACTGCACTACCCTCATCCACACACCTAGTCACCCCCTCGAAAAATTCAATCAAATTGGTCAGACATGATCTCCCCTTGACAAAGCCATGCTGACTATCCTTGCTTAATCCTTGCCTCTCCAAGTGGAGACTAATTCTGTCCCTCAGAATTTTTTCCAATAATTTCCCTACCACTGATGTTAGGCTCACTGGCCTGTAATTCCCTGGATAATCCCTACTACCCTTCTTGAATAATGGTACTACGTTAGCTGTTCTCCAGTCCTCTGGCACCTCCCCTGTGGTCATGATGCGGAGATGCCGGTGTTGGACTGGGGTGGACAAAATTGAGAGGTTGCACAACACCAGGTTATAGTCCAACAGTTTTATTTGAAATCACAAGCTTTCGGAGCTATCGATTGCTCCTTCCTCAGGTGAAGTAAATTAGATACAGAATCGCCAAAGCTTTGGCGATTCTGTATCTAATTTACTTCACCTGAGGAAGGAGCAATCGATAGCTCCGAAAGCTTGTGATTTCAAATAAAACTGTTGGACTATAACCTGGTGTTGTGCGACCTCTCAATTTTGACCTCCCCTGTGGCCAGAGAGGTTCTGAAAATTTGTGTCAGAGCCCCTGCAATCTCCTCCCTTGCCTCACACAGCAGCCTGGGATACATCTTGTCTGGACCTGGGGATTTATCCACTTTTAAGCCTGCTAAAATCGCTAGTACCTCCTCCCTCTCAATACTAATTTGTTCAAGTATATCACAATCCCCCTGCCTGATTTCTATGCTTACCTCGTCCTTCTCCATAGTGAACACAGATGCAAAATATTCATTTAAAACCCCACCTACATCTTCTGGCTCTACACACAGATTGCCACTTTGGTCCCTAATGGGCCCTACTCTTTCCCTGGTTATCCTCTTGCCCATAATATACTTATAAAACACCTTGGGATTTTCCTTTATTTTGCCCGCCAGTGTTATTTCATGTCCCCTCTTCGCTCTCCTAATTTCTTTTTTAAGTACCCCCCTGCACTTTCTATACTCCTCTAGGGCTTCCACTGTTTTTAGTCCTTTGTATCTGCCAAAAGCCTCCCTTTTTTTCCCAATCCATTCTCGTATATCCCTTGACATCCAGGGTTCCCTGGGCTTGTTGGTCCCACCCTTGACCTTTACGGGAACATGTTGCCATTGTACTCTCTCTATTTCCTTTCTGTAGACTCCCACTGCCCTGATGTGGATTTTCTTACAAGTAGCTGATCCCAGTCCACTTTGGCCAGATCCTGCCTTATCATATTAAAATTACCAAATGCTTGGTAGAAGAGGAGTGACTTAAAGGAGGAGAGAAAATTGGAGAGGCGGAGAGGTTTAGAGAGGGAATTCCAGAGCTTAGGGCCAGGCAGCTGAAGGCACGGCCACCACTGATGGGGTGAAGCAAATCAGGGATGCGCAAAAGGCCAGAATTAGAGGAGCGCAGAGATCTCGGAGGGTTGTAGGGCTGGAGGAGATTACAGAGATAGGGAGGGGCGAGGCCATGGAGCAATTTGAAAACAAGGATGAGAATTTTAAAATCGAGGCGTTGCCAGACCAGGTGCCAATGTGGGTCGGCGAGCACGGGTGTGATGGGTGAGCAGGACTTGGTGCGAGTTAGTAAACTCCGGTAACTGGTTTGAGGTTTATTATTCTGGAGCTGGTTAACAGTATTTGAGTTTGATGTGGAGTTTGCGAAGAGAGATCCGGCAGAGGGCACCTCTGATGAGAATCAGTTATGAACATATGGACAATCACAGACGGGAAAAGACCCTCCAGTGCATCCAGCTTGTCCCGTACAACTGCGATACCTTGTGTATCACCATACCTACAGTCCGCACCCAACAGCCATTTGATCTCCTGGGAGAGGCGAAAAACCAGATAAAAACCCAGGCCAATTTAGGAAAAAAACAAATTTGGGAAATTCCACTCTGGCCCCCTTAGGTCATCGGAACAAGTCCAGGAGACCACTGGCCCCGAATTCCTTGCAGTACCTACCTTTTCTACAAGGTGATCGCCACCCAACCAGAAACAGGTCCAGCTCTCGCTTGAAGGAATTCAGCGAATCCTCGTTCACTGCACGAGCCAGCAGCCTGTTCCACAGGTCCACTATTCTCTGGGAAAAGAACCACCTCCTGACATCTAACCTAGTTCTGGCCTTACCTAACGTGAGATTGTGACCCCTGGTACTCATTAATCTATTTAGTTGGGACAAAAAAGTCAACACAAACACAATCTGTTCCCTTCATCATCTTATCAAACTCAATCAGATCTCCCCTAAGTCTACGCATTTCTAGTGTGTAGAGTCCCAGCTCTTTTAGTCTATCTTGATAGCTAAGATGTTTCAAACTGGGACCCTTGTCAGTTGGTAGCACTCTCACCTCTGAGTCAGAAGGTTGTGGATTCAAGTCCCACTCCAGAAACTTCAGCACAAAACTCTAGGCTGACACTCCAGTGTAGTACTGAGGGAGTACTGCACTGTCAGAGGTGCTGCCTTTCGGATGAGACGTTAAACCGAGGCCCCGTCTGCCCTCTCAGGTGGATGTAAAAGATCCCATGGCACTATTTCGAAGAAGAGCAGGGGAGTGCTCCCCGGTGTCCTGGCCAATATTTATCCCTCAATCAACATCACTAAAAACAGGTTATCTGGTCATTATCACATTGCTGTTTGTGGGAGCTTGCTGTGCGCAAATTGGTTGCCACGTTTCCTATGTTACAACAGTGACTACACTTCAAAAAGTGCTTCATTGGCTGTAAAGCACTTTGGGATGTCCAGTGGTCATGAAAGGCGCTATATAAATGAAAGTCTTTCTTTGTATCCCAAAGCCTCAATAACACCCACCATGTGAGACCAAAAACTGGATGCAGTATTCAAACTGAGGCCTGACCAAGATCTTGTGCAAGTTAATCTCAGACTCACCCATAGCTGAGGAGATAAGATAGAACAAGGATGGATATATAAAGTTATTGAGTAACACTGCTTAAGATAGATATTGTGAATCATTTATTATTTTCCTTATACAAGGAGCTGGTATTGTTTTACAGCTATTGCAGGTATTAAACCATTAATATTCACTTGCTTATTTACTGCTTTTAATAAAGTTTGTTTTGGCAAGGTCTCGAAGACAAGGACGATACTTGGGAGGCCCCGGATAAATCTAACGGCCAAAGTAATTCTGTTCGTTGCCATGGGCACCGCAACAGGATTTACTCGGTGTCAGGGCCGGTGGAGATGCTGTCGATACTGTAGGAGTCTAGGACTCCTTTGTGAGATTAATTCAACATACAAAAGTCAAAATATATATGTGTAACGGAAAAATTTGCAAGGCTGTGGGGAAAGAGCGGGGGAGTGGGACTAATTGGATAGCTCTTTCAAAGAGCCGGCACAGGCACGATGGGCCATAAGGCCTCCTTCTGTTATCTATGATTTGATGATTCTATGAATATCTAGAGTAATAAAGGACGGTGAAGATCCAGAACTGTAACAGCTGGATTTTTAATATTGGAGTTGCCGATTCTCTAACGCCAAGTTGCAGGAGACCTCATCAGCCTTGTCTGCGCTGTTTTTAACGTATAGGAGCCCATTTATCAAAGACCCTCCTACTTAAACCCAAAAACAAGCTCAGAGTTTCCTAAAAAGGATTTGAATAAGACATTGTGATGAGGAGAGGTTTAGGATGGAGCGCTATGGCACCTTGAACGGTGCTGTATTTGAAGTGCAGAGACAATGGCGGATTCGTAGAATTTACATGGAATTCACAGCACAGAAACAGGCCATTCGGCCCAACAGGTCCATGCCAGTGTTTATGCTCCACGGGAGCCTCCACCCATCCCTCTACATCTCACCCTATCAGCATATCCTGTTCCGCCATTCAAGAGATCATGGTTTATCTGCATCTGAGCTCCATCCACCCGCCTTGGCTCCATGTCCCTTGATGCCCTTGGCTTGCAAAACTCTCAAATTTAAAATTATTAACTGTCCCTCATGTGCTTATCTAGCTTCCCCTTAAATTCATTGATGATATTCACCTCAAACCCTTCACTGCCGTCGGTTAAACTATCGTCGGGGTCTGAATGACGTCATCAGACCCCGACTTTTGAATCAGTTAAAATGGGGCACGTGCGCAGAGTGAATTTGGTGAGTGGGGTGGGGGCAATGTTCCCTACAAGCTGCGCAGCCGCGTAGGCCTCTGCTAGTCCCGTGCAGCCTGGGATTAGCTTTTTCAATGTTAGGTTTCTGTGAATGGGCCACGCACCCAAAAAAAATGGAACACTGTGGGCGGGGGGTAAAATCAGGCCTTTATGCAGCAGTTACACAGGAAGTGTTAGTAGTTTCAGGATTACATGAAGCCTGAAGGAACAATCTAGTTGTTGAAGGATTTTTTTTTGGTGGGATGGGGCGGGGCCAAACTCTGCAGGAAGGTTCAGGATATTTATTTTAAAACAAATGAATTCTGGTTCATTTTAATCACGTTTATACCCACGGGGAGGTAGAGTCTGGGTTCCCAGTCCATTTGCCTCCCATCCATCCCCCTCACCACCACTCCCTAGACTTCCAAAGTGAAGCTTGACTTTAAGCCGTTGGGTAGTCATGAGTGTTGGATATCTTGGAGAGTTCAAAGAAAGACTTGCATTTATATAGCACCTTTCACGACCACTGGACGTCCTGAAACACTTAACAGCCAATGAAGTACTATTTTGAAGTGGAGTCACTGTTGTAATGTAGGAAACGCGACAGCCAATTTATGCACAGCAAGCTCCCACAAACAGCAATGTGACAGTGACCAGATAAATCTGATTTAGTGATGTTGGTTGAAGGATAAATATTGGCCAGGATACCAGGGAGAACTCCCCTGCTCCTATTTGAAATAGTGCCACGGGATCTTTCACGTCCACCTGAGAGAGCAGACAGGGCCTCAGTTTAATATCTCATCCAAAAGACAGCACCTCCGACAGTGCAGCACGCCCTCAATATTGCACTGGAGTGTCAGCCTAGAATTTTTGTGCTGAAGTCTCGGGAGTGGGATTTGAACCCACAACCTTCTGACTCAGGAGGCAAGTAGTGCTACCCACTGAGCCACGGCTGACAAGGGTGCTCGTTTGTTTAATTCCCAGTTTGAAGCATCTTAGTTATCAAGATAGACTGAAAGAGAAGGGACTCTACACACTAGAAAAGCATGGACTGAGGGGAGATCTGATCGAGGTTGATAAGATAATGAAGGGAACAGATTGTGTTTGTGTCGTCTAGTTTGTCCCAACTAAATAGATTAAGGATTACCAGGGGTCACAATCTCACGTTAGGTAAGGCCAGAACTAGGTTAGATGTTGGGAGGTGGTGCTACCAACTGAGCCACTGGCTGACGCACACAGTTATATTTGAGAGTTAACTTCCTTGTATCTTAGAGCAACAGGCTTTCCAATATAAACAGGGTAGCAGCGGGGTGCCATGAGAGGAAAGCATGGCTTACCTTCTGCTTTTAAAGTCTGAGTATTATCTACAAGAAACACAGCAAGGAAAAAATGGACAGGGACAACATCAACCACAAGTGATTAAAGTATAACGTTAGTGACTGGTGTAATAAACATAGGCAGAGAGGTCCATTAATTATAGTATGGAAAGTATATTTAGAAAGATAAGCTGTTAATAAAACCACTTAAAGGATTGAATAACAGATAGGTCAGAAAGTCTTGTTTGAGTGAAATATCTTTGAAGTAAACATCTATGACTATTAATGTAAATAGACTGTTTTCAAAAGATTCAGGAATAGATAGATCAGGAGGTCTTATCTGTGTCATGTACCTTTAATGTAGGCAAAATAAGGTGTGTAAAGGATTATGGTTCTCAACAGTTATTTGGAGAGCTCGAAAGATACAGAGACTGAAAAGCTACTCTCTAACAAGAACAGAAAATGCTGAAAATACTCAGCAGGTCAGGGATCATCTGTAGGAGAGAAACAGAGTTAATGTTTCAGGTTGATGATTGAAAAAGGTCAGAATTGGAAAAGGTTAGAGATATAACAGGTTTTAAGCAATTGCAGAGACAGGGAAAGGTGGGAGGGGAGGAAAGAACAAAAAGGAAGGTCTGTGATAGCCTGGAAGGCAGGAGAGAATAAATTACAAAAGGGATGATGGTGCAAGGCAATAGGAGATGGTAATGAGCTACTCTCTGTGTACAGTATAGATCAATCACCTATGCTGGATATCAAAAAAGTCTGTTCTGTATACTCCACCATCAAGTGTCTCATGGTTACTCGGAGTGTGTTGTTGTGAACCATAGGAGGAAGGAGGTTAACTAACAGTTGACCCTAACAATGAGAAGGCCCCAGAGTCTCCCAATGAAGGGAAAGGGCTGAGTATCTGCCTCCTCTCCCTCCATTTCGGTGATTATACCTCACTCTTAATTGGGAGGAGAGGGGTCTCCGTCCATCTTGTCTTGCTGCTGCGTGACGCCCTTGTGATGATGTTGGACTATCCTGTCAGTGAAGCAGGCTTTCTGCTGCCTCCTTTGGTCAGTTTAGTCACAAATTTACTTTGGAATGACTGCAGTCGACGTTCGTGGACTATATAAAAAGAAAAAAAGACTTGCATTTCTATCGCGCCTTTTATGACCTCAGGACGTCCCAAAGCGTTTTACAGTCAACGACGTATTTTTGAAGTGTAGTCACTGTTGTAATGTAGAAAACGCGGCAGCCAATTCATGTACAGCAAGCTCCCACAAACAGCAATGTGACAATGACCAGATAATGTTTTTTAATGATGTTGGTTGAAAGATAAATATTGTCCAGGACACCGGGGAGAACTCCCCTGTTCTTCTTCAAAATAGTGCCATGGGATCTTTTACGTCCCCGAGAGGGCAGACGGTTTAACGTAATATCCGAAAGACGGCACTCCCTCAGTACACTCCTTTGTAAAGCGATTAATTGGGCCCTTAATTCATTAAAGAGCGCAGGCCCGAAACAACTAGCTGCTCAATTGTGCACCCGTTATAAACCACCAAAACTCCCACAAGACCCATTGAGTCAAACAGTGCTTGGCTACATGAGGTAAAACTCAGGGAACTGAATTTCCAACTAAGGGACTGGAGAAGAGGGATCATAGGCCCTGTTTGACAAAAACATTTCCATGGACTTTTACAGAGGATTATTTGTAATTTAGTGCCACGTTAGGATTGCAAGGTTCCTCCAATTGATTTGCCTTGGTTGGAAAAAAAAAACAGGCCACTGTTGATTAGAATCTTTGAACGCTCACTGGCTATTCCTCTCCTCATTTATTCCAGACACTCTCAGGGCAGGCAGTATGGAGAATCCAATTTAGTTCAACTCCGAATCGTTCAATTTAACCGTGAGCTTGCTGCAAAGCCATTTGATGTTGTTCACGGCCTGTCCCTCAGAATATTTCAGCCTTCACCCCACCCCCCACCCTCTCCCTGTCTGCAGCTAGATACGAGAGAACCTAAGATCTTCAGGGCTCCAGCTCCCAGATCTTTATAATATCTCTTTGACCCTTGGGAAGACTTTGGTGATGTAAACATTGATGGGACTCTCGGTGTATAAATTCTTGTAGCTCTTAGATTGTAGTCAGACTTTTCCTGCTTTTTTTCAGAGGGGGGACTATTACCCGCCCACCTCCCACTCCACCCCTGTGTGGCCACATGAGTTAAGATGCAGCGAGCCTGGAATTTCCTCTGTTATCCCACCCCAAATCAGGTGAGATAGTGGCAGAAACAACTGCAGCCCCCCTCTCCATGTTGGGATTCGCGATAGCCCCCACCTCCTGCACTTTGCCCCCTGGCGGGGAGGTGGAGTCTGGGTTCCGGGGCCATTTGCCTCCCATCCCATCCCAAACCAGCGCTCCCTGGAACTGCAAGGTGACGCTCGGCTTTATTCCCTGGGGTAGTGGCGGGAAGGCCCCAGAATCTCCTAATGATGGGATAGGGCCAGGTAGCTGCCTCCAGAGGGACATGGCCTGCAATTGAAGGGGGGGGGAAGCAATATTTCAGAGAGCGAGTGGTCAATCTATGGAACAGGCTCCCTAGGGAGACAGTGGAAGCAGTTAGAATTGAAAATGGAGATTTCTTTCATAAAATAACATTTTGGGCTACAGTCTATGAGTAATTGGAGACATGACGTGTGGTGAGTGCAGTGTGCTCGGGAGGAACAGGTGACTTTGGACCTCTGGTTCCCAAAACTCTCCCTCACTGGGGGTTTCCTCGCCTCATGTCTGGGTCTGTTGTAGACTCATTGATAGAGATTGATTACTGTTCTTAGTCAACAACTCCATTATCATTGTATCATGCGATACCAGGATGGTACAAGGCGAACTTGGTCTTTTCTTGTCTAGCAATTCCTATTTTCCTCGATTTTGGCCCAATCTCTTACCCGCTAAAGGCCTTGGTCTCGGCTGAGGCCTTCTGCAGAAGCTTTGCCGCAGTCTTCAGGGTTCTTCTGCCCCCATTAATTGTTCTCCCACCTCTCATGGTTCCCCAGTGAGGGTCCTGCTGCAACACGGCCTCGATTTTACTCGGGCCACGGGCAGGCTCCTGTTTGTTGGTGGGGTCCCCGCTGGGAGGCCGCCATGAGTACAAAATGACCCCTGACCCAGAACATTGGGCCGGGGTCATGGCGGGGTTGGGGCTGTGGGCTGAACTCTCTCCCAAACCCTATAGTGGCAGATGGAGGAAAATTCAACCCATGTGAATCCGGAGACTGTAAAAACATACTGATACCTTGCTAAACAGTCAAGAAACCCAATAGGTCCCCTTGACAGACACACAGTGGGGCCCCCATGTTTGGTGATGCCAAGTGATACTTGAAAAGGTAACATTTACAGGACTATAGGGGAAAGAGAAGGGAAGTGGGACTAATTGGATAACTCGACCAAAGAGCCGGCACAGGCACGATGGGCTGAATGGCCTCTTTCTGCATTGTATGATTCCATGCCCTGTTCACAAGGTTGATTCTGTCTCTATCTCAAAATTATATAAGCTAGAGAGTGGAACAGGATGTTGCCAGATGGGCTGGACACCCCAACTCTGCCTGACTGAGCGACAATGTCACAGATCCATTGCTGTGTTTTTGATCTGAGATGTGAAGACTGGACCCTTGAACCTTGCTTTGTTTTTATACATAGAAATCTAGAGAAGTTACCACAAGGAAATAGTCCATTCAGCCCAACCAGTCCGTGTTGGCCTTTACCCTCCAAGCAAACGTATCGTCCTAATCACTTTTACCCACCATGTTCCCACATCGCTTCACCCCCTTCTCCTACATCCACCTCTCCAATCTAATCTTGAATTTTGACACAGTTTCTGCCTCAACTACCAACCCTGGAAGTGAATCCCACAGCCTCCCAACTCTCTTGTGTGAAGATGTTTCTCCTGCCCTCTGTTCTAAATCTCTTACATTTAATCTTGTATCTCGATGACCCCTTGTTCTAAACCCCTCAACTACCAGAAACAGTCTGCTCTATCCCACCCTTTCAAAATTTTACACACTTCTATCAGATCACCACCTAATCTGAATTGTTCGAATGAAAAACAATTTTTCAAGTCTTCCTTCGCATTTGTATTTCCTCATACCAGGCAGCATCCTAGTGAATCTACGCTGTACCCTCCCTAAAACCTCAATATCCTTGCTATCGTGTGGAGCCCAATAATGCACACGGAACTCTATCTGAGGTCTTATTATGGTTTAATTATTGACTCTTCCAATGCTCTCCCAGATCGTAGTCCCAGATTTGGTCGGCCTCCCATTTTCCACCCTACGTAAACTTGATCATCCAAAACTCTGCTGCCCACATCCTAACTATCACCAAGTCCCCGTTCACCCATCACCTCTTTGCTCGCTGACCTTCACTGGCTCCCGGTCTGGCAACGCCTCGATTTTAAAATTCCCATCCCTGTTTTCAAATCCCTCCGTGGCCTCGCTCCGACGTCTCCCTTTCTCCGTAGCCTCCTCGAGTCCTATTACCCTCCGAGATCTCTGTGTTCTTCTCTAATTCTGGCCTCTTGCGGATCCCCGATTTTAATCGCTCCACCATTGGCGGCCGTGCCTACAGCTGCCTAGGCCCTAAGCTCTGGAATTCCCTTCCTAAACCTCTCCGCCTCGCTACCTCTCTCTCCTCCTTTAAGACGCTCCTTCAAACCTACCTCTTTCCTGTCCCAATTTCTCCTTATGTGGCTTGGTGTCAAATTTTGTTTGCTAACTCTCCCGTGAAGCGCCTTGGGACGATTAACTATGTTAAAGGCGCTATATAAATACAAGTTGTTGTTGTTGTTTTATATAGACTCATTACCTTTAACTTTAATATTCTATAACTATTGTGATCATACCTAGAATGTCATTAGCTTTTATTACGGCCTTATCACCCTGAGATGTCCTTTAATGTCCTATGAACCTATACCTCCAAATGCCTCTGCGCTTCCACAACACCGCGCCTACTTGCATTCCTCCTGTTATTTTTATTACCAAAATGCATCACCTCGCTTGCTGACATTGAATTCCATCTGCAACTTTTCAACCCATTCCATAACCCTTTTATCAATCACCCTTTGCAGCTTCCTTTGGGCTTCTCAAGGACTAACTATGCCTAATATTTTGGTATCATGTCCAAATTTCAACACGTCTCCCCCTAGCCCTATAATCCAAATCATTGATGTACAGGGTGAACACGGTGTCCCCGGAACTAAATCCTAAGGGACACCACTTCCAACCACTCTGAAAAACTACCCTCAATCCTACTCTGTTTTCCCCCTACTATTTAATTTTTAGTCCAGTTGGCTATCCGCCCCTGAATTCTACACACATAATCTTCTCTAATAATCTCCCATGTGGCACTTTGTCAAAGGCTGTCCTAAAGAGCATGCATACTACATCTACTCCATTTTCCCATCTACCATGTCTGTTATCTCCTCAGGAAATTCTATGAGGTTAGTCAAGCACGATCGTCCTTTTTGAAATCAATGCTGGCTACTTTTGTCTTCTCTATCTAGAGACGTGGTAATTTCATCCTTAATTAAAGACTCCCAAATTGTCCCTACCATAGATGCTGAACTAACTGGCCTGTAATTACCCGATTAACTCTATCTCCCTTTTTAACATTGCATACTAAATTGGCCGCTCTCCAGCACACTAAATCGAGCCCTGAATTATAATTTCTAGGGCTCCTGCAGTTTCCTCCCTCATCTCCCTTAGGATGTATCCCAGTATTTTTCTTTTATCTCCCCCGCCCAAATTTTGATCTTCATAGGGAATTCCCTGACTGGGTCTCCTCAGTGAGCCACACATGCACCATAACAAGGTAGTTAATTGACCTTCAGCCTGGGTTATGAAGCATTTGCCGGACAGGTTACCTCCTGACTCTGCAGTAGGGGGAAGTTGGTGGGAGGGAGATGCCATCCTGGGCAACTCTCCTGTTTCTCCAGGTGGCTACCCCAAGACCTCAGTACAGATTGCCTCAACTGGGCAGTGAGCTGTGGTTATGTTACTGGACTAGTGATCCAGAGGCCTGACCTAAGTTTAAATCCCGCCACAGCAGCTGTGGAACTTAAATTCAATCAAATAAATCTGGAATAAAAAGCTAGTATCAGTAATGGTGACTATGTAACTACTGGATTGTTAGAAAAACCCATCTGGTTCACTACTGTCCTTTAGGGAAAGAAATCTGCTGTCCTTACCCAGTCAGACTTTAGACCCACAGCAATGTGGTTGACTCTTAACTAGCAAGCCACTCAGTTGTACCAAACTAATATGACACACTGCAGCAGTTCAAGAAGGCAGCTCACCACCACCTTCTCAAGGGAAATTAGGGATGGGCAATAAATGCTGGCCTTGCCAGCGATGCTCACATCCCATGAATGAATAAAAAGAACAATCAGAATTTATGAGCTGATGGCTCAGCATCTATTGGTCGACCGCAGGTCTTGTGTTTCCCCTGTATTTGTTGTCGTTGATAACCTCCGGGAGAACAAATGATGTTATAATGCTTCAGTGAGGAAAATTAATTTTCTTTGATTAGAAAATTATAGCGGTGGAAATTCCCTGCATCCTAACCCAAGCTCCTGTCTCCAGTGGAAACCAAATCCCAATTGCAATTGGGTTCTTAATCTCGGTTCAGTTCTTCTGAGGATTGAAGCTGATGAATTAGAGAGAGGGAGCACGGGTTGAGTGTTTGAGATCTGCCACTGGTTTCCGATCTTGCTGCTGCCTTGAGCTTTGATGATGTGGAGGTCCTGACCGTCACCCGCTCCCGTGATTAATGTGACCCGCCTATTGATAACGTTACCTGCCTACCTGACATCTTCTTAAAAGGAATGTTAGTTCAGGAAATAAGCCCCGAGTGATGGAGATGTACTGGAGCCCCAACACCCAATGCTACAGGTTGATGGGACATAGATTCAGCTCCTGATCTCAGCGAGGGTGCCATAGGGAAGTGCAACCAGAGGTCATGCATAGAATTACATGGAATGTACAGCACAGAAACAGGCCATTCAGCTCAACAAGTCCATGCCGGTGTTTATGCTCCACATCAGCCTCCTCCTACCCCTCTTCATCGCACCCTATCAGCATATCCTTCTATTCCTTTCTCCCTCATGTACTTATCCAGCTTCCCCTTAAATGCATCTATGCTATTCGCCTCAACTAGTCTATGTGACAGCAAGTTCCACATTCTCACCACTCTCTGGGTAAAGAGGCATCTCATGTATTCCATATTGGATTTATTGGTGAATATTTGATATTTATGACCCCACCAGAGGTGAGAGAAGTCAGAGGGGGATTCTCCTGCATTCCCAGGAGGCAGGTTGGCCATTTAAATATTAAAATGAGGCTGGGAGCCTCACGTTTAACCTATCTTCCAGGTTTAACCCTGGCCGGTTGGGTATCCCGGGCTTCGGGAAACCTGGCAGCTAAAAGGAGGCAAGGACTACTTCGTGGAATAATTGATTGCCTTTACAGTATTGCTTGTGGGCCAGGAGGAGCAGGAGTGCTTCTTCCCTGGCCGCCATCGGATCACCACACCACCAATCCCAAGAACCCCCCTCCCCCGCGATCGGACCTCCCGGGATCGGGGATCGGAACCACGCACACTTCCCCCCCCCCCCCCTTCTCCCCGTATCAGACCCCAACCCCGGGATCAGCAACCCCCCCCCCCCCCCCGTGCTCCCACTAACGCAGCTGCTCCCAGCCTGCGGTCTCCTCCGGCGCACTCCCCACCTGACAGGGAGCCAAGCCGTGTCAATCAGGCTGGCTTCCAGACAGGGAACCTGCTGGGAAAAGAGACTCAAGGCGCGGAGTCAAGCGGGGAAACCGGAACTTCCGTGTTTCCAGAGCAAAACACCTACTGCCCCACCCATCCCCCGCTCACAAAACCCCGCCCCAGTCACGATCGGTGCCAGAGAATGTAACCTGCCTTAAGTGATTTTTTCAGGTAAAATAGATTCCACGACTATTTCTCAATCTTAATCTCTAGCCACACATTCCCAATCGGAATAAAATCTGCTTTCAGCGTAGCGGGCCTGTGCTTTGTGTGTCACGCCACCATGGCGCGCAGGGCTGCAGGTGCCCGCACAGCATGGCTCGCAGCGCCAGCTTGCCTTTGAGCCGGTCTCGAAGTAAACAAACAACTTGAGGGGCCATTTCAGATTCCAGCGAAGCAATGGGCAGAAAGAGAAAGAAGAAAGAAGAGTTAGCAATGACGAGCAGGTTACTATGGTGTAATTATGGATGGCATTGCATGTTTGAGCCAACCCTTTGTGTATAAAGGCTCCACTTTGTTCTTAATCACTACTTGTGTTAAATTTAGAACATGTACCACGGCTGAGATTTTGCGCTGGTGTGAATAATTACAGAATTACGCTTTCCCCTCTAATTGCAATTCGCAGTCCATCTAGAATATTAACTCACTGTCGCTCTTTGATGTTAGTAGATAATTTCCCATCAATCTCCCAATTTCCCATCCCCTGATATCAATCTGGTCAAATCAAATTAAAGAAACATTTGCTGCTTTGAAAGCAAAAACCATTCAGGGACCAGAGACATTGGTAGCAGGGGGTACGGTGGCATAGCGGTCATGTTACTGGGCTAGTAATCCAGAGGCCTGGACTAATGATCTGGAGATGGTGAGTTCAAATCCCACCACGGCAGCTGTGGAATTTAAATTCAGTTAATTAAGTAAATCTGGAACAAAAAGCTAGTATCAGTAATGGTGACCATGAAACTACCGGATTGTTGTTAAAACCCATCTGGTTCACTAATGTCCTTTAGGGGAGGAAATCTGCCGTTCTTACCCGGTCTTATGTGACTCCAGACCCACAACAACATGATTGACTCTTAACTGCTCCTTTGATAATGGCCGAGCAAGCTACTCATTTGTACCAAACTGCAGCGACAGAAGTCAGCACTGTGGGACTACCTTCACCCCAAGGACAGCAGAGGCGGCTCACCACCACCTTCTCAAGGGCAATTAGTGATGGGCAATAAATGCTGGCCTTGCCAGTGATGCCTGTAAACTAATAAATAAAAAAAAATCTAATTGTTCCAAAGACTGATACAACAACAATGGAGTTGTTGACTAATGATGGTGATCAATCTCTATCAATGAGGCCACAACAAGCCCGAGTCTGGAGACTGAGCTGGAGTCTGAGCCCGAGTCTAGTGACTGAGCCCGAGTCTGGAGACTGAGACTGAACCCGAGTCTGGAGACTGAGCCCGAGTCTAGTGACTGAGCCCGAGTCTAGTGACTGAGACTGAGCTGGAGTCTGGAGACTGAGCCCGAGTCTGGAGTCTGGAGACTGAGCCCGAGTCTGGAGACTGAGCCCGAGTCTAGTGACTGAGTCTGAGCCCGAGTCTGGAGACTGAGCCTGAGTCTGGAGACTGAGCCCGAGTCTAGTGACTGAGTCTGAGCTGGAGTCTGGAGACAGAGCCCGAGTCTAGTGACTGAGCCCAAGTCTGGAGACTGAGACTGAGCCCGAGTCTGGAGTCTGGAGACTGAGCCCGAGTCTGGAGACTGAGACTGAACCCGAGTCTGGAGTCTGGAGACTGAGCCCGAGTCTAGTGACTGAGCCCGAGTCTAGAGACCGAGTCTGGAGACTGAGACTGAACCCGAGTCTGGAGTCTGGAGACTGAGCCCGAGTCTAGTGACTGAGACTGAGCCCGAGTCTGGAGACTGAGTCTGAGCTGGAGTCTGGAGACTGAGCCCGAGTCTGGAGACTGAGCCCGAGTCGGGAGACTGAGCCCGAGTCTAGTGACTGAGACTGAGCCCGAGTCTGGAGACTGAGCCCGAGTCTAGTGACTGAGTCTGAGCTGGAGTCTGGAGACTGAGCCCGAGTCTGGAGACTGAGCCCGAGTCTAGTGACTGAGTCTGAGCTGGAGTCTGGAGACTGAACCCGAGTCTGGAGACTGAGACTGAGCCCGAGTCTGGAGACTGAGCCCGAGTCTAGTGACTGAGACTGAACCCGAGTCTGGAGTCTGGAGACTGAGCCCGAGTCTAGTGACTGAGTCTGAGCTGGAGTCTGGAGACTGAGCCCGAGTCTGGAGACTGAGCCCGAGTCTAGTGACTGAGTCTGAGCTGGAGTCTGGAGACTGAGCCCGAGTCTAGTGACTGAGTCAGAGCTGGAGTCTGGAGACAGAGCCCGAGTCTAGAGACCGAGTCTGGAGACTGAGCCCGAGTCTGGAGACTGAGCCCGAGTCTGGAGTCTGAGCCCGAGTCTGGAGACTGAGCCCGAGTCTGGAGACTGAGCCCGAGTCTGGAGTCTGAGCCCGAGTCTAGTGACTGAGCCTGAGTCTGGAGACTGAACCCGAGTCTGGAGACTGAGCCCGAGTCTGGAGACTGAGCCCGAGTCTGGAGTCTGAGCCCGAGTCTGGAGACTGAGACTGAGCCCGAGTCTGGAGACTGAGCCCGAGTCTGGAGACTGAACCCGAGTCTGGAGACTGAGCCCGAGTCTGGAGACTGAGCCCGAGTCTGGAGACTGAGCCCGAGTCTGGAGACTGAGCCCGAGTCTGGAGTCTGAGCCCGAGTCTGGAGTCTGAGCCCGAGTCTGGAGTCTGAGCCCGAGTCTGGAGACTGAGACTGAGACCGAGTCTGGAGACTGAGCCCGAGTCTGGAGACTGAACCCGAGTCTGGAGACTGAGCCCGAGTCTGGAGACTGAGCCCGAGTCTGAGCCCGAGTCTGGAGACTGAGCCCGAGTCTGGAGACTGAGCCTGAGTCTGGAGTCTGAGCCCGAGTCTGGAGTCTGAGTCCGAGTCTGGAGTCTAAGCCCGAGTCTAGAGACTGAGCCCGAGTCTGGAGTCTGAGCCCGAGTCTGGAGACTGAACCCGAGTCTGGAGACTGAGCCCGAGTCTGGAGACTGAGCCCGAGTCTGGAGACTGAGCCCGAGTCTGGAGACTGAGCCCGAGTCTAGTGACTGAGTCAGAGCTGGAGTCTGGAGACAGAGCCCGAGTCTAGAGACCGAGTCTGGAGACTGAGCCCGAGTCTGGAGACTGAGCCCGAGTCTGGAGTCTGAGCCCGAGTCTGGAGACTGAGCCCGAGTCTGGAGACTGAGCCCGAGTCTGGAGTCTGAGCCCGAGTCTAGTGACTGAGCCCGAGTCTGGAGACTGAACCCGAGTCTGGAGACTGAGCCCGAGTCTGGAGACTGAGCCCGAGTCTGGAGTCTGAGCCCGAGTCTGGAGACTGAGACTGAGCCCGAGTCTGGAGACTGAGCCCGAGTCTGGAGACTGAACCCGAGTCTGGAGACTGAGCCCGAGTCTGGAGACTGAGCCCGAGTCTGGAGACTGAGCCCGAGTCTGGAGACTGAGCCCGAGTCTGGAGTCTGAGCCCGAGTCTGGAGTCTGAGCCCGAGTCTGGAGACTGAGACTGAGACCGAGTCTGGAGACTGAGCCCGAGTCTGGAGACTGAACCCGAGTCTGGAGACTGAGCCCGAGTCTGGAGACTGAGCCCGAGTCTGGAGACTGAGCCCGAGTCTGAGCCCGAGTCTGGAGACTGAGCCCGAGTCTGGAGACTGAGCCTGAGTCTGGAGTCTGAGCCCGAGTCTGGAGTCTGAGTCCGAGTCTGGAGTCTAAGCCCGAGTCTAGAGACTGAGCCCGAGTCTGGAGTCTGAGCCCGAGTCTGGAGTCTGAGCCCGAGTCTGGAGTCTGAGCCCGAGTCTGGAGACTGAGCCCGAGTCTGGAGTCTGAGCCCGAGTCTGGAGTCTGAGTCCGAGTCTGGAGTCTAAGCCCGAGTCTAGTGACTGAACCCGAGTCTGGAGTCTGAGCGCGAGTCTGGAGTCTGAGCCCGAGTCTAGTGACTGAGCCCAAGTCTGGAGACTGAGCCCGAGTCTGGAGACTGAGCCCGAGTCTGGAGACTGAGCCCGGCCCGAGTCTGGAGTCTGAGCCCGAGTCTAGTGACTGAGCCCGAGTCTGGAGACTGAGCCCGAGTCTGGAGACTGAGCCCGAGTCTGGAGACTGAGCCTGAGTCTGGAGTCTGAGCCCGAGTCTGGAGTCTGAGTCCGAGTCTGGAGTCTAAGCCCGAGTCTAGAGACTGAGCCCGAGTCTGGAGTCTGAGCCCGAGTCTGGAGACTGAGCCCGAGTCTGGAGTCTGAGCCCGAGTCTGGAGACTGAGCCCGAGTCTAGTGACTGAACCCGAGTCTGGAGTCTGAGCGCGAGTCTGGAGTCTGAGCCCGAGTCTAGTGACTGAGCCCAAGTCTGGAGACTGAGCCCGAGTCTGGAGACTGAGCCCGAGTCTGGAGACTGAGCCCGGCCCGAGTCTGGAGTCTGAGCCCGAGTCTAGTGACTGAGCCCGAGTCTGGAGACTGAGCCCGAGTCTGGAGACTGAGCCCGGCCCGAGTCTGAGCCCGAGTCTGAGCCCGAGTCTGGAGACTGAGCCCGAGTCTCGAGTCTGGAGACTGAGCCCGAGTCTGGAGACTGAGCCCGAGTCTAGTGACTGAGCCTGTCTAGAGGCTGAGACTGAGAGCAGCAAAGATAGAGGAGGTTAGTATTGTGACAAAATGAATGAATTATTTACTGAATTCATTCTTGCTGGTCACAGGGTGAAAATTGGTTGCTGCTGGCTATTTCATCAAGCTGCAGAGAATACATGTTATGGTCTACTGGACCATGGGCCATTTCTTTGGTGTTAATATGTGTTAGTAGGTTGCCCTGTGGAGCAGAAGGTAGTTTGATATGCTAATACCCATCTATTGCAGTGCGTAAGCGCTATTCTTCCCAGCAGGGGCCCTTATAACGATTTTGGATAAGTTTACATTTCATAAAATTGCAAGTTGTTGAAAGTGATTGGAATAGATTAATGGGTGTCTTAGCAAGGGGTCAAATCATTCAATTTAAACACAAGAATCCTGAGTGTGGCAGACTATCGAGATAAAGTTATGAGAAATCTCTCTCCACGGATGCTGCCTGGCCTGCTGAGTTTTTCCAGCGTTTTCTGTTGTTCTTACCCTTTTTAATTTGCTTTGCTCTGGGATACTTTCAGAGTTGACGCTCGACCTTTACAGCATTGGAACTAGACTGTCGGGTATTTGGATTTTCAGATAAGGTGCCACACAAGAGGTTATTACACAAGATAAGGGCTCATGGGATTGGGGGTAATATACTAGCATGGATTGAGGATTGGTTGACGGACAGAAAAGAGAGTAGGGATAAACGGGTCGTTTTTGGGTTGGCAGGCTGTAACTAGTGGGGTACCGCAAGGATCAGTGCTTGGATCCTCAGCTGTTCACAATCTACATCAATGATTTGGATGAGGGGACCAAATGTAATGTATCCAAGTTTGCTGATGATACAAATCTGGGTGGGAAATTAAGTTGTGAGGAGGACGCAAAGAGGCTGCAAAGGGATATAGACTGGTTAAGTGAATAGCAAGAACATGGCAGATGGAATTTAATGTGGAGAAATGTGAAGTTATCCACTTTGGTAGGAAGAGTGGAAAAGCAAAATATTTTTTAAAAGGTGAGAGACCAGTAAATATTGGTGTTCAGACGGATTTGGGGCTCCTTGTACACGAATCACAGAAAATTAACACGCAGGTACAGCAAGCAATTAGGAAGGCAAATGGTATGTTAGCCTTTACTGTAAGAGTGTTGGAGTATAAGAGTACGGAAGTCTTGCTGCAATTATATAAGGCTTTTTGGAGACCACACCTGGAGTACTGTGTACAGTTTTGGTCTCCTTACCTAAGGAAGGATATACTTGCCTGGGAGGCGGTGCAACAAAGGTTCACTAGATTGATTCCTGGGATGAGAGGACTGTCCTATGAGGAGAGATTGAGTAGAATGTGCCCTTTATTCTCTGGAGTTTAGAAGAATAAGAGGTCATCTCAGCATCTACTCTGTCAAGCCGTTTAAAAATTGTAAAATTCTTAAAGGGCTTGACAGGGTAGATGCTGAGAGGCTGTTTCCCCTGATTGAAGAGTTTGGAACTAGGAGTCATAGTGTCAGGATAAGGGGTTGGCTATTTAGGACTGAGATCATGAGAAATTTCTTCAGTCTTTCGAATAAGATGTTAAACCGAGGCCCCGTCTGCTCTCTCAGACGGACGTAAAAGATTCCGCGGCACTATATCGAAGAAGAGCAGGGGAGTTCTCCCCGGTGTCCTGGGCCAATATTTTTCCCTCAACCAACATCACTAAAACAGATTACCTGGTCATTATCACTATGCTGTGTGTGGAATCTTGCTGTGCGTAAGTTGTCTGCCGCGTTTCCTACATTACAACAGTGATTACACTTCAAAATTGACTGTAAAGCGCTTTGGAACGTCCCGAGGTCGTGAAAGGCGCTATATAAATGCAAGTCTTTCATTTCTTTTCATTCAGCGGGTGGTGAATCTTTGGAATTCTCTACCCCAGAGGGCTGTGGGTGTTCAGTCGATGAGTTTATTCAAGACTGAGATCGATAGATTTTTGGGCACTGAGGGAATCAAGGGATATGGGGATCGGGCGGGAAAGTGGAGTCGATGCAGAAATTCAGCCGTGATCTTAATGAATGGCGGAGCAGGCTCGAGGGGCCGTATTGTCTGCTCCTGTTTCTTTTGTAGACAGCAGTCAGTCTTAAGCCCAGTGAAGATATAGGAGGAGCCAGCGACTCTGGCAGTGTACAGGTGCATAAGAAGTAAGTGGCTGGCTTCAGATGTCTGTACTGGCACTGAAGAGGGCAGGTGCGATTTTGAGGCCCTGGCCTCATTTGCCCAGCGAGCTGCAGGCAACGTACGGGCATCGCGATACGGCTCGGGGTCCTTGGACTCAGGAACACCGGCAGAGGCCCACACGTAGGCCCTCGAGGGTGGTGGCGGGGAGGAAGCCTGGCAAGCCATCACCTTCTCCGGGAAACTGGGGACGGGCAATAAATGTCGGCCTTGCCAGCGACGCCCAGCCCCCGAGAATTAACAAAATATAAACTGATGGATGAACATTCCATGATACTTTTCACAATGGGTCTCTACAAATGGTAGATTCCCATTGCTAGATATGACAAATTTACTGGTTGTCTCTCAGTCCTGCCCTTGTTTTGTTTTTAAAACTGCTGTTGTGAGGAGTCAGGGCAGCAGACAATCAGGGTGAAAGTGTCTCTGCGGTGATGTCATGATATCCCCCAGCCGAGACCCCACAGACGGAGGGAGCTGCGCTTTGCTAACTCAACCCCTACTTGCTGGTCATGAGGTCAACGGTGCAGGACTTTAGGGTACCTCCCTGGGGAAATGGGTGGCACGGAATACCTGGTGGACACTTGGCACAATGGGGTAGCGCCAATGGGCACAGTGCCACAGCCAGCACCGTCACAGAGGAGCTGAGAGAGATCAGCCGTGTGATGTCTCGTGATCCAGACAGAGAAGAGACACTCTGAGGTTGAGATTATAGAAGAGAATATTGAGTGTCACGCCACTCATCAACCTTAAAGGTCACTGTGTCACGGAATATTATCGCACAAGAAATGATGGAAATTCAACAAAGACTTTTTGAGTTCACATCAAAACCATTGATAAAGAGGCATTAGGTTCCGTGTCTTAGAATTTACAAACATGAATTCTTTTGATTTTTTTGTGGGGCTTGTATTGTTCCTTATTAAGGTAAGCGATGCGGCAGAGATGGAAATGGAATTCCAGATTTACGAGAAGCCTTAAGTCAGAAACGAGACAGGATCGAGCTTCTCCATACACCGCTCCAATAATGATCCTTAATCCTACCCTTGGGAACTCACCTTCTCCCTGCACCACTGGGACACCTCCACTTTCTACACTTGTAGCTTTGACCATTGACGTTGATAAAATAAACTGCGGGTAGTTTAATGCTGTGGAGTTGGGCTGAGGTTCTCATAATCCACTTCATACTCTTCATGGGCTGACACTCCCAATGCGGTACTGAGGGAGCGCTGCACTGTCGGAGGTGCCGTCTTTCGGATGAGATGTTAAATCAAGGCCCCGTCTGCTCTCTCAGATGGATGTAAAAGATCCCACGGCCACTATTTCAAAGAGGAGCAGGGGAGTTCTCCCCGGTGTCCAGGCCAATATTTATCCCTCAATCAACATCACTAAAACAGATCATCTGGTCATTTATTTCATTGCTGGTTGTGGGAGCTTGCTGTGCACAAATTGGCTGCTGCGTTTCCTACATTACAACCGTGACTACACTTCAAAAATACTTCATTGGCTGTAAAAGACTTTGGGACGTCCGGTGCTATATAAATGCATGTTTTTTTTATACGAAAAGAAGGAATGGGAAAAGACCATAAGGCTCATTAAGCCACCTATCCAGACAAGGTGCAGCATCAAACACCGTCGACCCAATCCCCTCCCCAATCATCCAGTCTCTTCGCAGAGGCCAAATATACCTCAAGTTCTTAAATTGAATCATATAAACTTTCATTTTTGTACGAAACCACTTTTGACTCATGAAGGGGGGAGAGGGGCGGGGTCAACAGCATTTGAAGAGTGGGAAACTCTCCCACCTTTTATACTCAGTATCGACATCAGAACCTGAGGGGGAAAATTAGGCTTTTGGAACCAGAAGAAATGAAGAGAGCCATTAACAAGCCGAAAGTAGGACAGGGCAAAATACCAGAACAAGAATGGTGGATGTTTAATGGGGAAAGTGACAAGTTCATACACCGACCGAATATGGAGTGAAAAATAAGCAAAGTACCAAACGAAGGGAGACCTATCAGTGTTGTCCCTGGTGAAGGCGATCAGTCCCAGGGAAAGTCTTCATACTGCTGCCTTTTTTAAATTCGTTCCTGGGATGTGGGTGTCGCTGGCAAGGCCGGCATTTATTGCCCATCCCTAATTGCCCTTGAGAAGGTGGTGGTGAGCCGCCTTCTTGAACCGCCGGTGCAAGTTTTTTCCTAGCGGTTTGATACAACTGAGTGGCTTGCTAGCCTATTTCAGAGGGCAGTTAAGAGTCAACCACATTGCTGTGGGTCTGGAGTCACATACAGGCCAGACTGGGTAAGGGCGGCAGATTTCCTTCCCTAAAGGACATTGGTGAACCAGATGGATTTTTAAGACAATCCGATAGTTTCATGGTTACCATTACTGACACTAGCTTTTTATTCCTGATTTATTTAATTAACGGAATTCAAATTCCACAGCTGCCGTGGTGGGATTTGAACTCACGTCTCGAGATCATTAGTCCAGGCCTCTATGCTACCGTTCCTTTTTATTCTCTGGAATTCTCATCCTTGTTTATAAATCCCTCCACGGCCTCGCCCCCTCCCTATCTCCATACTCTCCTCAAGCCCTACAACCCTCCGAGATCTCTGCGCTCCCGCAATTCTGGCCTCTCGAGCATCCCCGATTTAATCGCTCCGCCGCTGGCGGCCGTGCCTTCCGCTGCCGAGGCCCTAAGTTGTTGTTGTTGAGATTGGTAAGGCTCTGGGTAAGAGAGCGTGTTGTGGACAGGCTGGATTTAGATAAACAGAAGCTGGTACAACAATCGAATCTTTGTGATGTAGGGAACCCTCTGAACAGATTTCAACTATTTTGCCTGGCTGGGGAATCAGTGCCAAAGGTTCCTTAGTTTAAAATTGTCACACAGAGAGTGTGGAGAGAGGTCAGTAGAAATTTCAAACAATTATTGGATCACAGAACGCTTTGCCACAGAGAGTGCTTGAAGTAGGAACCATTTTATTTCGTAGCTACAGGGCTGTGGGAGAGTGCAGGGCAGTGCACTTGGTTTTAAATTGCTCAGGACAGACGCAATGGCTCAAATGGCCTCCTTCCAAACTGGAAACCTCTGTGCTTCTGCGTCAGCTTCATAATTAACTTCATTCGATTTGGAAAGGCCTTGGATAACCCAGAGGGATTTGCACTGTGGTCATTTTATAGTATTATTGATTTCTTTTCAGAAGTACCACGGCGCTGGTGAGACCACACCTGGAGTACTGCGTACAGTTTTGGTCTCCTTATTTAAGGAGGAATATACTTGCATTGGAGGCAGTTCAGAGAAGGTTCACGAGGCTGATTCCTGAGATGAAGGGGTTGTCTTATGAGGAAAGGTTGAGCAGGCTGGGCCTATACTCATTGGAATTTAGAAGAATGAGAGGTGATCTTATTGAAACATATAAGATACTGAGGGGGTTGGACAGGGTAGATGCTGAGAGGATGTTTCCCCTCGTGGGGGAACCTAGAACGAGGGGGCATAGTCTCAGGATAAGGGGTCACCCATTTAAGACAGAGATGAGGAGGACTTTCTTCTCTCAGAAGGTCGTGAATTTTCGGAATTCTTTACCCCAGAGGCTGGGTCATTGAATATATTCAAGGCTGAGATAGACAGATTTTTGAGCAACAGGGGAGTCAAGGGTTATGGGGAACAGGCAGAAAAGTGGAGTTGAGGCCAAAATTGGATCAGCCATGATCTCATTGAATGGCGGAGCAGGCTCGAGGGGCCGAATGGCCTGCTCCTGCTCCTATTTCTTACGTTCTTAAGCATCGGGAAGCTGACGGGCTGGAACCTTAGGCTTAGGTGGAGGCTGGAGCAAGGCGGTTCAGATTAGAGACTATCAGGGAGGGCTTTTTCAATTCGTTCTTGGGATGTGGGTGACGCTGGCAAGGCCTAGTTGCTCTGGCAGCTGAAGGGCTTGCTAAGCCACTTCAAAGGGCAACCACCTCGAGTGGGACTGGAGTCCCGTGTAGGCCAGACCGGGTAGGGGTGGCAGATTCCCTTTCCCTGAAGGACATTGGTGAGCCAGTTGGGATCTTAGGACAAACAAGCAGCTTTCTCAGCCATTTTCCAAGGTGCTGGTCTACTGAATTTAATTTAGGTTTCCATTACCACGAAACTACCATACCTTATTATCAGGCCTGTTATTTGCATCGGGGTGGAACTGTGGACACAGACGGAGCAAACAGAAAGCTCTCGGACATCTAGATTTCACAGATGATCAAGGACTATTAGCAGAATCAGAATTGTAGAATCATACAGCACAGAAGGAGGCTATTCGGCCCATCGTGCCTGTGCTGGCTCTTTGAAAGAGCTCTCCAATTCGTCTCACTCCCCACTGCTCTTTCCCCACAGCCCTGCAAATTTTTCCTTTTCGAGTATAGATCCAATTCCCCATTGAAAGTTACTATTGAATCTGCTTCCACCGCCCTTTCAGGCAGCGCGTTCCAGATCACAACAACTCGCTGCGTAAAAAAAATTCTGCTCATCTTCCCCCCCTGTGGCTCTTTTGCCAGATATCTTCAATCTGTGTCCTCTGGTTACCGACCCTCCTGCCAGTGGAAACAGAAGAACACAGACATCATGGTTGGGGTAACAAGTTGAATTAAATCTCTGAAGAGAGTGCAAAGGTCATGACAGATGGCGCTGATGACCTCCGTGTTGGGTAGGTTCAGAGTGCAGCAATTCTACTGTTGGAAGCGAGGTGTTAGTCGCAGTTCGAAACGCAGTTAGTGCTTTTACCAGCTGGACAGCACTTGACTACACAAGAGGGCTGATTTCCCGGCGACGACAAGGAATCGCTGGTTGGGAAATCGCGGGGTCAGCAACGCCTGAATTGCTACCCGTTAATTTAAATCGGTGAGTTATTTTGGAACCCAAAGGGGAAAAGGCCTTGGCCCGTGAGTCACGCGGGATATCACCGAGGCTGGAAACAGTAACCGAGGAGATGAATAGTAAGTGGGAATGGTAGCATAGTGGTAATGTTACATGAACTAGTAATCCAGAGGCCTAGACTAATAATCTGGTGACGTAAATTCAAATTCTACCACGGCAGCTGGGGAATTTAAATTCAGTTAATTAAATAAATCTGGAATAAAAAGCTAGTGTCAGTAATGGTGATCATAAAACTACCGGATTGTTGTAAAAACCCATCTGATTCACTAATGTCCTTTAGGGAGGGAAATCTGCCGTCCTTACCCGGTCTGGCCTATATGTGACTCCAGACCCACAGCAATGTGGTTGACTCTCAACTGCCCTCTGAAATGGCCCAGCGAAAGAGCCACTCAGGGGCAATTAGGGATGGGCAATAAATGCTGGCCTTGCCAGCGACGCCCTCATCCCCGTGAACAAATTTTAAAAAAGTCCCACAGCACGTAGTTGACTTTTAATGTGCCCTGTACATAGCCCAAACACGAACCCAGCTGTAAAAACAATTGCTGCAATTTGTGGGAGCATCATCATCACACGGACTGCAGCGGTTCAAGGAGAAGAACATAAGAATTAGGAGCAGGAGGAGGCCGTACGGCCCCTCGAGCCTGCTCCGCCTTTCAATAAGATCATGGCTGATCTTTAACCACAACTCCACTTTCCCGCACAATCTCCATATCCCTTAATTCCCCTAGAGTCCAAAAATCTACCGATCTCAGCCTTGAATATGCTCAATGACTCAGCACCCTTTGGGGTAGAGAATTCCAGAGATTCACAACCCTCCGAGTGAAGAAATTTCTCCTCCTTTCAGTCCTAAATGGCCGACCCCTTATCCTGTGACTGTGACCCCTGGTTCGAGACTCTCCAGCCAGGGACAATTTTATCTGTTTCGGTGTGTAGGAGGCAATGCTAATTGGCGTGTCTTGCAGTGGTAGTAGAGGACAGTGGGCACTGAACCACGCTGTCGGGATAGCGCGAGGACATTGCGCGTCACAGCTGCTGTCTCTCCAGCCTGGGGACACAGTCTCTCAGCCTCTATCCTGTCAATCACCCTCAGGCCCACCACCACCCACTGAGGGAAACAAGTGATGGTCAATAAATGCCGGCCTTGCCAGCGACGTCCACATCCTGACAGCACAATAAAAAGGAAGGAATAACAGATGCCTGGCACAGTGTTGAATTTTTTTTTTAAACAGCGAGAGATGTTCTCTCATCAGGGGATGTTGTTTACTTGAGTTAGCGAGGCCTGTGTGAAGAAGCAGGATTAATGCACTCAAATGAAACAGAGGGATTATCATAAAATGATACAGCACAGAAGGAGGCCATTCAGTCCATCGTGCCTGTGGCGGATTAGTTTTATTGTTACCAGGGATACTGAGAGCACAACGTCCCTCACACTCAGACCTGAGTGGGAAGCGTGTGAGAGATGCTCCCCTCACTGTGTCTGTGTTATTTACTAATATTTAATGAAGAGTATTGGTGCTATAATGAAAAACAGAAGGATAAGAATACAGGAATTAATATTATTCAAATCCCAGAACGTTTAGTGCCGCACCATTATTTCCCTTTCAGATTTCTCCATTCCTGTCAATCCGTTGTTTCAATATTACTATCACCATTGCTGAACAAACCAAAATAGCAGGAAGCTCAAAGCTACGTTTAATAATGTAACAACTCTAAAGACAGAGGGAGCCTCGCCCCCAGTGTCACTGCTCTAAAGACCGAGGGAGCCTCGCCCCCAGTGTCACTGCTCTAAAGACAGAGGGAGCCTCGCCCCCAGTGTCACTGCTCTAAAGACCGAGGGAGCCTCGCCCAGTGTCACTGCTCTAAAGACAGAGCGAGCCTCGCCCCCAGTGTCACTGCTCTAAAGACAGAGGGAGCCTCGCCCAGTGTCACTGCTCTAAAGACAGAGGGAGTCTCACCCAGTGTCACTGCGCTAAAGACAGAGGGAGCCTCGCCCCCAGTGTCACTGCTCTAAAGACCGAGGGAGCCTCGCCCAGTGTCACTGCGCTAAAGACAGAGGGAGCCTCGCCCAGTGTCACTGCTCTAAAGACAGAGGGAGCCTCGCCCAGTGTCACCGCACTAAAGACAGAGGGAGCCTCGCCCAGTGTCACTGCGCTAAAGACAGAGGGAGCCTCGCCCAGTGTCACTGCTCTAAAGACAGAGGGAGCCTCGCCCAGTGTCACCGCACTAAAGACAGAGGGAGCCTCGCCCAGTGTCAGCGTGCTGAAGACAGAGGGAGCCTCGCCCAGTGTCACTGCGTTAAAGACAGAGGGAGTCTCACCCAGTGTCACTGCTCTAAAGACAGAGGGAGCCTCGCCCAGTGTCACCGCACTAAAGACAGAGGGAGCCTCGCCCAGTGTCACTGCTCTAAAGACAGAGGGAGCCTCGCCCAGTGTCACTGCGCTAAAGACAGAGGGAGCCTCGCCCAGTGTCACTGCGCTAAAGACAGAGGGAGCCTCACCCAGTGTCACTGCTCTAAAGACAGAGGAAGCCTCGCCCAGTGTCACCGCACTAAAGACAGAGGGAGCCTCGCCCAGTGTCACTGCGTTAAAGACAGAGGGAGCCTCACCCAGTGTCACTGCGCGAAAGATAGAGGGAGCCTCGCCCAGTGTCACTGCGCTAAAGACAGAGGGAGCCTCGCCCAGTGTCACTGCTCTAAAGACAGAGGGAGCCTCGCCCAGTGTCACTGGTCTAAAGACAGAGGGAGCCTCGCCCAGTGTCAGCGTGCTGAAGACAGAGGGAGCCTCGCCCAGTGTCACTGCGTTAAAGACAGAGGGTGTCTCGCCCAGTGTCACTGCGTTAAAGACAGAGGGTGTCTCGCCCAGTGTCACTGCGTTAAAGACAGAGGGAGCCTCGCCCAGTGTAATTGCTCTAAAGAAAGAGGGAGCCTCACCCAGTGTCACCGCACTAAAGACAGAGGGAGTCTCGCCCAGCGTCACTGCGCTAAAGACAGAGGGAGCCTCGCCCAGTGTCACTGCGTTAAAGACAGAGGGAGCCTCACCCAGTGTCACTGCGTTAAAGACAGAGGGAGCCTCACCCAGTGTCACTGCGCTAAAGACGGAGGGAGCCTTGCCCAGTGTAATTGCTCTAAAGACAGAGGGAGCATCGCCCAGTGTCACTGCTCTAAAGACAGAGGGAGCCTCGCCCAGAGTCACTGCTCTAAAGACAGAGGGAGCCTCGCCCAGTGTCACTGCTCTAAAGACAGAGGAAGCCTCGCCCAGTGTCACCGCACTAAAGACAGAGGGAGCCTTGCTCAGTGTCACCGCACTAAAGACAGAGGGAGCCTCGCCCAGTGTCACTGCGTTAAAGACAGAGGGAGCCTCACTTAGTGTCACTGCGCTAAAGACAGAGGGAGCCTCGCCCAGTGTCACCGCACTAAAGACAGAGGGAGCCTCGCCCAGTGTCACTGCGCTAAAGAGAGAGGGAGCCTCGCCCAGTGTCAATGCGCTAAAGACAGAGGGAGCCTCGCCCAGTGTCACTGCACTAAAGACAGAGGGAGCCTCGCCCAGTGTCACCGCACTAAAGACAGAGGGAGCCTCGCCCAGTGTCACTGCACTAAAGACAGAGGGAGCCTCGCCCAGTGTAATTGCTCTAAAGACAGAGGGAGCCTCGCCCAGTGTCACTGCTCTAAAGACAGAGGGAGCCTCACCCAGTGACACTGCTCTAAAGACAGAGGGAGTCTCGCCCAGTGTCACTGCTCTAAAGACAGAGGGAGTCTCACCCAGTGTCACTGCGTTAAAGACAGAGGGAGTCTCACCCAGTGTCACTGCGTTAAAGACAGAGGGTGTCTCGCCCAGTGTCACTGCACTAAAGACAGAGGGAGCCTCGCTCAGTGTCACTGCTCTAAAGACAGAGGGAGCCTCACTTAGTGTCACTGCGCTAAAGACAGAGGGAGCCTCACCCAGTGTCACTGCTCTAAAGACAGAGTGAGCCTCGCCCAGTGTCACTGCGTTAAAGACAGAGGGAGTCTCGCCCAGTGTCACTGCGCTAAAGACAGAGGGAGCCTCACCCAGTGTCACTGCTCTAAAGACAGAGGGAGCCTCGCCCAGTGTCACTGCGCTAAAGACAGAGGGAGCCTCACCCAGTGTCACTGCTCTAAAGACAGAGGGAGCCTCGCCCAGTGTCACTGCGCTAAAGACAGAGGGAGCCTCACCCAGTGTCACTGCACTAAAGACAGAGGGAGCCTCGCTCAGTGTCACTGCTCTAAAGACAGAGGGAGCCTCACTTAGTGTCACTGCGCTAAAGACAGAGGGAGCCTCGCCCAGTGTCACTGCTCTAAAGACAGAGTGAGCCTCGCCCAGTGTCACTGCGTTAAAGACAGAGGGAGCCTCGCCCAGAGTCACTGCTCTAAAGACAGAGGGAGTCTCGCCCAGTGTCACTGCGCTAAAGACAGAGGGAGCCTCACCCAGTGTCACTGCTCTAAAGACAGAGGGAGCCTCGCCCAGTGTCACTGCGCTAAAGACAGAGGGAGCCTCACCCAGTGTCACTGCTCTAAAGACAGAGGGAGCCTCGTCCAGTGTCACTGCTCTAAAGACAGAGGGAGTCTCGCCCAGTGTCACTGCTCTAAAGACAGAGGGAGCCTCGCCCAGTGTAATTGCGCTAAAGACAGAGGGTGCCTCGCCCAGTGTCACTGCTCTAAAGACAGAGGGAGTCTCGCCCAGAGTCACTGCTCTAAAGACAGAGGGAGCCTCGCCCAGAGTCACTGCTCTAAAGACAGAGGGAGCCTCGCCCAGTGTAATTGCGCTAAAGACAGAGGGTGCCTCGCCCAGTGTAATTGCGCTAAAGACAGAGGGAACCTCGCCCAGTGTCACTGCTCTAAAGACAGAGGGAGCCTCGCCCAGAGTCACTGCTCTAAAGACAGAGGGAGCCTCGCCCAGTGTCACTGCGCTAAAGACAGAGGGAGCCTCGCCCAGAGTCACTGCTCTAAAGACAGAGGGAGCCTCGCCCAGAGTCACTGCTCTAAAGACAGAGGGAGCCTCGCCCAGTGTCAGCGTGCTGAAGACAGAGGGAGCCTCGCCCAGTGTCACTGCGTTAAAGACAGAGGGAATCTCACCCAGTGTCACTGCTCTAAAGACAGAGGGAGCCTCGCCCAGTGTAATTGCTCTAAAGACAGAGGGAGCCTCGCCCAGTGTCACTGCGCTAAAGACACAGGGTGTGTCGCCCAGTGTCACTGCGCTAAAGACAGAGGGAGCCTCGCCCAGTGTCACTGCAGTAAAGACAGAGGGAATCTCGTCCAGTGTCACTGCTCTAAAGACAGAGGGAGCCTCGCCCAGTGTCACTGCTCTAAAGACAGAGGGAGTCTCGCCCAGAGTCACTGCTCCAAAGACAGAGGGAGCCTCGCCCAGTGTCACTGCTCTAAAGACAGAGGGAGCCTCACCCAGTGTCACTGCTCTAAAGACAGAGGGAGTCTCACCCAGTGTCACTGCGTTAAAGACAGAGGGTGTCTCGCCCAGTGTCACTGCTCTAAAGACAGAGGGAGCCTCGCCCAGTGTCACTGCTCTAAAGACAGAGGGAGCCTCGCCCAGTGTCACTGCGTTAAAGACAGAGGGAGCCTCGCCCAGTGTCACCGCACTAAAGACAGAGGGAGTCTCGCCCAGTGTCACCGCACTAAAGACAGAGGGAGTCTCGCCCAGTGTCACTGCTCTAAAGACAGAGGGAGCCTCGCCCAGTGTCACTGCTCTAAAGACAGAGTGAGCCTCGCCCAGTGTCACTGCGTTAAAGACAGAGGGAGCCTCGACCAGTGTAATTGCTCTAAAGACAGAGGGAGCCTCACCCAGTGTCACTGCTCTAAAGACAGAGGGAGCCTCGCCCAGTGTCACTGCTCTAAAGACAGAGGTAGCCTCGCCCAGTGTCAGCGTGCTGAAGACAGAGGGAGCCTCGCCCAGTGTCACTGCGTTAAAGACAGAGGGAGTCTCACCCAGTGTAATTGCTCTAAAGAAAGAGGGAGCCTCACCCAGTGTCACTGCTCTAAACACAGATGGTGCCTCGCCCAGAGTCACCGCACTAAAGACAGAGGGAGCCTCGCCCAGTGTCACTGCGCTAAAGACGGAGGGAGCATCGCCCAGTGTCACTGCTCTAAAGACAGAGGGAGCCTCGCCCAGAGTCACTGCTCTAAAGACAGAGGGAGCCTCGCCCAGTGTAATTGCTCTAAAGAAAGAGGGAGCCTCACCCAGTGTCACTGCTCTAAACACAGATGGTGCCTCGCCCAGAGTCACCGCACTAAAGACAGAGGGAGCCTCGCCCAGTGTCACTGCGCTAAAGACGGAGGGAGCATCGCCCAGTGTCACTGCTCTAAAGACAGAGGGAGCCTCGCCCAGTGTCACTGCTCTAAACACTGATGGTGCCTCGCCCAGAGTCACCGCACTAAAGACAGAGGGAGCCTCGCCCAGAGTCACTGCTCTAAAGACGGAGGGAGCCTCGCCCAGTGTCACTGCTCTAAAGACAGAGGAAGCCTCGCCCAGTGTCACCGCACTAAAGACAGAGGGAGCCTCGCCCAGTGTCACTGCTCTAAAGACAGAGGGAGCCTCGCCCAGTGTCACTGCGTTAAAGACAGAGGGAGCCTCACTTAGTGTCACTGCGCTAAAGACAGAGGGAGCCTCGCCCAGTGTCACTGCGCTAAAGACAGAGGGAGCCTCGCCCAGTGTCACGGCACTAAAGACAGAGGGAGCCTCGCCCAGTGTCACTGCTCTAAAGACAGAGGGAGCCTCGCCCAGTGTCACTGCGCTAAAGAGAGAGGGAGCCTCGCCCAGTGTCAATGCGCTAAAGACAGAGGCAGCCTCGCCCAGTGTCACTGCACTAAAGACAGAGGGAGCCTCGCCCAGTGTAATTGCTCTAAAGACAGAGGGAGCCTCGCCCAGTGTCACTGCTCTAAAGACAGAGGGAGTCTCACCCAGTGTCACTGCTCTAAAGACAGAGGGAGCCTCGCCCAGTGTAATTGCTCTAAAGACAGAGGGAGCCTCGCCCAGTGTCACTGCTCTAAAGACAGAGGGAGCCTCGCCCAGTGTCAGCGTGCTGAAGACAGAGGGAGCCTCGCCCAGTGTAATTGCTCTAAAGACAGAGGGAGCCTCGCCCAGTGTCAATGCGCTAAAGACAGAGGCAGCCTCGCCCAGTGTCACTGCACTAAAGACAGAGGGAGCCTCGCCCAGTGTAATTGCTCTAAAGACAGAGGGAGCCTCGCCCAGTGTCAATGCGCTAAAGACAGAGGGAGCCTCGCCCAGTGTCACCGCACTAAAGACAGAGGGAGCCTCGCCCAGTGTAATTGCTCTAAAGACAGAGGGAGCCTCGCCCAGTGTCAATGCGCTAAAGACAGAGGGAGCCTCGCCCAGTGTCACTGCGCTAAAGACAGAGGGAGCCTCGCCCAGTGTCACTGCTCTAAAGACAGAGGGAGTCTCACCCAGTGTCACTGCGTTAAAGACAGAGGGAGCCTCACTTAGTGTCACTGCGCTAAAGACAGAGGGAGTCTCGCCCAGTGTCACTGCTCTAAAGACAGAGGGAGCCTCGCCCAGTGTCACTGCTCTAAAGACAGAGGGAGCCTCACCCAGTGTCACTGCTCTAAAGACAGAGGGAGCCTCACCCAGTGTCACTGCTCTAAAGACAGAGGGAGCCTCGCCCAGTGTCACTGCACTAAAGACAGAGGGAGCCTCGCTCAGTGTCACTGCTCTAAAGACAGAGGGAGCCTCGCCCAGTGTCACCGCACTAAAGACAGAGGGAGCCTCGCCCAGTGTCACTGCGTTAAAGACAGAGGGAGCCTCACCCAGTGTCACTGCGTTAAAGACAGAGGGAGCCTCACTTAGTGTCACTGCTCTAAAGACAGAGGGAGCCTCGCCCAGTGTCACTGCTCTAAAGACAGAGGGAGCCTCGCCCAGTGTCACTGCGCTAAAGACAGAGGGAGCCTCGCCCAGTGTCACTGCTCTAAAGACAGAGGGAGTCTCGCCCAGTGTCACTGCACTAAAGACAGAGGGAGCCTTGCCCAGTGTCACTGCTCTAAAGACAGAGGGAGCCTCGCCCAGTGTCACCGCACTAAAGACAGAGGGAGCCTCGCCCAGTGTCACTGCGTTAAAGACAGAGGGAGCCTCACTTAGTGTCACTGCGCTAAAGACAGAGGGAGCCTCGCCCAGTGTCACTGCGCTAAAGACAGAGGGAGCCTCGCCCAGTGTCACTGCGCCAAAGACAGAGGGAGCCTCGCCCAGTGTAATTGCTCTAAAGACAGAGGGAGCCTCGCCCAGTGTCACTGCTCTAAAGACAGAGGGAGCCTCGCCCAGTGTCACTGCTCTAAAGACAGAGGGAGCCTCGCCCAATGTCAGTGCTCTAAAGACAGAGGGAGCCTCGCCCAGTGTCAGTGCTCTAAAGACAGAGGGAGCCTCGCCCAGTGTCACTGCTCTAAAGACAGAGGGAGCCTCGCCCAGTGTCACTGCGTTAAAGACAGAGGGAGCCTCGACCAGTGTCACTGCGCTAAAGACAGAGGGAGCCTCGCCCAGTGTCACTGCTCTAAAGACAGAGGGAGTCTCACCCAGTGTCACTGCGTTAAAGACAGAGGTAGTCTCACCCAGTGTCACTGCGTTAAAGACAGAGGGAGCCTCACTTAGTGTCACTGCGCTAAAGATAGAGGGAGCCTCGCCCAGTGTCACTGCGCTAAAGCCAGAGGGAGCCTCACCCAGTGTCACTGCGTTAAAGACAGAGGGAGCCTCACCCAGTGACACTGCTCTAAAGACAGAGGGAGTCTCACCCAGTGACACTGCTCTAAAGACAGAGGGAGTCTCACCCAGTGTCACTGCTCTAAAGACAGAGGGAGCCTCGCCCAGTGTCACTGCTCTAAAGACAGAGGGAGCCTCACCCAGTGTCACTGCTCTAAAGACAGAGGGAGCCTCACTTAGTGTCACTGCTCTAAAGACAGAGGGAGCCTCGCCCAGTGTCACTGCTCTAAAGACAGAGGGAGCCTCGCCCAGTGTCACTGCTCTAAAGACAGAGGGAGCCTCGCCCAGTGTCACCACACTAAAGACAGAGGGAGTCTCACCCAGTGTCACCGCACTAAAGACAGAGGGAGCCTCGACCAGTGTCACTGCTCTAAAGACAGAAGGAGCCTCGCCCAGTGTCACCGCACTAAAGACAGAGGGAGCCTCACTTAGTGTCACTGCGCTGAAGACAGAGGGAGCCTCGCCCAGTGTCACTGCTCTAAAGACAGAGGGAGTCTCACCCAGTGTCACTGCGTTAAAGACAGAGGGTGTCTCGCCCAGAGTCACTGCTCTAAAGACAGAGGGAGCCTCGCCCAGAGTCACTGCTCTAAAGACAGGGGGAGCCTCGCCCAGTGTCACTGCTCTATAGACAGAGGGAGCCTCGCCCAGTGTCACTGCTCTAAAGACAGAGGGAGCCTCGCCCAGTGTCACTGCTCCAAAGACAGAGGGAGTCTCGCCCAGCGTCACTGCTCTAAAGACAGAGGGAGCCTCGCCCAGAGTCACTGCTCTAAAGACAGAGGGAGCCTCGCCCAGTGTCACTGCTCCAAAGACAGAGTGAGTCTCGCCCAGTGTCACTGCTCTAAAGACAGAGGGAACCTCGCCCAGTGTCACTTCGTTAATGACAGAGGGAGCCTCGCCCAGTGTCACTGCGTTAATGACAGAGGGAGCCTCGCCCAGTGTCACTGCGTTAAAGACAGAGGGAGCCTCGCCCAGTGTCACTGCTCTAAAGACAGAGGGAGCCTCGCCCAGTGTCACTGCGTTAAAGACAGAGGGAGCCTCGCCCAGTGTCACTGCTTTAAAGAAAGAGGGAGCCTCGCCCAGAGTCACTGCTCTAAAGACAGAGGGAGCCTCGTCCAGTGTCACTGCGTTAAAGACAGAGGGAGTCTCGCCCAGTGTCACTGCTCTAAAGACAGAGGGAGCCTCACTTAGTGTCACTGCGCTAAAGACAGAGGGAGCCTCGCCCAGTGTCACTGCGTTAAAGACAGAGGGAGCCTCGCCCAGTGTAATTGCTCTAAAGAAAGAGGGAGCCTCACCCAGTGTCACCGCACTAAAGACAGAGGGAGCCTCGCCCAGTGTCACCGCACTAAAGACAGAGGGAGCCTCGCCCAGTGTCCCTGCGTTAAAGACAGAGGGAGCCTCGCCCAGTGTAATTGCTCTAAAGACAGAGGGAGCCTCGCCCAATGTCACTGCTCTAAAGACAGAGGGAGCCTCACTTAGTGTCACTGCGTTAAAGACAGAGGGAGCCTCGCCCAGAGTCACTGCTATAAAGACAGAGGGAGCCTCGCCCAGTGTCACTGCGCTAAAGACAGAGGGAGCCTCACTTAGTGTCACTGCGCTAAAGACAGAGGGAGCCTCGCCCAATGTCACTGCTCTAAAGACAGAGGGAGCCTCACTTAGTGTCACTGCGCTAAAGACAGAGGGAGCCTCGCCCAGTGTCACTGCTCTAAAGACAGAGGGAGCCTCGCCCAGTGTCACTGCTCTAAAGACAGAGGGAGCCTCGCCCAGTGTCACTTCGTTAAAGACAGAGGGAGCCTCACTTAGTGTCACTGCGCTAAAGACAGAGGGAGCCTCGCCCAGAGTCACTGCGTTAAAGACAGAGGGAGCCTCACTTAGTGTAACTGCTCTAAAGACAGAGGGAGCCTCGCCCAGTGTCACTGCGTTAAAGAGAGAGGGAGCCTCACTTAGTGTAACTGCTCTAAAGACAGAGGGAGCCTCGCCCAGTGTCACTGCGTTAAAGACAGAGGGAGCCTCACTTAGTGTAACTGCTCTAAAGACAGAGGGAGCCTCGCCCAGTGTCACTGCGTTAAAGACAGAGGGAGCTTCACTTAGTGTCACTGCTCTAAAGACAGAGGGAGCCTCGCCCAGTGTCACTGCGCTAAAGACAGCGGGAGCCTTGCCCAGTGTCACTGCTCTAAAGACAGAGGGAGCCTCGCCCAGTGTCACTGCGTTAAAGACAGAGGGAGCCTCACTTAGTGTCACTGCGCTAAAGACAGAGGGAGCCTCGCCCAGTGTCACTGCGCTAAAGACAGAGGGAGCCTCGCCCAGTGTCACTGCGCTAAAGACAGAGGGAGCCTCGCCCAGTGTAATTGCTCTAAAGACAGAGGGAGCCTCGCCCAGTGTCACTGCTCTAAAGACAGAGGGAGCCTCGCCCAGTGTCACTGCTCTAAAGACAGAGGGAGCCTCGCCCAGTGTCAGTGCTCTAAAGACAGAGGGAGCCTCGCCCAGTGTCACTGCTCTAAAGACAGAGGGAGCCTCACCCAGTGTCACTGCTCCAAAGACAGAGGGAGCCTCGCCCAGTGTCACTGCTCTAAAGACAGAGGGAGCCTCGCCCAGTGTCACTGCTCTAAAGACAGAGGGAGTCTCACCCAGTGTCACTGCGTTAAAGACAGAGGGTGTCTCGCCCAGTGTCACTGCTCTAAAGACAGAGGGAGCCTCGCCCAATGTCAGTGCTCTAAAGACAGAGGGAGCCTCGCCCAGTGTAATTGCTCTAAAGAAAGAGGGAGCCTCACCCAGTGTCACCGCACTAAAGACAGAGGGAGCCTCGCCCAGTGTCACCGCACTAAAGACAGAGGGAGCCTCGCCCAGAGTCACTGCTCTAAAGACAGAGGGAGCCTCGCCCAGAGTCACTGCTCTAAAGACAGAGGGAGCCTCGCCCAGTGTCACTGCTCTATAGACAGAGGGAGCCTCGCCCAGTGTCACTGCTCTAAAGACAGAGGGAGCCTCGCCCAGTGTCACTGCTCCAAAGACAGAGGGAGTCTCGCCCAGTGTCACTGCGCTAAAGACAGAGGGAGTCTCGCCCAGAGTCACTGCTCTAAAGACAGAGGGAGCCTCGCCCAGTGTCACTTCGTTAATGACAGAGGGAGCCTCGCCCAGTGTCACTGCGTTAATGACAGAGGGAGCCTCGCCCAGTGTCACTGCGTTAAAGACAGAGGGAGCCTCGCCCAGTGTCACTGCTCTAAAGACAGAGGGAGCCTCGCCCAGTGTCACTGCGTTAAAGACAGAGGGAGCCTTGCCCAGTGTCAGCGTGCTGAAGACAGAGGGAGCCTCGCCCAGTGTCACTGCGCTAAAGACAGAGGGAGCCTCGCCCAGTGTCACTGCTTTAAAGAAAGAGGGAGCCTCGCCCAGAGTCACTGCTCTAAAGACAGAGGGAGCCTCGTCCAGTGTCACTGCGTTAAAGACAGAGGGAGTCTCGCCCAGTGTCACTGCTCTAAAGACAGAGGGAGCCTCGCCCAGTGTAATTGCGCTAAAGACAGAGGGTGCCTCGCCCAGTGTAATTGCGCTAAAGACAGAGGGAGCCTCGCCCAGTGTCACTGCTCTAAAGTCAGAGGGAGCCTCGCCCAGAGTCACTGCTCTAAAGACAGAGGGAGCCTCGCCCAGTGTCACTGCGCTAAAGACAGAGGGAGCCTCGCCCAGAGTCACTGCTCTAAAGACAGAGGGAGCCTCGCCCAGTGTCACTGCGCTAAAGACAGAGGGAGCCTCGCCCAGAGTCACTGCTCTAAAGACAGAGGGAGCCTCGCCCAGTGTCAGCGTGCTGAAGACAGAGGGAGCCTCGCCCAGTGTCACTGCGTTAAAGACAGAGGGAATCTCACCCAGTGTCACTGCTCTAAAGACAGAGGGAGCCTCGCCCAGTGTAATTGCTCTAAAGACAGAGGGAGCCTCGCCCAGTGTAATTGCGCTAAAGACAGAGGGTGCCTCGCCCAGTGTCACTGCTCTAAAGACAGAGGGAGTCTCGCCCAGTGTAATTGCGCTAAAGACAGAGGGAGCCTCGCCCAGTGTAATTGCGCTAAAGACAGAGGGAACCTCGCCCAGTGTCACTGCTCTAAAGACAGAGGGAGCCTCGCCCAGTGTAATTGCTCTAAAGACAGAGGGAGCCTCGCCCAGTGTCACTGCGTTAAAGACAGAGGGAATCTCACCCAGTGTCACTGCTCTAAAGACAGAGGGAGCCTCGCCCAGTGTAATTGCTCTAAAGACAGAGGGAGCCTCGCCCAGTGACACTGCGCTAAAGACACAGGGTGTGTCGCCCAGTGTCACTGCGCTAAAGACAGAGGGAGCCTCGCCCAGTGTCACTGCAGTAAAGACAGAGGGAATCTCGTCCAGTGTCACTGCTCTAAAGACAGAGGGAGCCTCGCCCAGTGTCACTGCTCTAAAGACAGAGGGGGCCTCGCCCAGTGTCACTGCTCTAAAGACAGAGGGAGTCTCGCCCAGTGTCACTGCTCTAAAGACAGAGGGAGCCTCGCCCAGTGTCACTGCGTTAAAGACAGAGGGGGCCTCGCCCAGTGTCACTGCTCTAAAGACAGAGGGGGCCTCGCCCAGTGTCACTGCTCTAAAGACAGAGGGAGCCTCGCCCAGTGTCACTGCTCTAAAGACAGAGGGAGTCTCGCCCAGTGTCACTGCGCTAAAGACAGAGGGAGCCTCGCCCAGTGTCACTGCTCTAAAGACAGAGGGGGCCTCGCCCAGTGTCACTGCTCTAAAGACAGAGGGAGTCTCGCCCAGTGTCACTGCGCTAAAGACAGAGGGAGCCTCGCCCAGTGTCACTGCGTTAAAGACAGAGGGGGCCTCGCCCAGTGTCACTGCTCTAAAGACAGAGGGAGCCTCGCCCAGTGTCACTGCGTTAAAGACAGAGGGGGCCTCGCCCAGTGTCACTGCTCTAAAGACAGAGGGAGTCTCGCCCAGTGTCACTGCTCTAAAGACAGAGGGAGCCTCGCCCAGTGTCACTGCTCTAAAGACAGAGGGAGCCTCGCCCAGTGTGACTGCTCTAAAGACAGAAGGAGCCTCGCCCAGTGTCACTGCGCTAAAGACAGAAGGAGCCTCGCCCAGTGTCACTGCGTTAAAGACAGAGGGAGCCTCGCCCAGTGTCACTGCTCTAAAGACAGAGGGAGCCTCGCCCAGTGTGACTGCTCTAAAGACAGAAGGAGCCTCGCCCAGTGTCACTGCGCTAAAGACAGAAGGAGCCTCGCCCAGTGTCACTGCGTTAAAGACAGAGGGAGCCTCGCCCAGTGTCACTGCTCTAAAGACAGAGGGTGTCTCGCCCAGTGTCACTGCTCTAAAGACAGAGGGAGCCTCACCCAGTGTCACTGCTCTAAAGACAGAGGGAGCCTCACCCAGTGTCACTGCTCTGAAGACAGAGGGAGCCTCGCCCAGTGTCACTGCGTTAAAGACAGAGGGAGTCTCACCCAGTGTCACTGCGCTAAAGACAGAGGGAGCCTCACTTAGTGTCACTGCGCTAAAGACAGAGGGAGCCTCGCCCAGTGTCACTGCGTTAAAGACAGAGGGAGCCTCGCCCAGTGTCACCGCACTAAAGACAGAGGGAGTCTCACCCAGTGACACTGCTCTAAAGAAAGAGGGAGCCTCACCCAGTGTCACTGCTCTAAAGACAGAGGGAGCCTCACTTAGTGTCACTGCGCTAAAGACAGAGGGAGCCTCGCCCAGTGTCACTGCGCTAAAGACAGAGGGAGCCTCGCCCAATGTCACCGCACTAAAGACAGAGGGAGCCTCGCCCAGTGTCACCGCACTAAAGACAGAGGGAGCCTCGCCCAGTGTCCCTGCGTTAAAGACAGAGGGAGCCTCGCCCAGTGTAATTGCTCTAAAGAAAGAGGGAGCCTCACCCAGTGTCACTGCGTTAAAGACAGAGGGAGCCTCGCCCAGTGTCACCACACTAAAGACAGAGGGAGTCTCACCCAGTGTCACCGCACTAAAGACAGAGGGAGCCTCGACCAGTGTCACTGCTCTAAAGACAGAAGGAGCCTCGCCCAGTGTCACCGCACTAAAGACAGAGGGAGCCTCACTTAGTGTCACTGCGCTGAAGACAGAGGGAGCCTCGCCCAGTGTCACTGCTCTAAAGACAGAGGGAGTCTCACCCAGTGTCACTGCGTTAAAGACAGAGGGTGTCTCGCCCAGAGTCACTGCTCTAAAGACAGAGGGAGCCTCGCCCAGAGTCACTGCTCTAAAGACAGGGGGAGCCTCGCCCAGTGTCACTGCTCTATAGACAGAGGGAGCCTCGCCCAGTGTCACTGCTCTAAAGACAGAGGGAGCCTCGCCCAGTGTCACTGCTCCAAAGACAGAGGGAGTCTCGCCCAGCGTCACTGCTCTAAAGACAGAGGGAGCCTCGCCCAGAGTCACTGCTCTAAAGACAGAGGGAGCCTCGCCCAGTGTCACTGCTCCAAAGACAGAGTGAGTCTCGCCCAGTGTCACTGCTCTAAAGACAGAGGGAACCTCGCCCAGTGTCACTTCGTTAATGACAGAGGGAGCCTCGCCCAGTGTCACTGCGTTAATGACAGAGGGAGCCTCGCCCAGTGTCACTGCGTTAAAGACAGAGGGAGCCTCGCCCAGTGTCACTGCTCTAAAGACAGAGGGAGCCTCGCCCAGTGTCACTGCGTTAAAGACAGAGGGAGCCTCGCCCAGTGTCACTGCTTTAAAGAAAGAGGGAGCCTCGCCCAGAGTCACTGCTCTAAAGACAGAGGGAGCCTCGTCCAGTGTCACTGCGTTAAAGACAGAGGGAGTCTCGCCCAGTGTCACTGCTCTAAAGACAGAGGAAGCCTCACTTAGTGTCACTGCGCTAAAGACAGAGGGAGCCTCGCCCAGTGTCACTGCGTTAAAGACAGAGGGAGCCTCGCCCAGTGTAATTGCTCTAAAGAAAGAGGGAGCCTCACCCAGTGTCACCGCACTAAAGACAGAGGGAGCCTCGCCCAGTGTCACCGCACTAAAGACAGAGGGAGCCTCGCCCAGTGTCCCTGCGTTAAAGACAGAGGGAGCCTCGCCCAGTGTAATTGCTCTAAAGACAGAGGGAGCCTCGCCCAATGTCACTGCTCTAAAGACAGAGGGAGCCTCACTTAGTGTCACTGCGTTAAAGACAGAGGGAGCCTCGCCCAGAGTCACTGCTATAAAGACAGAGGGAGCCTCGCCCAGTGTCACTGCGCTAAAGACAGAGGGAGCCTCACTTAGTGTCACTGCGCTAAAGACAGAGGGAGCCTCGCCCAATGTCACTGCTCTAAAGACAGAGGGAGCCTCACTTAGTGTCACTGCGCTAAAGACAGAGGGAGCCTCGCCCAGTGTCACTGCTCTAAAGACAGAGGGAGCCTCGCCCAGTGTCACTGCTCTAAAGACAGAGGGAGCCTCGCCCAGTGTCACTTCGTTAAAGACAGAGGGAGCCTCACTTAGTGTCACTGCGCTAAAGACAGAGGGAGCCTCGCCCAGAGTCACTGCGTTAAAGACAGAGGGAGCCTCACTTAGTGTAACTGCTCTAAAGACAGAGGGAGCCTCGCCCAGTGTCACTGCGTTAAAGAGAGAGGGAGCCTCACTTAGTGTAACTGCTCTAAAGACAGAGGGAGCCTCGCCCAGTGTCACTGCGTTAAAGACAGAGGGAGCCTCACTTAGTGTAACTGCTCTAAAGACAGAGGGAGCCTCGCCCAGTGTCACTGCGTTAAAGACAGAGGGAGCTTCACTTAGTGTCACTGCTCTAAAGACAGAGGGAGCCTCGCCCAGTGTCACTGCGCTAAAGACAGCGGGAGCCTTGCCCAGTGTCACTGCTCTAAAGACAGAGGGAGCCTCGCCCAGTGTCACTGCGTTAAAGACAGAGGGAGCCTCACTTAGTGTCACTGCGCTAAAGACAGAGGGAGCCTCGCCCAGTGTCACTGCGCTAAAGACAGAGGGAGCCTCGCCCAGTGTCACTGCGCTAAAGACAGAGGGAGCCTCGCCCAGTGTAATTGCTCTAAAGACAGAGGGAGCCTCGCCCAGTGTCACTGCTCTAAAGACAGAGGGAGCCTCGCCCAGTGTCACTGCTCTAAAGACAGAGGGAGCCTCGCCCAGTGTCAGTGCTCTAAAGACAGAGGGAGCCTCGCCCAGTGTCACTGCTCTAAAGACAGAGGGAGCCTCACCCAGTGTCACTGCTCCAAAGACAGAGGGAGCCTCGCCCAGTGTCACTGCTCTAAAGACAGAGGGAGCCTCGCCCAGTGTCACTGCTCTAAAGACAGAGGGAGTCTCACCCAGTGTCACTGCGTTAAAGACAGAGGGTGTCTCGCCCAGTGTCACTGCTCTAAAGACAGAGGGAGCCTCGCCCAATGTCAGTGCTCTAAAGACAGAGGGAGCCTCGCCCAGTGTAATTGCTCTAAAGAAAGAGGGAGCCTCACCCAGTGTCACCGCACTAAAGACAGAGGGAGCCTCGCCCAGTGTCACCGCACTAAAGACAGAGGGAGCCTCGCCCAGAGTCACTGCTCTAAAGACAGAGGGAGCCTCGCCCAGAGTCACTGCTCTAAAGACAGAGGGAGCCTCGCCCAGTGTCACTGCTCTATAGACAGAGGGAGCCTCGCCCAGTGTCACTGCTCTAAAGACAGAGGGAGCCTCGCCCAGTGTCACTGCTCCAAAGACAGAGGGAGTCTCGCCCAGTGTCACTGCGCTAAAGACAGAGGGAGTCTCGCCCAGAGTCACTGCTCTAAAGACAGAGGGAGCCTCGCCCAGTGTCACTGCGCTAAAGACAGAGGGAGCCTCGCCCAGTGTCACTGCGCTAAAGACAGAGGGAGCCTCGCCCAGTGTCACTGCTCTAAAGACAGAGTGAGCCTCGCCCAGTGTCACTTCGTTAATGACAGAGGGAGCCTCGCCCAGTGTCACTGCGTTAATGACAGAGGGAGCCTCGCCCAGTGTCACTGCGTTAAAGACAGAGGGAGCCTCGCCCAGTGTCACTGCTCTAAAGACAGAGGGAGCCTCGCCCAGTGTCACTGCGTTAAAGACAGAGGGAGCCTTGCCCAGTGTCAGCGTGCTGAAGACAGAGGGAGCCTCGCCCAGTGTCACTGCGCTAAAGACAGAGGGAGCCTCGCCCAGTGTCACTGCTTTAAAGAAAGAGGGAGCCTCGCCCAGAGTCACTGCTCTAAAGACAGAGGGAGCCTCGTCCAGTGTCACTGCGTTAAAGACAGAGGGAGTCTCGCCCAGTGTCACTGCTCTAAAGACAGAGGGAGCCTCGCCCAGTGTAATTGCGCTAAAGACAGAGGGTGCCTCGCCCAGTGTAATTGCGCTAAAGACAGAGGGAGCCTCGCCCAGTGTCACTGCTCTAAAGTCAGAGGGAGCCTCGCCCAGAGTCACTGCTCTAAAGACAGAGGGAGCCTCGCCCAGTGTCACTGCGCTAAAGACAGAGGGAGCCTCGCCCAGAGTCACTGCTCTAAAGACAGAGGGAGCCTCGCCCAGTGTCACTGCGCTAAAGACAGAGGGAGCCTCGCCCAGAGTCACTGCTCTAAAGACAGAGGGAGCCTCGCCCAGTGTCAGCGTGCTGAAGACAGAGGGAGCCTCGCCCAGTGTCACTGCGTTAAAGACAGAGGGAATCTCACCCAGTGTCACTGCTCTAAAGACAGAGGGAGCCTCGCCCAGTGTAATTGCTCTAAAGACAGAGGGAGCCTCGCCCAGTGTAATTGCGCTAAAGACAGAGGGTGCCTCGCCCAGTGTCACTGCTCTAAAGACAGAGGGAGTCTCGCCCAGTGTAATTGCGCTAAAGACAGAGGGAGCCTCGCCCAGTGTAATTGCGCTAAAGACAGAGGGAACCTCGCCCAGTGTCACTGCTCTAAAGACAGAGGGAGCCTCGCCCAGTGTAATTGCTCTAAAGACAGAGGGAGCCTCGCCCAGTGTCACTGCGTTAAAGACAGAGGGAATCTCACCCAGTGTCACTGCTCTAAAGACAGAGGGAGCCTCGCCCAGTGTAATTGCTCTAAAGACAGAGGGAGCCTCGCCCAGTGACACTGCGCTAAAGACACAGGGTGTGTCGCCCAGTGTCACTGCGCTAAAGACAGAGGGAGCCTCGCCCAGTGTCACTGCAGTAAAGACAGAGGGAATCTCGTCCAGTGTCACTGCTCTAAAGACAGAGGGAGCCTCGCCCAGTGTCACTGCTCTAAAGACAGAGGGGGCCTCGCCCAGTGTCACTGCTCTAAAGACAGAGGGAGTCTCGCCCAGTGTCACTGCTCTAAAGACAGAGGGAGCCTCGCCCAGTGTCACTGCGTTAAAGACAGAGGGGGCCTCGCCCAGTGTCACTGCTCTAAAGACAGAGGGGGCCTCGCCCAGTGTCACTGCTCTAAAGACAGAGGGAGCCTCGCCCAGTGTCACTGCTCTAAAGACAGAGGGAGTCTCGCCCAGTGTCACTGCGCTAAAGACAGAGGGAGCCTCGCCCAGTGTCACTGCTCTAAAGACAGAGGGGGCCTCGCCCAGTGTCACTGCTCTAAAGACAGAGGGAGTCTCGCCCAGTGTCACTGCGCTAAAGACAGAGGGAGCCTCGCCCAGTGTCACTGCGTTAAAGACAGAGGGGGCCTCGCCCAGTGTCACTGCTCTAAAGACAGAGGGAGCCTCGCCCAGTGTCACTGCGTTAAAGACAGAGGGGGCCTCGCCCAGTGTCACTGCTCTAAAGACAGAGGGAGTCTCGCCCAGTGTCACTGCTCTAAAGACAGAGGGAGCCTCGCCCAGTGTCACTGCTCTAAAGACAGAGGGAGCCTCGCCCAGTGTGACTGCTCTAAAGACAGAAGGAGCCTCGCCCAGTGTCACTGCGCTAAAGACAGAAGGAGCCTCGCCCAGTGTCACTGCGTTAAAGACAGAGGGAGCCTCGCCCAGTGTCACTGCTCTAAAGACAGAGGGAGCCTCGCCCAGTGTGACTGCTCTAAAGACAGAAGGAGCCTCGCCCAGTGTCACTGCGCTAAAGACAGAAGGAGCCTCGCCCAGTGTCACTGCGTTAAAGACAGAGGGAGCCTCGCCCAGTGTCACTGCTCTAAAGACAGAGGGTGTCTCGCCCAGTGTCACTGCTCTAAAGACAGAGGGAGCCTCACCCAGTGTCACTGCTCTAAAGACAGAGGGAGCCTCACCCAGTGTCACTGCTCTGAAGACAGAGGGAGCCTCGCCCAGTGTCACTGCGTTAAAGACAGAGGGAGTCTCACCCAGTGTCACTGCGCTAAAGACAGAGGGAGCCTCACTTAGTGTCACTGCGCTAAAGACAGAGGGAGCCTCGCCCAGTGTCACTGCGTTAAAGACAGAGGGAGCCTCGCCCAGTGTCACCGCACTAAAGACAGAGGGAGTCTCACCCAGTGACACTGCTCTAAAGAAAGAGGGAGCCTCACCCAGTGTCACTGCTCTAAAGACAGAGGGAGCCTCACTTAGTGTCACTGCGCTAAAGACAGAGGGAGCCTCGCCCAGTGTCACTGCGCTAAAGACAGAGGGAGCCTCGCCCAATGTCACCGCACTAAAGACAGAGGGAGCCTCGCCCAGTGTCACCGCACTAAAGACAGAGGGAGCCTCGCCCAGTGTCCCTGCGTTAAAGACAGAGGGAGCCTCGCCCAGTGTAATTGCTCTAAAGAAAGAGGGAGCCTCACCCAGTGTCACCGCACTAAAGACAGAGGGAGCCTCGCCCAGTGTCACCGCACTAAAGACAGAGGGAGCCTCGCCCAGTGTCCCTGCGTTAAAGACAGAGGGAGCCTCGCCCAGTGTAATTGCTCTAAAGAAAGAGGGAGCCTCGCCCAGTGTCACTGCTCTAAAGACAGAGGGAGCCTCACTTAGTGTCACTGCGCTAAAGACAGAGGGAGCCTCGCCCAATGTCACTGCTCTAAAGACAGAGGGAGCCTCACTTAGTGTCACTGCGTTAAAGACAGAGGGAGCCTCGCCCAGAGTCACTGCTCTAAAGACAGAGGGAGCCTCACTTAGTGTCACTGCGCTAAAGACAGAGGGAGCCTCGCCCAGTGTCACTGCTCTAAAGACAGAGGGAGCCTCGCCCAGTGTCGCTGCTCTAAAGACAGAGGGAGCTTCACTTAGTGTCACTGCTTTAAAGACAGAGGGAGCTTCACTTAGTGTCACTGCTCTAAAGACAGAGGGAGCCTCGCCCAGTGTCACTGCGTTAAAGACAGAGGGAGCCTCGCCCAGTGTCACTGCGTTAAAGACAGAGGGAGCCTCGCCCAGAGTCACTGCGTTAAAGACAGAGGGAGCTTCACTTAGTGTCACTGCTCTAAAGACAGAGGGAGCCTCGCCCAGTGTCACTGCGTTAAAGACAGAGGGAGCCTCGCCCAGTGTCACCGCACTAAAGACAGAGGGAGCCTCGCCCAGTGTCACCGCACTAAAGACAGAGGGAGCCTCGCCCAGTGTCACTGCGCTAAAGACAGCGGGAGCCTTGCCCAGTGTCACTGCTCTAAAGACAGAGGAAGCCTCGCCCAGTGTCACCGCACTAAAGACAGAGGGAGCCTCGCCCAGTGTCACTGCGTTAAAGACAGAGGGAGCCTCACTTAGTGTCACTGCGCTAAAGACAGAGGGAGCCTCGCCCAGTGTCACTGCGCTAAAGACAGAGGGAGCCTCGCCCAGTGTCACTGCGCTAAAGACAGAGGGAGCCTCGCCCAGTGTAATTGCTCTAAAGACAGAGGGAGCCTCGCCCAGAGTCACTGCTCCAAAGACAGAGGGAGCCTCGCCCAGTGTCACTGCTCTAAAGACAGAGGGAGCCTCGCCCAATGTCAGTGCTCTAAAGACAGAGGGAGCCTCGCCCAGTGTCACTGCTCTAAAGACAGAGGGAGTCTCACCCAGTGTCACTGCGTTAAAGACAGAGGGAGCCTCACTTAGTGTCACTGCGCTAAAGATAGAGGGAGCCTCGCCCAGTGTCACTGCGCTAAAGGCAGAGGGAGCCTCACCCAGTGTCACTGCGTTAAAGACAGAGGGAGCCTCACCCAGTGACACTGCTCTAAAGACAGAGGGAGTCTCACCCAGTGTCACTGCGCTAAAGACAGAGGGAGCCTCGCCCAGTGTCACTGCTCTAAAGACAGAGGGAGCCTCGCCCAGTGTCACTTCGTTAAAGACAGAGGGAGCCTCGCCCAGTGTCACTTCGTTAAAGACAGAGGGAGCCTCGCCCAGTGTCACTGCTCTAAAGACAGAGGGAGCCTCGCCCAGTGTCACTGCTCTAAAGACAGAAGGAGCCTCACTTAGTGTCACTGCTCTAAAGACAGAGGGAGCCTCGCCCAGTGTCACTGCGTTAAAGACAGAGGGAGCTTCACTTAGTGTCACTGCTCTAAAGACAGAGGGAGCCTCGCCCAGTGTCACTGCTCTAAAGACAGAAGGAGCCTCACTTAGTGTCACTGCTCTAAAGACAGAGGGAGCCTCGCCCAGTGTCACTGCGTTAAAGACAGAGGGAGCTTCACTTAGTGTCACTGCTCTAAAGACAGAGGAAGCCTCGCCCAGTGTCACCGCACTAAAGACAGAGGGAGCCTCGCCCAGTGTCACTGCGTTAAAGACAGAGGGAGCCTCACTTAGTGTCACTGCGCTAAAGACAGAGGGAGCCTCGCCCAGTGTCACTGCGCTAAAGACAGAGGGAGCCTCGCCCAGTGTCACTGCGCTAAAGACAGAGGGAGCCTCGCCCAGTGTAATTGCTCTAAAGACAGAGGGAGCCTCGCCCAGTGTCACTGCTCTAAAGACAGAGGGAGCCTCGCCCAATGTCACTGCTCTAAAGACAGAGGGAGTCTCACCCAGTGTCACTGCGTTAAAGACAGAGGGAGCCTCACTTAGTGTCACTGCGCTAAAGACAGAGGGAGCCTCACCCAGTGTCACTGCGTTAAAGACAGAGGGAGCCTCACCCAGTGACACTGCGCTAAAGACAGAGGGAGCCTCGCCCAGTGTCACTGCGCTAAAGACAGAGGGAGCCTCACCCAGTGTCACTGCTCTAAAGACAGAGGGAGCCTCACCCAGTGTCACTGCTCTAAAGACAGAGGGAGCCTCACCCAGTGTCACTGCTCTAAAGACAGAGGGAGCCTCACCCAGTGACACTGCTCTAAAGACAGAGGGAGCCTCACCCAGTGTCACTGCTCTAAAGACAGAGGGAGCCTCACCCAGTGTCACTGCGTTAAAGACAGAGGGAGCCTCACCCAGTGACACTGCGCTAAAGACAGAGGGAGCCTCGCCCAGTGTCACTGCGCTAAAGACAGAGGGAGCCTCACCCAGTGTCACTGCTCTAAAGACAGAGGGAGCCTCACCCAGTGTCACCGCACTAAAGACAGAGGGAGCCTCGCCCAGTGTAATTGCTCTAAAGAAAGAGGGAGCCTCACCCAGTGTCACCGCACTAAAGACAGAGGGAGCCTCGCCCAGTGTCACCGCACTAAAGACAGAGGGAGCCTCGCCCAGTGTCACTGCGCTAAAGACAGAGGTAGTCTCACCCAGTGTCACTGCGCTAAAGACAGAGGGAGTCTCGCCCAGTGTCACTGCTCTAAAGACAGAGGGAGCCTCGCCCAGTGTCACTGCTCCAAAGACAGAGGGAGTCTCGCCCAGTGTCACTGCTCTAAAGACAGAGGGAACCTCGCCCAGTGTCACTGCTCTAAAGACAGAGTGAGCCTCGCCCAGTGTCACTGCGTTAATGACAGAGGGAGCCTCGCCCAGTGTCACTGCTCTAAAGACAGAGGGAGCCAAGCCCAGTGTCACTGCTCTAAAGACAGAGGGAGCCTCGCCCAGTGTCACTGCTCTAAAGACAGAGGGAGCCTCGCCCAGTGTCACTGCGTTAAAGACAGAGGGAGCCTCGCCCAGAGTCACTGCTCTAAAGACAGAGGGAGCCTCGCCCAGTGTCACTGCTTTAAAGACAGAGGGAGCCTCGCCCAGAGTCACTGCTCTAAAGACAGAGGGAGCCTCGCCCAGTGTCACTGCTCTAAAGACAGAGGGAGCCTCGTCCAGTGTCACTGCGTTAAAGACAGAGGGAGTCTCGCCCAGTGTCACTGCTCTAAAGACAGAGGGAGCCTCGCCCAGTGTAATTGCGCTAAAGACAGAGGGTGCCTCGCCCAGTGTCACTGCTCTAAAGACAGAGGGAGTCTCGCCCAGTGTAATTGCGCTAAAGACAGAGGGTGCCTCGCCCAGTGTAATTGCGCTAAAGACAGAGGGAGCCTCGCCCAGTGTCACTGCGCTAAAGACAGAGGGAGCCTCGCCCAGAGTCACTGCTCTAAAGACAGAGGGAGCCTCGCCCAGTGTCACTGCGCTAAAGACAGAGGGAGCCTCGCCCAGAGTCACTGCTCTAAAGACAGAGGGAGCCTCGCCCAGTGTCAGCGTGCTGAAGACAGAGGGAGCCTCGCCCAGTGTCACTGCGTTAAAGACAGAGGGAATCTCACCCAGTGTCACTGCTCTAAAGACAGAGGGAGCCTCGCCCAGTGTCACTGCGCTAAAGACACAGGGTGTGTCGCCCAGTGTCGCTGCGCTAAAGACAGAGGGAGCCTCGCCCAGTGTCACTGCAGTAAAGACAGAGGGAATCTCGTCCAGTGTCACTGCTCTAAAGACAGAGGGAGCCTCGCCCAGTGTCACTGCTCTAAAGACAGAGGGAGTCTCGCCCAGTGTCACTGCTCTAAAGACAGAGGGAGTCTCGCCCAGTGTCACTGCTCTAAAGACAGAGGGAGCCTCGCCCAGTGTCACTGCGTTAAAGACAGAGGGAGTCTCACCCAGTGTCACTGCGTTAAAGACAGAGGGAGCCTCGCCCAGTGTCACTGCTCTAAAGACAGAGGGAGCCTCACTTAGTGTCACTGCGCTAAAGACAGAGGGAGCCTCGCCCAGTGTCACTGCGTTAAAGACAGAGGGAGCCTCGCCCAGTGTAATTGCTCTAAAGAAAGAGGGAGTCTCACCCAGTGTCACTGCTCTAAAGACAGAGGGAGCCTCACCCAGTGTCACCGCACTAAAGACAGAGGGAGCCTCGCCCAGTGTCACTGCGTTAAAGACAGAGGGAGCCTCGCCCAGTGTCACTGCGTTAAAGACAGAGGGAGCCTCACCCAGTGTAATTGCTCTGAAGACAGAGGGAGCCTCGCCCAGTGTCCCTGCGTTAAAGACAGAGGGAGCCTCGCCCAGTGTAATTGCTCTAAAGACAGAGGGAGCCTCGCCCAGTGTCCCTGCGTTAAAGACAGAGGGAGCCTCGCCCAGTGTCACTGCTCTAAAGACAGAGGGAGCCTCACTTAGTGTCACTGCGCTAAAGACAGAGGGAGCCTCGCCCAATGTCACTGCTCTAAAGACAGAGGGAGCCTCACTTAGTGTCACTGCGCTAAAGACAGAGGGAGCCTCGCCCAGTGTCACTGCTCTAAAGACAGAGGGAGCCTCGCCCAGTGTCACTGCTCTAAAGACAGAGGGAGCCTCGCCCAGTGTCACTTCGTTAAAGACAGAGGGAGCCTCGCCCAGAGTCACTGCTCTAAAGACAGAGGGAGCCTCACCCAGTGTCACTGCTCTAAAGACAGAGGGAGCCTCACTTAGTGTCACTGCTCTAAAGACAGAGGGAGCCTCGCCCAGTGTCACTGCTCTAAAGACAGAGGGAGCCTCGCCCAGTGTCACTGCTCTAAAGACAGAGGGAGCCTCACCCAGTGTCACTGCTCTAAAGACAGAGGAAGCCTCGCCCAGTGTCACCGCACTAAAGACAGAGGGAGCCTCGCCCAGTGTCACTGCGTTAAAGACAGAGGGAGCCTCACTTAGTGTCACTGCGCTAAAGACAGAGGGAGCCTCGCCCAGTGTAATTGCTCTAAAGACAGAGGGAGCCTCGCCCAGTGTAATTGCTCTAAAGACAGAGGGAGCCTCGCCCAGTGTCAGTGCTCTAAAGACAGAGGGAGCCTCGCCCAGTGTCACTGCTCTAAAGACAGAGGGAGCCTCGCCCAGTGTCACTGCTCTAAAGACAGAGGGAGCCTCGCCCAGTGTCACTGCTCTAAAGACAGAGGGAGCCTCGCCCAGTGTCACTGCGTTAAAGACAGAGGGAGCCTCACCCAGTGACACTGCTCTAAAGACAGAGGGAGTCTCACCCAGTGTCACTGCTCTAAAGACAGAGGGAGCCTCACCCAGTGACACTGCTCTAAAGACAGAGGGAGCCTCACCCAGTGTCACTGCTCTAAAGACAGAGGGAGCCTCGCCCAGTGTCACTGCTCTAAAGACAGAGGGAGCCTCGCCCAGTGTCACTGCTCTAAAGACAGAGGGAGCCTCACCCAGTGTCACTGCTTTAAAGACAGAGGGAGCCTCGCCCAGTGTCAGCGTGCTGAAGACAGAGGGAGCCTCGCCCAGTGTCACCGCACTAAAGACAGAGGGAGCCTCGCCCAGTGTCACTGCGTTAAAGACAGAGGGTGTCTCGCCCAGTGTCACTGCGTTAAAGACAGAGGGAGCCTCGCCCAGTGTAATTGCTCTAAAGAAAGAGGGAGCCTCGCCCAGTGTCACCGCACTAAAGACAGAGGGAGCCTCGCCCAGTGTCACTGCTCTAAAGACAGAGGGAGCCTCGCCCAGTGTAATTGCTCTAAAGAAAGAGGGAGCCTCACCCAGTGTCACCGCACTAAAGACAGAGGGAGCCTCGCCCAGTGTCACCGCACTAAAGACAGAGGGAGCCTCACTTAGTGTCACTGCGTTAAAGACAGAGGGGGCCTCGCCCAGTGTCACTGCTCTAAAGACAGAGGGAGCCTCACTTAGTGTCACTGCGCTAAAGACAGAGGGAGCCTCACCCAGTGTCACTGCGTTAAAGACAGAGGGAGCCTCACCCAGTGACACTGCGCTAAAGACAGAGGGAGCCTCGCCCAGTGTCACTGCGCTAAAGACAGAGGGAGCCTCACCCAGTGTCACTGCTCTAAAGACAGAGGGAGCCTCACCCAGTGTCACTGCTCTAAAGACAGAGGGAGCCTCACCCAGTGTCACTGCTCTAAAGACAGAGGGAGCCTCACCCAGTGACACTGCTCTAAAGACAGAGGGAGCCTCACCCAGTGTCACTGCTCTAAAGACAGAGGGAGCCTCACCCAGTGTCACTGCTCTAAAGACAGAGGGAGCCTCGCCCAGTGTCACTGCTCTAAAGACAGAGGGAGCCTCGCCCAGTGTCACTGCTCTAAAGACAGAGGGAGTCTCACCCAGTGTCACTGCGTTAAAGACAGAGGGTGTCTCGCCCAGTGTCACTGCGTTAAAGACAGAGGGAGCCTCGCCCAGTGTCACTGCTCTAAAGACAGAGGGAGCCTCGCCCAGTGTCACTGCGTTAAAGACAGAGGGAGCCTCGCCCAGAGTCACTGCTCTAAAGACAGAGGGAGCCTCGCCCAGTGTCACTGCTTTAAAGACAGAGGGAGCCTCGCCCAGAGTCACTGCTCTAAAGACAGAGGGAGCCTCGCCCAGTGTCACTGCTCTAAAGACAGAGGGAGCCTCGTCCAGTGTCACTGCGTTAAAGACAGAGGGAGTCTCGCCCAGTGTCACTGCTCTAAAGACAGAGGGAGCCTCGCCCAGTGTAATTGCGCTAAAGACAGAGGGTGCCTCGCCCAGTGTCACTGCTCTAAAGACAGAGGGAGTCTCGCCCAGTGTAATTGCGCTAAAGACAGAGGGTGCCTCGCCCAGTGTAATTGCGCTAAAGACAGAGGGAGCCTCGCCCAGTGTCACTGCGCTAAAGACAGAGGGAGCCTCGCCCAGAGTCACTGCTCTAAAGACAGAGGGAGCCTCGCCCAGTGTCACTGCGCTAAAGACAGAGGGAGCCTCGCCCAGAGTCACTGCTCTAAAGACAGAGGGAGCCTCGCCCAGTGTCAGCGTGCTGAAGACAGAGGGAGCCTCGCCCAGTGTCACTGCGTTAAAGACAGAGGGAATCTCACCCAGTGTCACTGCTCTAAAGACAGAGGGAGCCTCGCCCAGTGTCACTGCGCTAAAGACACAGGGTGTGTCGCCCAGTGTCGCTGCGCTAAAGACAGAGGGAGCCTCGCCCAGTGTCACTGCAGTAAAGACAGAGGGAATCTCGTCCAGTGTCACTGCTCTAAAGACAGAGGGAGCCTCGCCCAGTGTCACTGCTCTAAAGACAGAGGGAGTCTCGCCCAGTGTCACTGCTCTAAAGACAGAGGGAGTCTCGCCCAGTGTCACTGCTCTAAAGACAGAGGGAGCCTCGCCCAGTGTCACTGCGTTAAAGACAGAGGGAGTCTCACCCAGTGTCACTGCGTTAAAGACAGAGGGAGCCTCGCCCAGTGTCACTGCTCTAAAGACAGAGGGAGCCTCACTTAGTGTCACTGCGCTAAAGACAGAGGGAGCCTCGCCCAGTGTCACTGCGTTAAAGACAGAGGGAGCCTCGCCCAGTGTAATTGCCCTAAAGAAAGAGGGAGCCTCACCCAGTGTCACCGCACTAAAGACAGAGGGAGCCTCGCCCAGTGTCACTGCGTTAAAGACAGAGGGAGCCTCGCCCAGTGTCACTGCGTTAAAGACAGAGGGAGCCTCGTCCAGTGTAATTGCTCTAAAGACAGAGGGAGCCTCGCCCAGTGTCCCTGCGTTAAAGACAGAGGGAGCCTCGCCCAGTGTAATTGCTCTGAAGAAAGAGGGAGCCTCGCCCAGTGTCACTGCTCTAAAGACAGAGGGAGCCTCACTTAGTGTCACTGCGCTAAAGACAGAGGGAGCCTCGCCCAATGTCACTGCTCTAAAGACAGAGGGAGCCTCACTTAGTGTCACTGCGCTAAAGACAGAGGGAGCCTCGCCCAGTGTCACTGCTCTAAAGACAGAGGGAGCCTCGCCCAGTGTCACTGCTCTAAAGACAGAGGGAGCCTCGCCCAGTGTCACTTCGTTAAAGACAGAGGGAGCCTCGCCCAGAGTCACTGCTCTAAAGACAGAGGGAGCCTCACCCAGTGTCACTGCTCTAAAGACAGAAGGAGCCTCACTTAGTGTCACTGCTCTAAAGACAGAGGGAGCCTCGCCCAGTGTCACTGCTCTAAAGACAGAGGGAGCCTCGCCCAGTGTCACTGCTCTAAAGACAGAAGGAGCCTCACTTAGTGTCACTGCTCTAAAGACAGAGGGAGCCTCGCCCAGTGTCACTGCTCTAAAGACAGAAGGAGCCTCACTTAGTGTCACTGCTCTAAAGACAGAGGGAGCCTCGCCCAGTGTCACTGCTCTAAAGACAGAAGGAGCCTCACTTAGTGTCACTGCGCTAAAGACAGAGTGAGCCTCGCCCAGTGTCACTGTGCTAAAGACAGAGGGAGCCTCGCCCAGTGTCACTGCTCTAAAGACAGAGGGAGCCTTGCCCAGTGTCACTGCTCTAAAGACAGAGGAAGCCTCGCCCAGTGTCACCGCACTAAAGACAGAGGGAGCCTCGCCCAGTGTCACTGCGTTAAAGACAGAGGGAGCCTCACTTAGTGTCACTGCGCTAAAGACAGAGGGAGCCTCGCCCAGTGTAATTGCTCTAAAGACAGAGGGAGCCTCGCCCAGTGTAATTGCTCTAAAGACAGAGGGAGCCTCACCCAGTGTCAGTGCTCTAAAGACAGAGGGAGCCTCGCCCAGTGTAATTGCTCTAAAGACAGAGGTAGCCTCGCCCAGTGTCAGTGCTCTAAAGACAGAGGGAGCCTCGCCCAGTGTCACTGCTCTAAAGACAGAGGGAGCCTCGCCCAGTGTCACTGCTCTAAAGACAGAGGGAGCCTCGCCCAGTGTCACTGCTCTAAAGACAGAGGGAGCCTCGCCCAGTGTCACTGCGTTAAAGACAGAGGGAGCCTCACCCAGTGACACTGCTCTAAAGACAGAGGGAGTCTCACCCAGTGTCACTGCTCTAAAGACAGAGGGAGCCTCACCCAGTGACACTGCTCTAAAGACAGAGGGAGCCTCACCCAGTGTCACTGCTCTAAAGACAGAGGGAGCCTCGCCCAGTGTCACTGCTCTAAAGACAGAGGGAGCCTCACCCAGTGACACTGCTCTAAAGACAGAGGGAGCCTCACCCAGTGTCACTGCTCTAAAGACAGAGGGAGCCTCGCCCAGTGTCACTGCTCTAAAGACAGAGGGAGTCTCGCCCAGTGTCACTGCTTTAAAGACAGAGGGAGCCTCGCCCAGTGTCAGCGTGCTGAAGACAGAGGGAGCCTCGCCCAGTGTCACCGCACTAAAGACAGAGGGAGCCTCGCCCAGTGTCACTGCGTTAAAGACAGAGGGTGTCTCGCCCAGTGTCACTGCGTTAAAGACAGAGGGAGCCTCGCCCAGTGTAATTGCTCTAAAGAAAGAGGGAGCCTCACCCAGTGTCACCGCACTAAAGACAGAGGGAGCCTCGCCCAGTGTCACTGCTCTAAAGACAGAGGGAGCCTCGCCCAGTGTAATTGCTCTAAAGAAAGAGGGAGCCTCACCCAGTGTCACCGCACTAAAGACAGAGGGAGCCTCGCCCAGTGTCACCGCACTAAAGACAGAGGGAGCCTCGCCCAGTGTCACTGCTCTAAAGACAGAGGGAGCCTCGCCCAGTGTCACTGCGTTAAAGACAGAGGGAGCCTCGCCCAGAGTCACTGCTCTAAAGACAGAGGGTGCCTCGCCCAGAGTCACTGCTCTAAAGACAGAGGGAGCCTCGCCCAGTGTCACTGCTCTACAGACAGAGGGAGCCTCGCCCAGTGTCACTGCTCTAAAGACAGAGGGAGCCTCGCCCAGAGTCACTGCTCTAAAGACAGAGGGTGCCTCGCCCAGAGTCACTGCTCTAAAGACAGAGGGAGCCTCGCCCAGTGTCACTGCTCTAAAGACAGAGGGAGCCTCGCCCAGTGTCACTGCGTTAAAGACAGAGGGAGCTTCACTTAGTGTCACTGCTCTAAAGACAGAGGGAGCCTCGCCCAGTGTCACTGCGTTAAAGACAGAGGGGGCCTCGCCCAGTGTCACTGCGTTAAAGACAGAGGGAGCCTCACTTAGTGTCACTCCTCCAAAGACAGAGGGAGCCTCGCCCAGTGTCACTGCTCTAAAGACAGAGGGAGCCTCACCCAGTGTCACTGCGCTAAAGACAGAGGGAGCCTTGCCCAGTGTCACTGCTCTAAAGACAGAGGGAGCCTCGCCCAGTGTCACTGCTCTAAAGACAGAGGGAGCCTCACCCAGTGTCACTGCGTTAAAGACAGAGGGAGCCTCACCCAGTGACACTGCTCTAAAGACAGAGGGAGTCTCACCCAGTGTCACTGCTCTAAAGACAGAGGGAGCCTCGCCCAGTGTCACTGCGCTAAAGACGGAGGGAGCCTCACCCAGTATCACTGCTCTAAAGACAGAGGGAGCCTCGCCCAGTGTCACTGCTCTAAAGACAGAGGGAGCCTCGCCCAGTGTCAGCGTGCTGAAGACAGAGGGAGCCTCGCCCAGTGTCACTGCTCTAAAGACAGAGGGAGTCTCACCCAGTGTCACTGCGTTAAAGACAGAGGGTGTCTCGCCCAGTGTCACTGCGTTAAAGACAGAGGGAGCCTCGCCCAGTGTCACTGCTCTAAAGACAGAGGGAGCCTCGCCCAGTGTCACCGCACTAAAGACAGAGGGAGCCTCGCCCAGTGTCACTGCTCTAAAGACAGAGTGAGCCTCGCCCAGTGTCACTGCGTTAAAGACAGAGGGAGCCTCGCCCAGAGTCACTGCTCTACAGACAGAGGGAGCCTCGCCCAGTGTCACTGCGTTAAAGACAGAGGGAGCTTCACTTCGTGTCACTGCTCTTAAGACAGAGGGAGCCTCGCCCAGTGTCACTGCGTTAAAGACAGAGGGGGCCTCGCCCAGTGTCACTGCGTTAAAGACAGAGGGGGCCTCGCCCAGTGTCACTGCGTTAAAGACAGAGGGAGCCTCACTTAGTGTCACTCCTCTAAAGACAGAGGGAGTCTCACCCAGTGTCACTGCTCCAAAGACAGAGGGAGCCTCGCCCAGTGTCACTCCTCCAAAGACAGAGGGAGCCTCGCCCAGTGTCACTCCTCCAAAGACAGAGGGAGCCTCGCCCAGTGTCACTGCTCTAAAGACAGAGGGAGCCTCGCCCAGTGTCACTGCTCTAAAGACAGAAGGAGCCTCGCCCAGTGTAATTGCGCTAAAGACAGAGTGAGCCTCGCCCAGTGTCACTGCTCTAAAGACAGAAGGAGCCTCGCCCAGTGTAATTGCGCTAAAGACAGAGGGAGCCTCGCCCAGTGTCACTGCGTTAAAGACAGAGGGTGTCTCGCCCAGTGTCACTGCGCTAAAGACAGTGGGAGCCTCGCCCAGTGTAATTGCTCTAAAGATAGAGGGAGCCTCACTTAGTGTCACTGCGCTAAAGACAGAGGGAGCCTCGCCCAGTGTAATTGCTCTAAAGACAGAGGGAGCCTCACTTAGTGTCACTGCGCTAAAGACAGAGGGAGCCTCGCCCAGCGTCACTGCTCTAAAGACAGAGGGAGACTCGTCCAGTGTCACTGCTCTAAAGACAGAGGGAGCCTCGCCCAGTGTCACTGCTCTAAAGACAGTGGGAGCCTCGCCCAGTGTCACTGCTCTAAAGACAGAGGGAGCCTCACCCAGAGTCACTGCGTTAAAGACAGAGGGAGCCTCACTTAGTGTCACTGCGCTAAAGACAGAGGGAGCCTCGCCCAGTGTCACTGCTCTAAAGACAGAGGGAGCCTCGCCCAGTGTCACTGCTCTAAAGACAGAGGGAGCCTCGCCCAGTGTCACCGCACTAAAGACAGAGGGAGCCTCGCCCAGTGTCACTGCTCTAAAGACAGAGGGAGTCTCACCCAGTGTCACTGCTCTAAAGACAGAGGGAGCCTCGCCCAGTGTAATTGCTCTAAAGAAAGAGGGAGCCTCGCCCAGTGTCACCGCACTAAAGACAGAGGGAGCCTCGCCCAGTGTCACTGCGCTAAAGACAGAGGGAGCCTCGCCCAGTGTCACTGCGTTAATGACAGAGGGAGCCTCACTTAGTGTCACTGCGCTAAAGACAGAGGGAGCCTCGCCCAGTGTCACTGCTCTAAAGACAGAGGGAGCCTCGCCCAGTGTCACTGCTCTAAAGACAGAGGGAGCCTCGCCCAGTGTCACTGCTCTACAGACAGAGGGAGCCTCGCCCAGTGTCACTGCGTTAAAGACAGAGGGAGCTTCACTTAGTGTCACTGCTCTAAAGACAGAGGGAGCCTCGCCCAGTGTCACTGCGTTAAAGACAGAGGGAGCCTCGCCCAGTGTCACTGCGCTAAAGACAGAGGGAGCCTCGCCCAGTGTCACTGCGTTAAAGACAGAGGGAGCCTCACTTAGTGTCACTCCTCTAAAGACAGAGGGAGTCTCACCCAGTGTCACTCCTCCAAAGACAGAGGGAGCCTCGCCCAGTGTCACTGCTCTAAAGACAGAAGGAGCCTCGCCCAGTGTAATTGCGCTAAAGACAGAGGGAGCCTCGCCCAGTGTCACTGCGTTAAAGACAGAGGGTGTCTCGCCCAGTGTCACTGCTCTAAAGACAGAAGGAGCCTCGCCCAGTGTAATTGCGCTAAAGACAGAGGGAGCCTCGCCCAGTGTCACCGCACTAAAGACAGAGGGAGCCTCGCCCAGTGTCACTGCGTTAAAGACAGAGGGTGTCTCGCCCAGTGTCACTGCGCTAAAGACAGTGGGAGCCTCGCCCAGTGTAATTGCTCTAAAGATAGAGGGAGCCTCACTTAGTGTCACTGCGCTAAAGACAGAGGGAGCCTCGCCCAGTGTCACTGCTCTAAAGACAGAGGGAGCCAAGCCCAGTGTCACTGCTCTAAAGACAGAGGGAGCCTCGCCCAGTGTCACTGCTCTAAAGACAGAGGGAGCCTCGCCCAGTGTCACTGCTCTAAAGACAGAGGGAGCCTCGCCCAGTGTCACTGCGTTAAAGACAGAGGGAGCCTCACTTAGTGTCACTGCGCTAAAGACAGAGGGAGCCTCACCCAGTGTCACTGCGCTAAAGACAGAGGGAGTCTCGCCCAGTGTCACTGCGTTAAAGACAGAGGGAGCCTCACTTAGTGTCACTGCGCTAAAGACAGAGGGAGCCTCACCCAGTGTCACTGCGCTAAAGACAGAGGGAGCCTCGCCCAGTGTCACTGCTCTAAAGACAGAGGGAGCCTCGCCCAGTGTCACTGCTCTAAAGACAGAGGGAGCCTCGCCCTGTGTCACCGCACTAAAGACAGAGGGAGCCTCGCCCAGTGTCACTGCTCTAAAGACAGAGGGAGTCTCACCCAGTGTCACTGCGTTAAAGACAGAGGGAGCCTCACTTAGTGTCACTGCGCTAAAGACAGAGGGAGCCTCGCCCAGTGTCACTGCTCCAAAGACAGAGGGAGCCTCACTTAGTGTCACTGCGCTAAAGACAGAGGGAGCCTCGCCCAGTGTCACTGCTCTAAAGACAGAGGGAGCCTCGCCCAGTGTCACTGCTCTAAAGACAGAGGGAGCCTCACCCAGTGTCACTGCTCTAAAGACAGAGGGAGCCTCGCCCAGTGTCACCGCACTAAAGACAGAGGGAGCCTCGCCTAGTGTCACTGCTCTAAAGACAGAGGGAGCCTCACTTAGTGTCACTGCGCTAAAGACAGAGGGAGCCTCGCCCAGTGTCACTGCTCTAAAGACAGAGGGAGCCTCGCCCAGTGTCACTGCGTTAAAGACAGAGGGAGCCTCGCCCAGAGTCACTGCTCTAAAGACAGAGGGAGAATCGCCCAGAGTCACTGCTCTAAAGACAGAGGGAGCCTCGCCCAGTGTCACTGCGTTAAAGACAGAGGGAGCTTCACTTAGTGTCACTGCTCTAAAGACAGAGGGAGCCTCGCCCAGTGTCACTGCGTTAAAGACAGAGGGAGCTTCACTTAGTGTCACTGCGTTAAAGACAGAGGGTGTCTCGCCCAGTGGAATTGCTCTAAAGAAAGAGGGAGCCTCACCCAGTGTCACCGCACTAAAGACAGAGGGAGCCTCGCCCAGTGTCACCGCACTAAAGACAGAGGGAGCCTCGCCCAGTGTCACTGCTCTAAAGACAGAGGGAGCCTCACTTAGTGTCACTGCGCTAAAGACAGAGGGAGCCTCGCCCAGTGTCACTGCGCTAAAGACAGAGGGAGCCTCGCCCAGTGTCACTGCGTTAAAGACAGAGTGAGTCTCACCCAGTGTCACTGCTCTAAAGACAGAGGGAGCCTCGCCCAGTGTCACTGCGCTAAAGACAGAGGGAGCCTCGCCCAGTGTCACTGCACTAAAGACAGAGGGAGCCTCGCCCAGTGTCACTGCGCTAAAGACAGAGGGAGCCTCGCCCAGTGTCACTGCGCTAAAGACAGAGGGAGCCTCGCCCAGTGTCACTGCGCTAAAGACAGAGGGAGCCTCGCCCAGTGTAATTGCTCTAAAGACAGAGGGAGCCTCACTTAGTGTCACTGCGCTAAAGATAGAGGGAGCCTCGCCCAGTGTCACTGCGTTAAAGACAGAGGGAGCCTCACCCAGTGACACTGCTCTAAAGACAGAGGGAGCCTCGCCCAGTGTCACTGCTCTAAAGACAGAGGGAGTCTCACCCAGTGTCACTGCGCTAAAGACAGAGGGAGCCTCGCCCAGTGTCACTGCTCTAAAGACAGAGGGAGCCTCACCCAGTGTCACTGCTCTAAAGACAGAGGGAGCCTCGCCCAGTGTCACTGCTCTAAAGACAGAGGGAGCCTCGCCCAGTGTCACTGCTCTAAAGACAGAGGGAGCCTCGCCCAGTGTCACTGCTCTAAAGACAGAGGGAGTCTCACCCAGTGTCACTGCGTTAAAGACAGAGGGTGTCTCGCCCAGTGTCACTGCGTTAAAGACAGAGGGAGCCTCGCCCAGTGTAATTGCTCTAAAGAAAGAGGGAGCCTCACCCAGTGTCACCGCACTAAAGAAAGAGGGAGCCTCACCCAGTGTCACCGCACTAAAGACGGAGGGAGCCTCGCCCAGTGTCACTGTGCTAAAGACAGAGGGAGCCTCGCCCAGTGTCACCGCACTAAAGACAGAGGGAGCCTCGCCCAGTGTCACTGCTCTAAAGACAGAGGGAGCCTCACTTAGTGTCACTGCGCTAAAGACAGAGGGAGCCTCGCCCAGTGTCACTGCTCTAAAGACAGAGGGAGCCTCACTTAGTGTCACTGCGCTAAAGACAGAGGGAGCCTCGCCCAGTGTCACTGCTCTAAAGACAGAGTGAGCCTCGCCCAGTGTCACTGCTCTAAAGACAGAGGGAGCCTCGCCCAGTGTCACTGCTCTAAAGACAGAGGGAGCCTCGCCCAGTGTCACTGCTCTAAAGACAGAGGGAGCCTCGCCCAGTGTCACTGCTCTAAAGACAGAGGGAGCCTCGCCCAGTGTCACTGCGCTAAAGACAGAGGGAGCCTCGCCCAGTGTAATTGCTCTAAAGACAGAGGGAGCCTCACCCAGTGTAATTGCTCTAAAGACAGAGGGAGCCTCACCCAGTGTAATTGCTCTAAAGACAGAGGGAGTCTCGCCCAGTGTCACTGCGCTAAAGACAGAGGGAGCCTCACCCAGTGTCACTGCTCTAAAGACAGAGGGAGCCTCGCCCAGAGTCACTGCTCTAAAGACAGAGGGAGCCTCGCCCAGTGTCACTGCTCTAAAGACAGAGGGAGTCTCGCCCAGTGTCACTGCTCTAAAGACAGGGGGAGCCTCACCCAGTGTCACTGCTCTAAAGACAGAGGGAGCCTCGCCCAGAGTCACTGCTCTAAAGACAGAGGGAGCCTCGCCCAGTGTAATTGCTCTAAAGACAGAGGGAGCCTCGCCCAGTGTCACTGCGCTAAAGACAGAGGGAGCCTCGCCCAGTGTCACTGCTCTAAAGACAGGGGGAGCCTCGCCCAGTGACACTGCTCTAAAGACAGGGGGAGCCTCGCCCAGAGTCACTGCTCTAAAGACAGAGGGAGCCTCGCCCAGTGTAATTGCTCTAAAGACAGAGGGAGCCTCGCCCAGTGTCACTGCTCTAAAGACAGAGGGAGCCTCGCCCAGTGTCACTGCTCTAAAGACAGAGGGAGCCTCGCCCAGTGTCACTGCGCTAAAGACAGAGGGAGCCTCGCCCAGTGTAATTGCTCTAAAGACAGAGGGAGCCTCACCCAGTGTCACTGCTCTAAAGACAGAGGGAGCCTCGCCCAGTGTGACTGCGCTAAAGACAGAGGGAGCCTCGCCCAGTGTCACTGCGCTAAAGACAGAGGGAGCCTCGCCCAGTGTCACTGCTCTAAAGACAGAGGGAGTCTCACCCAGTGTCACTGCTCTAAAGACAGAGGGAGCCTCGCCCAGTGTCACTGCTCTAAAGACAGAGGGAGCCTCGCCCAGTGTCACTGCTCTAAAGACAGAGGGAGTCTCGCCCAGTGTCACTGCGCTAAAGACAGAGGGAGCCTCGCCCAGTGTCACTGCTCTAAAGACAGAGGGAGTCTCACCCAGTGTCACTGCTCTAAAGACAGAGGGAGTCTCACCCAGTGTCACTGCTCTAAAGACAGAGGGAGCCTCGCCCAGTGTCACTGCTCTAAAGACAGAGGGAGTCTCGCCCAGTGTCACTGCTCCAAAGACAGAGGGAGCCTCGCCCAGTGTCACTGCGCTAAAGACAGAGGGAGCCTCGCCCAGTGTCACTGCTCTAAAGACAGAGTGAGTCTCACCCAGTGTCACTGCGTTAAAGACAGAGGGAGCCTCGCCCAGTGTCACTGCTCCAAAGACAGAGGGAGCCTCGCCCAGTGTCACTGCTCTAAAGGCAGAGGGAGCCTCGCCCAGTGTCACTGCTTTAAAGACAGAGGGAGTCTCGCCCAGTGTCACTGCTCTAAAGACAGAGGGAGCCTCGCCCAGTGTCACTGCGCTAAAGACAGAGGGAGCCTCGCCCAGTGTCACTGCTCTAAAGACAGAGGGAGCCTCACCCAGTGTCACTGCTCTAAAGACAGAGGGAGCCTCACCCAGTGTCACTGCTCTAAAGACAGAGTGAGTCTCACCCAGTGTCACTGCGCTAAAGACAGAGGAAGCCTCACCCAGTGTCACCGTGCTAAAGACAGAGGGAGTCTCACCCAGTGTCACTGCGCTAAAGACAGAGTGAGTCTCACCCAGTGTCACTGCTCTAAAGACAGAGAGCATCTCACCAATGTTCCCCCTAATTTTTAGTTCTGAGTGTGCGGCGCCTTTTATTGAGCTGCGCAGCTCACTCAAATTTCCGCGCATGCATTGTTTTTCCATTGGAAAGCCGGCAAGCGGACTGCGCGGGATCTCCCGACAGCCGCGCTGCTTTACGGGAACGTTGCATCTCATCCAGTGTCACTGCTCTCAGGACAGAGGGAGCCTGAAAAACAAGTGAGGCAAAACAATAATGTAAAGCACGCAACAGCAGAGGACCCTGGCTTCTACTCCCTCGAAGACAGTGGACAGCGCTCAACCCAATCCGCACAGGGCCTGGACGCTGCGGTCACCTGCTCCACCAGTGGAAGATGAGGGACGACCCGAAGTGCGACTGTGGCCATGAGTCCCAGACCACGGAACACATCACATCAACCTGCCCACAGAGATCTGTTGCGGGAGGCACCTCATTTCTCCAATCGTCCTCTCAGGAGACCATGGAATGGAGAGCCAAACTAGACATCCCATTCTGAGCTTTTCCCGTCATATGAAACAACATGGAAACATTTTGGAAGACAAGTTGCGGAATGATTGAAGGAGACACTGAAAGAACGTGAGTCTTGAGGGAAAATCGCGAGAGAGATGGAGAAAGAGCGAGACATAGAAAAATGTCCTGTTGCGGTTGGGAGTACAGAATAAACATTAGCAGCAGAAAGTAAATCACCGAGCATTCGGGAAAATTTTAATTAAAGGTTCTGATGCATTTCTGCTCACATGACTGCACAGAAACAGAGAGAGAGAATGGGAACATACCGAGAGAAATCTCACTAACAGAAGAGGACATTACAGACACCTACAGGGGAATGGATTGAAGCTGAAATATATTAGAGGGAGGATTGGGAGCGTGATCACACTGTGCAAGATGAGAATCAGAGATTGAAATCAAAACAAACAGTAAGAATATCACATTTGAAATGGTCAGGAGTTTTGAAGTTAAATATAATCTGGCAGTTTATCGGGCGTGTACTGCGGGCCAGCGAGAGGGTGTGTGCACCTTTAATTCATCAGGTGCTGGTCTCAATCTGCCTTTGTGGGGAAGTGTTGAATGCTGAAGGTAGGACCCAGGGAGAGGGGGGGAAATGAGAGGGAGAGATACCCCAGGGTGAGGGGGGAAATGAGAGGGAGAGATACCCCAGGGAGAAGGGGGAAATGAGAGGGAGAGATACCCAAGGGAGAAGGGGGAAATGAGAGGGAGAGATACCCCAGGGAGAGTGGAAATGAGAGAGAGAGGGAGCCCAGGGAGAGGGGGGAAATGAGAGGGAGCCCAGGGAGAGGGGGAAATGAGAGGGAGAGGGGGGAAATGAGAGGGAGAGCGGGGAAATGAGAGGGAGAGGGGGGAAATGAGAGGAAGAGATACTCCAGGGAGAGGGGGAAATGAGAGGGAGAGGGAGCCCAGGGAGAGGGGGGAAATGAGAGGGAGAGATACCCCAGGGAGAGGGGGAAATGAGAGGGAGAGGCAGCCCAGGGAGAGGGAAAAATGAGAGGGAGAGGGGGGAAATGAGAGGGAGCCCAGGGAGAGGGGGAAATGAGAGGGAGAGGGAGCCCAGGGTGAGGGGGTAAATGAGAGGGAGCCCAGGGAGAGGGGGAAATGAGAGGCAGAGGGAGCCCAGGGAGAGGGGCGAAATGAGAGGGAGAGATACCCCAGGGAGAGGGGGAAATGAGAGGGAGAGATACCCCAGGGAAAGGGGGAAATGAGAGGGAGAGATACCCCAAGGAGAGGGGGAAATGAGAGGGAGAGGGGGGAAATGAGAGGGAGAGGGGGGAAATGAGAGGCAGAGATACCCCAGGGAGAGGGGGAAATGAGAGGGAGAGGGAGCCCAGGGAGAGGGTGAAAATGAGAGGGAGAGGGAGCCCAGGGAGAGGGGGGAAATGAGAGGGAGAGATACCCCAGGGAGAGGGGGAAATGAGAGGCAGAGGGAGCCCAGGGAGAGGGGGAAATGAGAGGGAGAGCGAGCCCAGGGAGAGGGGCAAAATAAGAGGGAGAGATACCCCAGGGAGAGGGGGAGATGAGAGAGAGAGGGAACCCAGGGAGAGTGGAAATGAGAGAGAGAGATACCCCAGGGAGAGGGGGAAAATGAGAGGGAGAGGGGGAAATCAGAGGGAGAGGGAGCCCAGGGAGAGGGGAGAAATGAGAGGGAGAGATACCCCAGGGAGAAATGAGAGGGAGAGGGAGCCCAGGGAGAGGGGAGAAATGAGAGGGAGAGATACCCCATGGAGAGGGGAGATGAGAGGGAGAGATACCCCAGGGAGAGGGGGAAATGAGAGAGGGAGCCCAGGGAGAGGGGGAAATGGGAGAGAGAGGTAGCCCAGGGAGAGGGGGAAATGAGAGAGAGAGGGGGGAAATGAGAGGGAGAGGGGGGAAAATGAGGGAGAGGGAGCCCAGGGAGAGGGGGAAAATGAGAGGGAGAGGGGGGAATTGAGAGGGAGCCCAGGGAGAGGAGGAAATGAGAGGCAGAGGGAGCCCAGGGAGAGGGGGGAAATGAGAGGCAGAGGGAGCCCAGGGAGAGGGGGCAAATGAGAGGGAGAGGGAGTCCAGGGAGAGATACCCCAGTGAGAGGGGGAAATGAGAGGGAGAGATACCCCAGGGAGAGGGGGGAAATGGGAGGGAGAGGGATCCCAGGGAGAGGGGGGAAATGAGAGGGAGAGGGATCCCAGGGAGAGGGGGGAAATGAGAGGGAGAGGTAGCCCAGGGAGAGGGGGGAAATGAGAGGGAGAGATACCCCAGGGAGAGGGGTGAAATGAGAGGGAGAGGGAGCCCAGGGAGAGGGGGGAAATGAGAGGGAGAGGGATCCCAGGGAGAGGGGGAAGAGAGGGAGAGGGGGGAAATGAGAGGGAGAGGGTGGAAATGAGAGGAAGAGATACCCCGGGAGAGGGGGAAATGAGAGTGAGAGGGAGCCCAGGGGCAGGGGGAAATGAGAGAGGGAGCCCAGGGAGAGGGGGGAAATGAGAGGGAGAGGGAGCCCAGGGAGAGGGGGAAGAGAGGGAGAGGGGGGAAATGAGAGGGAGAGGGTGGAAATGAGAGGAAGAGATACCCCAGGGAGAGGGGGAAATGAGAGGGAGAGGGAGCCCAGGGAGTAGGGGACAATGAGAGGGAGAGGGAGCCCAGGGAGAGGGGGAAATGAGAGGGAGAGGGGTGAAATGAGAGGGAGAGGGGGGAAATGAGAGGTGAGAGGGGGAAATGAAAAGGGAGAGGGGGAAAGAGAGGGAGGAGGGGTTGAAATGAGAGGGAGAGGGGGGAAATGAAAGGGAGAGGAGGGAAATGAGAGGAAGAGATACTCCGGGGAGAGGGGGAAATGAGAGGGAGAGGGAGCCCAGGGAGAGGGGGAAAATGAGGGAGAGGGAGCCCAAGGAGAGGGGGGAAGAGAGGGTGAGGGGGCCCAAGGGAGAGGGGGGAAATGAGAGGGAGAGGGGGAAATGAGAGGGAGCCCCAGGGAGAGGGGGAAATGAGAGGCAGAGGGAGCCCAGGGATTGCGGGCGAAATGAAGAGGGAGAGGGGGGAAATGAGAGAGGGGGAAAATGAGAGGGAGAGGGGGGAAATGAGAGGGAAAGGGAGCCCAGGGAGAGGGGGGAAATGAGAGGGAGAGGGATCCAGGAGAGGGGGAATGGAGGGGGGGTGAGGGAGAGGTGGGGGATGGGGAGAGGGAGCCCAGGGAAGAGGGGGGAATGAGAGATGAGGGAGCCCAAGGGAGAGGGGGAAATGAGAGAGGGAGCCCAGGGAGAGGGGGAAATGAGAGGGAGAGGGGGGAAATGAGAGGGAGAGGGGGGAAATGAGAGGAAGAGATACCCCAGGGAGAGGGGGAAATGAGAGGGAGAGGGAGCCCAGGGAGAGGGGCGAAATGAGAGGGAGAGATACCCCAGGGAGAGGGGGAAATGAGAGGCAGAGGGACCCCAGGGAGAGGGGGGAAATGAGAGGGAGAGATACCCCAGGGAGAAGGGGGAAATGAGAGGGAGAGGTAGCCCAGTGAGAGGGGGGAAATGAGAGGGAGAGGGAGCCCAGGGAGAGGGGGGAAATGAGTGGGAGAGTGAGCCCAGTGAGAGGGGGGAAATGAGAGGGAGAGATACCCCAGGGAGAGGGGGAAATGAGAGGGAGAGATACCCCAGGGAGAGGTGGAAATCAGAGGGAGTGGGAGCCCAGTGAGAGGGGGGAAATGAGAGGGAGAGATACCCCAGGGAGAGGGGGGAAATGAGAGGGAGAGGGAGCCCAGGGAGAGGGGAGAAATGAGAGGGAGAGATACCCCAGGGAGAATGGGGAAATGAGAGGGAGAGGGGGGAAATGAGTGGGCGAGGGGGGAAATGAGAGGGAGAGGGAGCCCAGGGAGAATGGGGAAATGAGAGGGAGAGATACCCCAGGGAGAAGGGGGAAATGAGAGGGAGAGATACCCCAGGGAGAAGGGGGAAATGAGAGGGAGAGATACCCCAGGGAGAAGGGGGAAATGAGAGGGAGAGATACCCCAGGGAGAAGGGGGAAATGAGAGGGAGAGATACCCCAGGGAGAGGGGGAAATGAGAGGGAGAGGCAGCCCAGGGAGAGGGGGAAAATGAGAGGGAGAGGGGGGAAATGAGAGGGAGCCCAGGGAGAGGGGGAAATGAGAGGGAGAGGGGGGAAATGAGAGGAAGAGATACCACAGGGAGAGGGGGAAATGAGAGGGAGAGATACCCCAGGGAGAAGGGGGAAATGAGAGGGAGAGATACCCCAGGGAGAAGGGGGAAATGAGAGGGAGAGATACCCCAGGGAGAAGGGGGAAATAAGAGGGAGAGATACCCCAGGGAGAAGGGGGAAATGAGAGGGAGAGATACCCCAGGGAGAGGGGGAAATGAGAGGGAGAGGGAGCCCAGGGAGAGGGGGAAAATGAGAGGGAGAGGGGGGAAATGAGAGGGAGCCCAGGGAGAGGGGGAAATGAGAGGGAGAGGGGGGAAATGAGAGGAAGAGATACCACAGGGAGAGGGGGAAATGAGAGGGAGAGGCAGTCCAGGGAGAGGGGGAAAATGAGAGGGAGAGGGGGGAAATGAGAGGGAGCCCAGGGAGAGGGGGAAATGAGAGGGAGAGGGAGCCCAGGGAGAGGGGGAAATGAGAGGCAGAGGGAGCCCAGGGAGAGGGGAGAAATGAGAGGGAGAGATACCCCAGGGAGAGGGGGAAATGAGAGGGAGAGATACCCCAGGGAGAGGGGAGATGAGAGAGAGAGGGAGCCGAGGGAGAGGGGGAAATGAGAGAGAGAGGGAGCCCAGGGAGAGGGGGGAAATGAGAGAGAGAGGGGGGAAATGAGAGGGAGCCCAGGGAGAGGGGCAAAATGAGAGGGAGAGATACCCCAGGGAGAGGGGGAAATGAGAGGGAGAGGGGGGAAATGAGACGGAGAGGGGGGAAATGAGAGGGAGAGATACCCCAGGGAGAGGGGGAAATCAGAGGCAGAGGGAGCCCAGGGAGAGGGGGAAAATGAGAGGCAGAGGGAGCCCAGGGAGAGGGGGAAAATGAGAGGGAGAGGGGGGAAATGAGAGGGAGCCCAGGGAGAGGGGGAAATGAGAGGCCGAGGGGGGAAATGAGAGGGAGAGGGGGGAAATGAGAGGGTAGGGAGCCCAGGGAGAGGGGCGATGAGAGAGGGAGCCGAGGGAGAGGAGGAAATGAGAGAGAGAGGGAGCCCAGGGAGAGGGGGGAAATGAGAGAGAGAGAGGGGGGAAATGAGAGGGAGAGGGATCCTAGGGAGAGGGGGGAAATGGGAGGGAGAGGTAGCCCAGGGAGAGGGGCGAAATGAGAGAGGGAGCCCACGGAGAGGGGCGATGAGAGAGAGAGGGAGCCGAGGGAGCCGGGGAAATGAGAGAGAGCGGGAGCCCAGGGAAAGGGGGAAATGAGAGGGAGAGGGGGGAAATGAGAGGGAGAGGGGGGAAATGAGAGGCGGAGATACCCCAGGGAGAGGGGGAAATGAGAGGGAGAGGGAGCCCAGGGAGAGGGGCGAAATGAGAGGGAGAGGGAGCCCAGGGAGAGGGGGGAAATGAGAGGGAGAGGGAGCCCAGGGAGAGGGGGAAATGAGAGGGAGAGATACCCCAGGGAGAGGGGGAAATGAGAGGGAGAAGTAGCCCAGGGAGAGGGGAGATGAGAGAGTGAGGGAGCCCAGGGAGAGGGGGGAAATGAGATGGAGAGATACCCCAGGGAGAGGGGGAAATGAGAGGGAGAGGGGGGAAATGAGAGGGAGAGGGAGCCCAGGGAGAGGGGAGAAATGAGAGGGAGAGATACCCCAGGGAGAGGGGGAAATGAGAGGGAGAGGGGGGAAATGAGAGGGAGAGGGGGGAAATGAGAGGGAGAGGGAGCCCAGGGAGAGGGGAGATGAGAGAGAGAGGGAGCCGAGGGAGAGGGGGAAATGAGAGAGAGAGGGAGCCCAGTGAGAGGGGGGAAATGAGAGAGAGAGGGGGGAAATAAGAGGGAGCACAGGGAGAGGGGCGAAATGAGAGGGAGAGATACCCCAGGGAGAGGGGGAAATGGGAGGGAGAGGGAGCCCAGGGAGAGGGGGAAATGAGAGGGAGAGGGGGGAAATGAGAGAGAGAGGGGGGAAATGAGAGGGAGCCCAGGGAGAGGGGCGAAATGAGATGGAGAGATACCCCAGGGAGAGGGGGAAATGAGAGGCAGAGGGAGCCCAGGGAGAGGGGGGAAATGAGAGGGAGAGGGGGGAAATGAGGGAGCCCAGGGAGAGGGGGAAATGAGAGGCAGAGGGACCCCAGGGAGAGGGGGGAAATGAGAGGGAGAGGGTGCCCAGGGAGAGGGGCAAAATGAGAGGGAGAGATACCCCAGGGAGAGGGGGAAATGAGAGGCAGAGGGAGCCCAGGGAGAGGGGGGAAATGAGAGGGAGAGATACCCCAGGGCACATAAGAACATCAGAGGGATCCATACCCCAGGGAACATAAAAACATAAGAAATAGGAGCAGGAGTAGGCCATTTGGCCCTTCGAGCCTGCTCCGCCATTCAATAAGATCATGGCTGATCTTCTACCTCATCTCCACTTTCCTGCACTATCCCCATATCCCTTGATTCCCTTAATATTCAAAAATCTATAGATCTCTGTCTTGAATATACTCAACGACTGAGCCTCTACAGCCCTCTGGGGTAGCGAATTCCAAAGATTCACCACCCTCTGAGTGAAGAAATTTCTCCTCATCTCAGTCCTAAATGGCCGACCCCTTATTCTGAGGGAGACATCAGAGGGAGAGGGAGCCCAGGGAGGGGGGGGGGGGTGGCGGTGCAGTGGGAGGTACCCCAGCATTGCTCCTGTGCACCTCCTTGTGGTTGGTGTTGGTGGGTGGTCAATGATTGGTTGCAGGCCCATCTCCTTGGCCAGTTATGGTGCGGGACATGGGAAGAAGCTGAAAGGAAAAGGGTAGAAAAATAAATTCCCTCAAAGTACTCGGTGGCATACCGTGAGTTAGTGTGTCCGATTTCCGGCCCTCTGAGCTGTTGGGCATGGCTGAGCCCGTGAGGGAGGTTACTGGGGTGAAAAGAAGATAAGATGAGAGTATGAGATGACCGAGCAACCATCTCACCCTAAAGACCAGTCGCTCAGTTACAGCATCAGAGGCTTTTGTACTTTCAGCAGGGAGCTGAGAGAAGCAGAAGACAAATCATAAGGGAACGGTAGCACAGTGGTTATGTTACTGGAATAGTAATCTAGTGAGGTGAGTTCAAATCCCACCACTGGCAGCTGGGGAATTTAAATTCTGTTAATTAAATAAAACTGGAATAACTCTCAGTAATGGTGACCATTGAAACTATCAGATTGTCCTAATAAACCCATCTGGTTCACTAATGTCCTTTGGGGAAGAAAATCTGCTGTCCTTAACTGGTTGGCCTATATGTGACTCTAGACCCACATCGTCGACTCTTAACTGCCCTTCGAAATGGCCTAACAAGCCACTCAGTTGTAACAAAGTGCTACGAGAAACAATGATAAGAATAAAACCAGCACTAGGCACCAGCTTCGGACACAACTAACACACCCAGCCCAGTCAACCCTCCTCACTAACATCTGGGGACTTATGCCAAAATTGGGAGAGCTGTCCCACAGACTAGTCAAGCAACAGCCTGACATAGTCATACTCACAGAATCCTACCTTTCAGCCAATGTCCCAGACTCCTCCATCACCATTCCTGGGTATGTCCTGTCCCACCGGCACAGTGGTATACAGTCAGGAGGGAGTGGCCCTGGGAGTCCTCAATATTGACTCCGGACTCCATGAAATCTCATGGCTTCAGGTCAAGCATGGGCAAGGAAACCTCCTGCTGATTACCACCTACCACCCTCCCTCAGATGATGAATCAGTACTCCTCCATGTTGAACACCACTTGGAAGAAGCACTGAGAGTCGCAAGGGCACAGAATGTACTGTGGGTGGGGGACTTCAATATCCATCACCAAGAGTGGCTCGGTAGCACCACTGCTGGCCGAGTCCTGAAGGACATAGCTGCCAGACTGGGCCTGCGGCAGGTGGTGAGAGAACCAACACGAGGGAAAAACCTACTTGACCTCGTCCTACCAATCTACCTGTTGCAGATGCATCTGTCCATGACAGTATTGGTAACAGTGACCAACGCACAGTCATTGTGGAGACAAAGTCCCATCTTCACAATGAGGACACCCTCCATCGTGTTGTGTGGCACTACCACCGTGCTAAATGGGATAGATTCAGAACAGATCTAGCAGTTCAAAACTGGGCATCCATGAGGCGCTGTGGGCCAGCAGCAGCAGCAGAATTGTTTTCCACTACAATTTGTAACCTCATGGCCCGGCACATCCCTCACTCTACCATCGAATCATAGAAAGTTACAGCACGCAAGGAGGCCATTTCGGCCCATCGTGTCCGCGCCGGCCAACAAAGAGCTATCCAGCCTAATCCCACTTCCCAGCTCTTGGTCCGTAGCCCTGCAGGTTAGAGCATCCCAAGTGCACATCCAAGTACTTTTTAAATGTGGTTAGGGCTCCCGCCTCTACCACCCTTTCAGGTAGCGAGTTCCAGACCCCCACAACCCTCTGGGTGAAGACATTTCCCCTCAAATCCCCTCTAAACCTTCCCCCCAATTACTTTAAATCTGTGCCCCCTGGTTTTTGACCCCTCTGCTAAGGGAAATAGGTCCTTTCTATCCACTTTATCTATGCCCCTCATAATTTTATACACCTCAATAAGGTCTCCCCTCAGCCTCCTCTGTTCCAAGGAAAACAGACCCAGCCAATCCAGTCTTTCCTCATAGTTAAGATTCTCTACTCCCGGCAACATCCTTGTAAATCTCCTCTGCACCCTCTCTAGTGCAATCACATCTTTCCTGTAATAAAAACAGAAAATGCTGGAAATACTCAGCAGGTCAGGCAGCATCTGTGGAGAGAGAAACAGAGCCAACGTTCCAGGTCGACGACCCCCCGCCAGTTCTGACGAAGGGTCATCGACCCGAAACGTCAACTCTGCTTCTCTCTCCACAGATGCTGTCCAACCTGCCGAGTATCTCATAACATAAGAACATAAGAAATAGGAGCAGGAATAGGCCACTTGGCCCCTCGAGCCTGCTCCGCCATTCAATAAGATCATGGCTGATCTTGGGCTCAAAGCCACTTCCCCGCCTGCTCCCCATAACCTTCACTCCCTGTTACCATCAAGCCAGGGGACCAACCTTGGTTCAATGAGGAGTGCAGAAGAGCATGCCAGGAGCAGCACCAGGCATACCTAAAAATGAGGTGCCAACCTGGGGAAGCTACAACACAGGACTATATGCATGCTAAACAGCTGAAGCAGCATGCATAGACAGAGCTAAGCGATTCCACAATCAACGGATCAGATCAAAGTGCTGCAGTCCTGCAACATCCAGTCATAAATGGTGGTGGACCATTAAACAACTAACGGGAGGAGGAGGCTCCATGAATATCCCCATCCTCAATGATGGAGGAGCCCAGCCCGTGAGTGCAAAAGACAAGGTTGAAGCGTTTGCAACCATCTTTAGCCAGAAGTGCCAAGTGGATGATCCATATCGACCTACTCCTGAGGTCCCCACCATCACAGAAGCCAGTCTTCAGCCAATTCGATTCACTCCACGTTATATCAAGAAACGGCTGAGCACACTGGATACAGCAAAGGCTCTGGGTCCTGAAAACATCTCGGCTGTAGTGCTGAAGACTTGTGCTCAAAAACTAGCCGTGCCTCTAGCCAAGCTGTTCCAGTACAGCTACAACACTGGCATCTACCCAACAATGTGAAAAACTGCCCATGTATGTCCTGTCTACAAAAAGCAGGACAAATCCAATCCGGCCAATTACCGCCTCTTCAGTCTACTCACAATCATCAGCAAAGTGAAGGAAGGTGTCGTCGACAATGCTATCAAGCACCAATAACCTGCTCACCGACGCTCAGTTTGGGTTCCACTCGGGTCACTCGGCTCCAGACCTCATTACAGCCTTGGTTCAAACATGGACAAAAGAGCTGAATTCCAGAGGTGAGGTGAGAGTGACTGCCCTTGACATCGAGGCAGCATTTGACCGAGTGTGGCATCAAGGAGCCCAAGTAAAACTGAAGTCAATGGGAATCAGGGGGAAAACTCTCCTCTGGCTGGAGTCATACCTAGCACAAAGGAAGATGGTCGTGGTTGTTGGAGGTCAATCATCTCAGCCCCATGACATCGCTGCAGGAGTTCCTCAGGGCAGTGTCCTACCTAGGCCCAACCATCTTCAACTGCTTCATCAATGACCTTCCCTCCATCATAAGGTCAGAAGTGGGGATGTTCGCTGATGATTGCACAGTTCCATTCGCAACTCCTCAGATAATGAAGCAGTCCATGCCCCCATGCAGCAAGTCCTGGACAACATTCAGGCTTGGGCTGATAAGTAGCAAGTAACATTCGCACCACAAAAGTGCTAGACAATGACTATCTCCAACAAGCAAGAGTCTAAACACGTCCCCTTGGCATTCAACGGCATTACCATCGTCGAATCCCCCACCATCAACATCCTGGGGGGTCACCATTGACCAGAAACTTAACTGGACCAGCCACCTAAATACAGTAGCAACAAGAGCAGGTCAGAGGTTGGATATTCTGCAGTGAGTGTCTCACCTCCTGACTCCCCAAAGCCTTTCCACCATCTACGAGACACAAGTCAGGAGTGTGATGGAATACTCTCCACTTGCCTGGATGAGTGCAGCTCCAACAACACTCAAGAAGCTCGACACCATCCAGGACAAAGCAGCCCGCTTGATTGGCACCCCATCCACCACCTTAAACATTCACTCCCTCCACCACCGGCACACCGTGGCTGCAGTGTGTACCATCAACAAGATGGACTGCAACAACTCACCAAGGCTTCTTCGGCAGCACCTCCCAAACCCGCGACCTCTACCACCTAGAAGGACAAGGGCAGCAGGCGCATGGGAACACCACCACCTGCATATTCCTCTCCAAGTCACACACCATCCTGACTTGGAAAAATATCACCGTTCCTTCATCGTCGCTGGGTCAAAATCCTGGAACTCCCTCCCTTACAGCATTGTGGGAGTAGCTTCACCACACGGACTGCGCCGGTTCAAGAAGACGGCTCACCACCACCACCTTCTCAAGGGCAATTAGGGATGGGCAATAAATGCTGGCCTTGCTCGCGACACCCACATCCCGGAACGAATAATAAAAATAAGGACAAGCCTGAGGCAAAGCTAGGCCGCAGCCTGAGAATCCGATGGAAAGATGGTGTGATGGGAGTCAGAATGACACGCTGGTGAACTCCCTGTTTGGAGTTGAACCCTCGCTTTCTTGAACTGAGGGGAAGACCCCAGAAAATAATCCAACTTTAATGCATTTTATTTCTCTGTGTTATTTTCATTCAGAGGAGCTGGCATTGAGGCAGCAATAAGGCAAATTGAATCTGATTCTTTCCCCTCAGGTAATGAACAAACCTGGTCAGAGTATGACTGCGTGCGCTGGTCAATCGATGCGACAGGAAAAGAGTCACTCTCCGGAATCCTTTGAGCATAAAGGAAGAACTTGTATCCAAATGAAAAGCTATAAAGGCCGACACTTGCCTTGGATCAGGGCCGAGAGCACGGGAGAGGTTGGGCTGTAATTGCCGTGGCAATGAAACACACGGGAGATTGAATTTCTGCCGCTGGCACTTTGTCTTATTATTAAAAAGCAAGGAAGAACTCTGAACTTGTTGCTGGGCACAGAGTGTAGAGGTTTTAAAGGAACGATCCCCCAGGATTAAAAAGAACATAAGAACATAAGAATTAGGAGCAGGAGTCGGCCATTTGGCCCTTCGAGCCTGCTCCGCCATTCAGTAAGATCATGGCTGATCTTCTACCTCATCTCCACTTTCCTGCACTATCCCCATATCCCTTAATATTCAAAGAACCAAAACACAGCATTCAGCTTTCGAAACTAAATGAGCTTTTGACTCTTTGTGAAATGTTTGGCCATTGATTTGTGTCTCTTGCCTTGAAGTCCGACACTGCCGGCCCCTTCTACCCATTGCAAACATCGGAGGTTGCTGGGCCCATGGTGCTGGGACACCCCGAACACTGGGAAACATGGCGGCCTTGATTTCAGACCTAGCCCCCTCGCGTTAACTTTTGAAATGTTCATTTAGAAGTGATTATTTAGGTTTACTTGTTCTTTATTTGAACACAGGGCTTACACTGAAGGACGTGGCCTTCTCCTGGGTGCGCCTTCAGCACTGCCGAGGGTTACGTTCCCCATTAGTCGCCGCCCATTTCTGAGTGTGAGCAGATCGCCAACACACAAGTGCCTGGACTTTGGCACGAGGGCGCAGTCTTGTTCAGCACGACCACAGGATGGCGGGTGGGGGGAGGTGGAAAGACGTCGCAACGGTGCAGGCTGATGCTCGTTGAGGTTGGGATGGAGTATTGGAAAGCTTCAATCACCCTCTAGCCTCATTATAACTGACCTGCGAGCGCTTATTGCTGACACTGGGTGTCCAATAACAACTTGCAGTTATATAGCGCCAAGTTCTGAAAACAAGATTAAATTAACTCGAGCACATTATGCCAGTATAACTACTTTATGTAGTGCCTTCATCACATAGGATGTCCCAAAGCAACTCACGAGTAATAAGGCGGAGAAGCGGCTGGACTGCGGGAGAGTGGTTTGGGTAGATGGTTCGGGGCTAGGTCAAAAAGTTGGATTTTGGGGAGATTTTTTTTCAAGGAGGGAAGAGTAGAGGGGCGGAGGTGCCGAGGGAGGGAGCTCCAGAGAGTTTTGAAAGCTCTTGCACCAATGGTTGGGGCAAAGGGGAGGGGTGGATGCAGAGGAGGCCAGCGTCAGAGGTGTGGCAGGAGATGTATGGCTTAGAGAGGTTACCAGCGGAAGGATGGTGCAAGGCTGTTGAAAGATTTGAAGATAAGAAGACATCTGAACATAAAATGGCTGCTTACAGTTCAAGGCCCACACTGACAACAATAACTTGCGTTTGTATAGTGTCTTTATCATAGTAAAACGTCCCAAGGCGCTTCACAGGAACGTTATCAGACAAAAGTTCGACACCGAGCCACATAAGGAGATATTAGGACAGGTGACCAAAATCTTGGACAAAGAGGGAGATTTTATGGTGCGTCTTAAAGGAGAAGCGAGAGGTAGAGAGGTTTATGGAGGGAATTCCAGTGCTTAGGGCCCAGGCAGCTGAAGGCACGGCCACCAATGGTGAGGCGAAGAAAATTGGGGGATGCCAAAGAGGGCAGAATTGGAGGAGCGCAGACCTCTCGGAGATATCGCTCCATTCCCCCGCACTAACGTCCCTCACCTTGACGGGCACTTTGCACGTTAACTGGTGGCCTGTTGTGTTTTCTGTGCAGGCCGTGCTAAATACACAAGCCTGCTTTCTTTGATAATTGCATTCGTACAAGCAGTCGCCGTCTCCAAGCAATGATCGCAGGGCAGATTCCAGCGTGTTGTTGGCCGGGGAGGGAGCAGGCACTTTCTGTCGCAGTCTCCACCTGGTTTACAAACAATTGCCAGCTGGAGAACCAATCTCAAACCGGGCCTTGAGTCACTGTGTGCCTTGAGCATGACGTCAAACAGCAAGGGAGGCATTGTGCCCCAGACAGGTTAATTATCAGGAGTTCACACAGCAACCAGTCTCCTGGGAAGCTCTCTGTGGGGAATATACCGAAGGTATAAAAGGTGTTTTTGTCCTTTATTCTATTATAGAAACAGCCACAGGGTGAGCGTGTCTTGCAACGCACTGTGCGATCAGCGAGTGTGACACTGATAGGTTACACCGAGTCTTTCAGACTCTGTAAGGGAGGGGAAAATAATGCCGGTCCCAGCAGGGGAAGCTGTGTATTACAGAATCTTCCGGTCAGGGGCTTTGACTGGAGAAGAAAGTAAAAGAAAGACTTGCGTATATATATATATATATATAGCGCCGTTCACAACCTCAGGACGTTCCAAAGTGCATTACAACCAATGAAGTACTTTTTGAAACAAAGGCAAAATACTGCAGCTGCTGGAAGTCTGAAATAAAAACAGAAAATGCTGGAAATACTCAGCAGGTCGGGCAGCATCCGTGGAGAGAGAAACAGAGTTAACGTTTCAGGTCGATGACCTTTCATCAGAGCTGGAAAAAAGTTCGAGATGGAACAGGTTTTTAAGCAGGTGCAGAGGCTGGGAAAGCAGGGAGGGGAGGAAAGAACAAAAGGGAAGGTCTGTGATAGGGTGGAAGGCAGGAGAGATTAAATGACAAATAGGATGAGGGTGCGAGGCAAAAGGAGATGGTAATGGGACATGGGACTGCACTGTTGAAGTGTAGTCACTGTTGTAGAAAAACATGACGGTCAAATTTTGCGCACAGCAAGGTCCCACAAACAGCAATGAGATAAATGACTAGATCATCTGTTTTTAGTGATGTTGGTTGAGGGGTAAATATTGGTCAGGACACCGGGGAGAACCCCTCCTGTTCTTTTGCAAAAAAGTGTCATGGCACCTTTTACGTCCACTTGAGAGGGCAGACTTTGTTCAACGTCTCATCTGAGAAAAACGGCATATACCGACAGTGCAGCACTCCCTCAGTGGGAGTGTCAGCATAGATTTTGTGCTCCAGTCCCTGGAGTGAGACTTGAACCCACAACATCCTGACTCAGAGGCGAGGGTGCTACCCACTGAGCCACGGCCGACACAGAGACAGTATTCTGGCAAGAGAGTCCGAAAGATTTTTTGATCGGGTATGAAGTCCAACAAAGGTTGAGTTGGACTGAGGGGTTGGACAGCTAAATGGAAAATAAAATGCTCCTTTTAAAAAATCAACTGTAATCTCTTATGTTTTAACAAAATATTGATGGGATTAGAATGAATCCAGATTTAGGTTTGAGCTGCCCACTTGCCTGCAGTGTAAATGGTGTCATTCTGTTCAGTGAGGAAACCTGAGAATGGATTGGGTCAGAGAACCTAGAACCTTCAAAATGGCCCATTGGTGAGAGTGGAGTCTTGTGAATGGAGATCTCAGGGTGTGAGGACCTGTGGGTGGAGATCTCAGGGTGTGAGGACCTGTGGGTGGAGATCTCAGGGTGTGAGGACCAGTGAATGGAGATCTCAGGGTGTGAGGACCTGTGGGTGGAGATCTCAGGGTGTGAGGACCAGTGAATGGAGATCTCAGGGTGTGAGGACCTGTGGGTGGAGATCTCAGGGTGTGAGGACCAGTGAGTGGAGATCTCAGGGTGTGAGGACCTGTGGGTGGAGATCTCAGGGTGTGAGGACCAGTGAATGGAGATCTCAGGGTGTGGGGTCCTGTGAATGGAGATCTCAGGGTGTGAGGACCTATGAGTGGAGATCTCAGGGTGTGAGGACCTGTGGGTGGAGATCTCAGGGTGTGGGGACCAGTGAATGGAGATCTCAGGGCGTGGGGACCTGTGAATGGAGATCTCAGGGCGTGGGGACCAGTGAATGGAGATCTCAGGGTGTGGGGACCTGTGAATGGAGATCTCAGGGTGTGGGGACCTGTGAATGGAGATCTCAGGATGTGGGGACCTGTGAATGGAGATCTCAGGGCGTGGGGACCTGTGAATGGAGATCTCAGGGTGTGGGGACCTGTGAATGGAGATCTCAGGGCGTGGGGACCAGTGAATGGAGATCTCAGGGTGAATGGAGATCTCAGGGTGTGGGAACCTGTGACTGAAGGTCTTTGGGTGTGGTGAATTGAAACCCCTTACACACTTGGCGTGGGAGTGTGAACACGACTATGTGAGCACAGATACACGCACAGTGTGTTGGAATCGGGGTACAATATGTACGTGGGCCCCACACATTTTGTATTTTACCGGTACAGCACACCCTGGAGACCACAGTGTGCACTGCATGAAGAAGGAGCAGCAATGTTCTGGATGGTGGACTGAATGCTGACGTTCCATCTGAAGCTATTCAGGACAAGGCAACACCAGCCAGACCAATCAGTGGGGTTTGGGAGGGGACACGGAGATCTTTGAAAGGTTTGCCTCACCCTTGTTGCTCTCTTCTCAGAAAAAGGCCGACGGTTAAAGCAAGATGGAGGAGATGGCACCTATGTGCAAGACACTAGCAGGATCACCTTGCTGGGCAAAGAGGAAGAAGCTGTTATAAATTCATAGCACAGAAGGAGTCCATTCGGCCTATCGTGCCTGTGCCGGCTCTTTGAAAGAGCTCTCCAATTAGTCCCACTCCCCTGCTCTTTCTCTGTAGCTGTGCAGTGTTTTCCTTTTCAAGTATTTATCCCATTCCCATTTGAAAGTTACTATTGAATCTGCTCCCACCGCCCTTTCAGGCAGCGCGTTCCAGGTCACAACAACTCGCTGCGTAAAAAAATTCTCCTCATCTCCTCTCTGGCTTTTTTGCCAATCATCTTAAATCTGTTTCCTTTGATTACCCCCCTCCTGCCACTGGAAACAGTTTCAATATATTTACTCTGTCAAAACCCCTTATAATTTTGAACACCTCTATTAAATCTCTTCACCTTCTTTGCTCCACAACTCCTGGGAGCTCCTGTAATGGAGTCCAGGGTATTACTGAGCTGCTATTAACTGTAAGATACAAATCCATTTAATCTGATAGTATCTTCATAAAAGCTTTTTATTGCAGCGAGAATTCCTTTTAATCCATTGACCTTTTCATTGTTTAAGTGCTTAACTGAGAATGTTTCGATCGACATGTACATGCTCCCATTAAAAGGGAGTCACCCTTCAATCTCGGGTACACCAATCCTCCAGGTCCAACTCAGCTGCCCATTGGAACGAGCTGAGGTCACTTAGGCTCAATCTAATGTCAGACTTTGCGTGTTAACTCAGCCCCACAACTTCAGGAAGAATCTTTTCTTTTCTCTAAATGCCTTGAGACACATCGAGCGACAGAGCTGGGGCCCAATCTGCAGGGCCCTGAGCAAAGCCATCGCCTCACCCGAGATTGAAGGGTGACTCGCTTTTAATGGGAGCATGTACATGTCGATCGAAACATTCTCAGTCAAACACTTAAACAATGAAAAGGTCAATGGATTGAAAGGAATTCTCGCTGAGAAAAGGGATTCAGCCTTTCAAGAGTGGGGTTCTTCCGCATCCCCCAACTTTCATCCCTCCCGATTGCTGGCAATGCCTTCAGCTGCCTAGGCACTGAGCTCTAAAATTCCCTCCCTAAACCTTTCCACCTCTTTACCCCACTCTTCTCTTTTATGACGCTGCTTAAAACCTACCCCTGTTTGACAAAGCTTTTGGTCACCTGCCCTAATTTCTCCTTACGTGGCTCGGTGTCAAATGTTGTCTGATAGTCGCTCCTGGGAGTCGCCTTGGGACGTTTTACATTGAAGGCGCTATATAAATGTAAATAGTTTATCTTCGACCATCTTATTCCATAACTGCACCCTATAGCTGGGCTTGTGCACCAGTGAGGCAGAATTCCTGGACCTGCGGTGCTTGATCTTCCCTTGCACCATGGAACATCATGGAACGTGGCCTCACAGTCTAGAGGAAGCATTGATTAGTCCCAGACTTTAAACGTTAACGTGGCCCAGCTCCATCAGCCCGGAGTGGGCAACCAGGATCAGGTGGAGGAGGGAGACCCAGATCATCAGGTGCGGGGAAGATGCCAACTGATCAAGATATACAATCGGATACCAGCTCCTGCATCACCCACACACAGCCTGTCCCACTCTCAGATACCAGCTCCTGCATCACCCACACACAGCCTGTCCCACTCTCAGATACCAGCTCCTCCATCACCCACACACAGCCTGTCCCACTCTCAGATACCAGCTCCTCCATCAATGACACACAGCCTGTCCCAACCTCAGATACCAGCTCCTCCATCACCCCCACACAGCCTGTCCCACTCTCAGATACCAGCTCCTCCATCACCCTCACACAGCCTGTCCCACTCTCAGATACCAGCTCCTCCATCACCCACACACAGCCTGTCCCACTCTCAGATACCAGCTCCTCCATCACCCACACAGCCTGTCCCACTCTCAGATACCAGCTCCTCCATCACCCACATTCACACAGCCTGTCCCACTCTCAGATACCAGCTCCTCCATCACCCACACAGCCTGTCCCACTCTCGGATACCAGCTCCTCCATCACCCACACACAGCCTGTCCCACTCTCAGATACCAGCTCCTCCATTACCCACACACACAACCTGTCCCACTCTCAGATACCAGCTCCTCCATCACCCACACACACAGCCTGTCCCACTCTCAGATACCAGCTCCTCCATCGCCCACACACAGCCTGTCCCACTCTCAGATACCAGCTCCTCCATCACCCACACAGCCTGTCCCACTCTCGGATACCAGCTCCTCCATCACCCACACACAGCCTGTCCCACTCTCAGATACCAGCTCCTCCATCACCCTCACACAGCCTGTCCCACTCTCAGATACCAGCTCCTCCATCACCCACACACAGCCTGTCCCACTCTCAGATACCAGCTCCTCCATTACCCACACACACAACCTGTCCCACTCTCAGATACCAGCTCCTCCATCACCCACACACACAGCCTGTCCCACTCTCAGATACCAGCTCCTCCATCACCCACACACACAGCCTGTCCCACTCTCAGATACCAGCTCCTCCATCGCCCACACACAGCCTGTCCCACTCTCAGATACCAGCTCCTCCATCACCCACACAGCCTGTCCCACTCTCGGATACCAGCTCCTCCATCACCCACACACAGCCTGTCCCACTCTCAGATACCAGCTCCTCCATCACCCTCACACAGCCTGTCCCACTCTCAGATACCAGCTCCTCCATCACCCACACACAGCCTGTCCCACTCTCAGATACCAGCTCCTCCATCACCCACACAGCCTGTCCCACTCTCAGATACCAGCTCCTCCATCACCCACATTCACACAGCCTGTCCCACTCTCAGATACCAGCTCCTCCATCACCCACACAGCCTGTCCCACTCTCGGATACCAGCTCCTCCATCACCCACACACAGCCTGTCCCACTCTCAGATACCAGCTCCTCCATTACCCACACACACAACCTGTCCCACTCTCAGATACCAGCTCCTCCATCACCCACACACACAGCCTGTCCCACTCTCAGATACCAGCTCCTCCATCGCCCACACACAGCCTGTCCCACTCTCAGATACCAGCTCTTCCATCACCCACACACAGCCTGTCCCACTCTCAGATACCAGCTCCTCCATCACCCACAAACAGCCTGTCCCACTCTCAGATACCAGCTCCTCCATCACCCACACACACAGCCTGTCCCACTCTCAGATACCAGCTCCTCCATCACCCACACACAGCCTGTCCCACTCTCAGATACCAGCTCCTCCATCACCCACACACAGCCTGTCCCACTCTCAGATACCAGCTCCTCCATCACCCACACACAGCCTGTCCCACTCTCAGATACCAGCTCCTCCATCGCCCACACACAGTCTGTCCCACTCTCAGATACCAGCTCCTCCATCGCCCACACAGCCTGTCCCACTCTCAGATACCAGCTCCTCCATCACCCACACACAGCCTGTCCCACTCTCAGATACCAGCTCCTCCATCACCCACACAGCCTGTCCCACTCTCGGATACCAGCTCCTCCATCACCCACACACAGCCTGTCCCACTCTCAGATACCAGCTCCTCCATCACCCACACACACAGCCTGTCCCACTCTCAGATACCAGCTCCTCCATCACCCACACACAGCCTGTCCCGCTCTCAGATACCAGCTCCTCCATCACCCACACACAGCCTGTCCCACTCTCAGATACCAGCTCCTCCATCACCCACACACAGCCTGTCCCACTCTCAGATACCAGCTCCTCCATCACCCACACAGTCTGTCCCACTCTCAGATACCAGCTCCTCCATCGCCCACACAGCCTGTCCCACTCTCAGATACCAGCTCCTCCATCACCCACACAGCCTGTCCCACTCTCAGATACCAGCTCCTCCATCACCCACATTCACACAGCCTGTCCCACTCTCAGATACCAGCTCCTCCATCACCCACACACAGCCTGTCCCACTCTCAGATACCAGCTCCTCCATCACCCACACACAGCCTGTCCCACTCTCAGATACCAGCTCCTCCATCACCCACACACACAGCCTGTCCCACTTTCAGATACCAGCTCCTCCATCGCCCACACACAGCCTGTCCCACTCTCAGATACCAGCTCCTCCATCACCCACACACACAGCCTGTCCCACTCTCAGATACCAGCTCCTCCATCACCCACACACAGCCTGTCCCACTCTCAGATACCAGCTCCTCCATCACCCACACACAGCCTGTCCCACTTTCAGATACCAGCTCCTCCATCGCCCACATTCACACAGCCTGTCCCACTCTCAGATACCAGCTCCTCCATCACCCACGCACAGCCTGTCCCACTCTCAGATACCAGCTCCTCCATCACGCACACACAGCCTGTCCCACTCTCAGATACCAGCTCCTCCATCACCCACACAAGCCTGTTCCACTCTCAGATACCAGCTCCTCCATCACCCACACACAGCCTGTCCTACTCTCAGATACCAGCTCCTCCATCGCCCACACACAGTCTGTCCCACTCTCAGATACCAGCTCCTCCATCACCCACATTCACACAGCCTGTCCCACTCTCAGATACCAGCTCCTCCATCACCCACTCACACAGCCTGTCCCACTCTCAGATACCAGCTCCTCCATCACCCACACACAGCCTGTCCCACTCTCAGATACCAGCTCCTCCATCACCCACACAGCCTGTCCCACTCTCAGATACCAGCTCCTCCATCACTAACACACAGCCTGTCCCATCTCAGATACCAGCTCCTCCATTACCCTGACACACACAACCTGTCCCACTCTCAGATACCAGCTCCTCCATCACCCACACAAGCCTGTCCCACTCTCAGATACCAGCTGCTCCATCACCCACACACAGCCTGTCCTACTCTCAGATACCAGCTCCTCCATCGCCCACACACAGTCTGTCCCACTCTCAGATAGCAGCTCCTCCATCACCCTCACAGCCTGTCCCACTCTCAGATACCAGCTCCTCCATCACCCACACACAACCTGTCCCACTCTCAGATACCAGCTCCTCCATCACCCACACAGCTTGTCCCACTCTCAGATACCAGCTCCTCCATCACCCACATTCACACAGCCTGTCCCACTCTCAGATACCAGCTCCTCCATCACCCACACAGCCTGTCCCACTCTCGGATACCAGCTCCTCCATCACCCACACACAGCCTGTCCCACTCTCAGATACCAGCTCCTCCATCACCCACACACACAACCTGTCCCACTCTCAGATACCAGCTCCTCCATCACCCACACACACAGCCTGTCCCACTCTCAGATACCAGCTCCTCCATCACCCACACACAGCCTGTCCCACTCTCAGATACCAGCTCCTCCATCACCCACACACAGCCTGTCCCACTCTCAGATACCAGCTCCTCCATCACCCACACACAGTCTGTCCCACTCTCAGATACCAGCTCCTCCATCGCCCACACAGCCTGTCCCACTCTCAGATACCAGCTCCTCCATCACCCACACACAGCCTGTCCCACTCTCAGATACCAGCTCCTCCATCACCCACATTCACACAGCCTGTCCCACTCTCAGATACCAGCTCCTCCATCACCCACACACAGCCTGTCCCACTCTCAGATACCAGCTCCTCCATCACCCACACACAGCCTGTCCCACTTTCAGATACCAGCTCCTCCATCGCCCACACACAGCCTGTCCCACTCTCAGATACCAGCTCCTCCATCACCCACACACACAGCCTGTCCCACTCTCAGATACCAGCTCCTCCATCACCCACACACAGCCTGTCCCACTTTCAGATACCAGCTCCTCCATCGCCCACATTCACACAGCCTGTCCCACTCTCAGATACCAGCTCCTCCATCACCCACACACAGCCTGTCCCACTCTCAGATACCAGCTCCTCCATCACCCACACACAGTCTGTCCCACTCTCAGATACCAGCTCCTCCATCACCCACACACAGCCTGTCCCACTCTCAGATACCAGCTCCTCCATCACCCACACACAGCCTGTCCTACTCTCAGATACCAGCTCCTCCATCGCCCACACACAGTCTGTCTCACTCTCAGATACCAGCTCCTCCATCACCCACACACAGCCTGTCCCACTCTCAGATACCAGCTCCTCCATCACCCACATTCACACAGCCTGTCCCACTCTCAGATAGCAGCTCCTCCATCACCCTCACACAGCCTGTCCCACTCTCAGATACCAGCTCCTCCATCACCCACACACAGCCTGTCCCACTCTCAGATACCAGCTCCTCCATCACCCACACAGCCTGTCCCACTCTCAGATACCAGCTCCTCCATCACCCACATTCACACAGCCTGTCCCACTCTCAGATACCAGCTCCTCCATCACCCACACAGCCTGTCCCACTCTCGGATACCAGCTCCTCCATCACCCACACACAGCCTGTCCCACTCTCAGATACCAGCTCCTCCATCACCCACACACACAGCCTGTCCCACTCTCAGATACCAGCTCCTCCATCACCCACACACAGCCTGTCCCACTCTCAGATACCAGCTCCTCCATCACCCACACACAGCCTGTCCCACTCTCAGATACCAGCTCCTCCATCACCCACACACAGCCTGTCCCACTCTCAGATACCAGCTCCTCCATCACCCACACAGTCTGTCCCACTCTCAGATACCAGCTCCTCCATCGCCCACACAGCCTGTCCCACTCTCAGATACCAGCTCCTCCATCACCCACACACAGCCTGTCCCACTCTCAGATACCAGCTCCTCCATCACCCACACACAGCCTGTCCCACTCTCAGATACCAGCTCCTCCATCACCCACACACAGCCTGTCCCACTCTCAGATACCAGCTCCTCCATCACCCACACAGTCTGTCCCACTCTCAGATACCAGCTCCTCCATCGCCCACACAGCCTGTCCCACTCTCAGATACCAGCTCCTCCATCACCCACACAAGCCTGTTCCACTCTCAGATACCAGCTCCTCCATCACCCACACACAGCCTGTCCTACTCTCAGATACCAGCTCCTCCATCGCCCACACACAGTCTGTCCCACTCTCAGATACCAGCTCCTCCATCACCCACATTCACACAGCCTGTCCCACTCTCAGATACCAGCTCCTCCATCACCCACACAGCCTGTCCCACTCTCAGATACCAGCTCCTCCATCACTAACACACAGCCTGTCCCATCTCAGATACCAGCTCCTCCATTACCCTGACACACACAACCTGTCCCACTCTCAGATACCAGCTCCTCCATCACCCACACAAGCCTGTCCCACTCTCAGATACCAGCTGCTCCATCACCCACACACAGCCTGTCCCACTCTCAGATACCAGCTCCTCCATCACCCACATTCACACAGCCTGTCCCACTCTCAGATACCAGCTCCTCCATCACCCACAGCCTGTCCCACTCTCAGATACCAGCTCCTCCATCACCCACACACAGCCTGTCCCACTCTCAGATACCAGCTCCTCCATCACCCACACACACAACCTGTCCCACTCTCAGATACCAGCTCCTCCATCACCCACACACACAGCCTGTCCCACTCTCAGATACCAGCTCCTCCATCGCCCACACACAGCCTGTCCCACTCTCAGATACCAGCTCCTCCATCACCCACACAGCCTGTCCCACTCTCAGATACCAGCTCCTCCATCACCCACACACAGTCTGTCCCACTCTCAGATACCAGCTCCTCCATCGCCCACACACACAGTCTGTCCCACTCTCAGATACCAGCTCCTCCATCGCCCACAGCCTGTCCCACTCTCAGATACCAGCTCCTCCATCACCCACACACAGCCTGTCCCACTCTCAGCTACCAGCTCCTCCATCACCCACATTCACACAACCTGTCCCACTCTCAGATACCAGCTCCTCCATCGCCCACATTCACACAGCCTGTCCCACTCTCAGATATCAGCTCCTCCATCGCCCACATTCACACAGCCTGTCCCACTCTCAGATACCAGCTCCTCCATCGCCCACACAGTCTTTCCCACTCTCAGATACCAGCTCCTCTATCACCCACACACAGCCTGTCCCACTCTCAGATACCAGCTCCTCCATCGCCCACAGTCTTTCCCACTCTCAGATACCAGCTCCTCCATCACCCACACACACAACCTGTCCCACTCTCAGATACCAGCTCCTCCATCACCCACACACAGCCTGTCCCACTCTCAGATACCAGCTCCTCCATCGCCCACACACACACAGCCTGTCCCACTCTCAGATACCAGCTCCTCCATCACCCACACACACAACCTGTCCCACTCTCAGATACCAGCTCTTCCATGAACCTCTCACAGCCTGTCCCACTCTCAGATACCAGCTCCTCCATCAACCTCTCACAGCTTGCCCTGTGTATCACAGTTGTAATGTGCCCTTGACCAGTGCTGGAAGAGGGCAAGTTAGGAGCATCCAGTATTTAATTACCCTTCCTAGACCCTCGACAGATAATAGGACAAAGCGCAGCAGGTGCGACATGATGTATCCACTGAGCCACAACTGAAACAGCAAAGAACAGCAGCAGTGCCTTCCTTCCTGGTTCTTCAAGGTGTTATTTTGTTCATGTGTGGTGTATAAAGTTTCTGTTAGTACATATTTCAAGACTCACAACCTTAAACATTCACTCCCTCCACCACCGGTGCACCGGGGCTGCAGCAACTCGCCAAGGCTTCTTGGACAGCACCCCCCAAACACGCGACCTCTCCCACCTAGAAGGACAAGGGCAGCAGGCGCATGGGAACACCACCACCTCCAAGTTCCCCTCCAAGTCATGCACCATCCTGACTTGGAAGTATATTGGCCGTTCCTTCAGCGTCGCTGGGTCAAAATCCTGGAACTCCCTCCCTAACAGCACTGTGGGAGTACCTTCACCACACAGACTGCAGCAGTTCAAGAAGGCGGCTCACCACCACCTTCTCCAGGGCAGTTCGGGATGGGCAGTAAATGCTGGCCTTGCCAGCGACGCCCCCATCCCATGAACGAATAAAATAAAACAGGCAAAAAGAAATGCTGTGAGAATTTGTGTCACACCGAGCAAGACAACTGTTGCAGTGTAACGGACTCAACCTCGCAGCGTTTGAGGAGATGTGTTCCAGGGACCTTCCCCCATCTTTACAGCAACCGTGCCCCTTTACATCCTGTATTTTTTATTGATGTGGAATGAGTGTTCCTTTAGCTGCATGTGTAGGGAGGCCAGTTAACATGTCGGAAGCTTTGATTTACTCTTTTGCCTGCTGGTCTGTACAGGCTGGACTGGTAATGAGATCCATAGGTCACTGGGCAGCTGACAGTGCATTACAGATGGGCTAGAACTGTAACTCGAGACACACACACAACACATCCACAAGTGACTTACCAGCTTTCACACCGAATGAGAAAGCCTTGGTGATGGAGCACCACAGCAGAGAGGAGCTGTAAACCTCCATCTTTTACGAAGGTCAGGGTTTTATCGACAATGTGTTGACGATGTTAGATACAGCGAGGGAAACACGCCTCACTGTTTTAGCCCCAACGTGGCCCTGGAAGAGATCTGCTAGAATTCATGCCCTGTATCATGGAGCAGAACAGAAAAGAGGAAATTAAAGGAAACCGAGGCCCCGTCTGCCCCCTCAGGTGGACGTAACAGATCCCACGGCAGTATTTCGAAGAAGAGCAGGGCAATTGTCCCTGGTGTCCTGGCCAATATTTATCCATCATCAATTAAACAGATGATCTGGCCATTATCACATTGCTGTTTGTGGGAGCTTGCTGTGTGCAAATTGGCTGCTGCGTTTCCTGCATTACAACAGTGGCTATTCTTCAAAAAGTACTTAATCGGCTGTTAAGCGTTTGGGGATGTCCTGAGGTTAGGTAGGGTGCTATATCAATGCAAGTTCTTTCATTTTATTCAAAAGCCTGCCTTGGTGTGGGGGTGGGTGGGGTGGGGATGGGGAGATGACTGGCTCCTGTTGAAGAGAAGGGCCAATTGTTTTTGTGGGGTTGTTGAGTGCAAATGATTAGGTGCCATAAGAACGAGGGGCGTCAGGTAACTCGCTAACATTTCTCATACATAGTGTTGCTATGGAGGTAATGACCAGGCCTTGGACATTTCCAATTTTTTCTAATCCCTCGTTCATTCTTTGAAGAAATATTTAACTTTATTGCTCTGGCCCATTTGGGAATTCTGTGTTCTGTCCCATTTATGCCATTTTTCCCATTCCACCTCCGTTCCCTATCAGGATTCTGTCAGATTAAAGTGATGCATTTCGGGATGAAGAATGAGAAGAGGCAATATAAACTAAAGCTGCAATTTTAAAGGGGGTGTAGACCTGGGTTATATGTGCACAAATCTTTGAAGGTGGCAGGACAAGTTGATAAAGCTGTTAAAAAAGCATACATTTTCCTTGGCTTTATAAATAGTGGCATAGAGTACAAAACCAAAGAAGTTATGCTAAACCTTTATAAATCACTGGTAAGACCTCAGCTGGAGTATTGTGTCCAATTCTGTGGGCACCGCACTTTTGGAAGGATGTCATAACAACAACAACTTGCATTTAACATCGTAAAACGTCCCAAGGCGCTTCACAGGAGCATTATCAAACAAAATTTGACACTGAGCCATATAAGGAGCTATTAGGACAGGTGAATGAAGGGAGAGGTTAGGAGAAATTGTTTAATGCAGAGGGTTGATAGGACATGGAATAACCGACCAAAAACTGTGGTGGGAGCAGAATCTATAGTCGGTTTTAAAAGAGCACACTTATACGTGCAGTTCTGGTCGCCATATTATGAAAAGGATATAGAGGCACTGGAGAGGGTGCAGTGAAGATTTATAAGGATGATACTGTGGCGGATCGCCACCTAAAACGGGCATAATCCACTCTTCCGTCTGTGGACAAATTTCCAGCACCTTCCCCTTTAAGGCACCTTACCTTTAAGGCAGAAGGGGGCGGGGCCTCAGGTTTTACCCAGAGAATTCTGGGAGTTTTTCCAGAGAATTCTGGGAGCAGCTCTCTCAGCCATTTTGTTTGCCATGCAGTGAATTAAAGTTTTCTTGTTTTCCACATATGGATTCAGCCTCCATTCGTGTTTCGCGGCAGCCTCAACAATACCAGAAATGCGAGGGTATACATATCGGGAAAGGATGAACAGGCTGGGTCTCTTTTCTCTTGAAAAAAGAAGGCTGAGGGGTGACCTAATAGAGGTCTTTAAAATTATGAAAGGTTTTGATAGAGTGGATACAGAGAGAATGTTTCCACTTGTGGGGAAGGCCATTAATATAAGATCGTCACCAAGAAATCCAATAGGGAATTCAGAAGAAACTTCTTTACCCAGAGAGTGGTGAGAATGTGGAACTCGCTACCACAAGGAGTGGTTGAAGCGAATGGTATAGATGCATTTAAGGGGAGGCTGGACAAGCATATGAGGGAGAAGGGAATAGAGGGTTATGCTGATAGATTTAGATGAGGAAAGACGGGAGGAGGCTTGAGTGGAGCATAAACGTCAGCATGGACTGGTTGGGCCGAATATCCTATGTAATATAGTGACTCAGTGGGTTGCACCCTTGCCTCTGAGTCAGAAGGTTGTGGATTCAAGCCCCACTTTAGAAAATTGAGCACAAAAATCCAGGCTGACACTCCAGGGCACTGCTGAGGGAGCATTGCACTGTCAGAGGTGCCGTCTTTCGGATGCGACGTTCAACCAAGGTCCCGTCTGCTCTCTCAGGTGGATGTAAAAGATCCCAGGGCACTATTTCGAAGAAGAGCAGGGGAGTTCTCCCTGGTGTCCTGGCCAATATTTATCCCTCACTCGACATAACAAAAACAGATGATCTGGCCATTATCACATTGCTGTTTGTGGGAGCTTGCTGTGCGCAATTTGGCTGCTGCGTTTCCCACATTACAACAGTGACTCCACTTCAAAAATATACTTCATTGGCTGTAAAGCGCTTTGGGACGCCCTGAGGTCGTGAAAGGCGCTATAGAAATGCAAGTCTTTCTTTTAAAAGACAAAAGGATCCATATTTGAGCAAGAAAGTGGTAAAAAGGTATGGGGAATGGGCCGAGGTGGATGGATCTTTCAGAGAGCTGTCACAGGCCCGATGGGTCAAAATGGGCTCCTCCTGGGCTGTAAGATTCCATGGTTGTATTGGATGGGGCTCAGCACGAGTCACTAGCTAGTGTTCCATCAGATCTCTCCCCACCCTCGCTGAGATTAAAACGCAGGAGAAACCGGCGAACCTTCCCAGTCTGTGTGCCTCAGAGCTGCCGCGGCCGTGTCTTCGTGCACTGAGCTTGCAGCGCTCGCGCCTGATTTATAGCACACCAGACGTGAATTCAGTACAAACACTGCTGTATAATAGGGCCATCTGTCCCATGTTGATTTAGCTCCCTGCCCTGACGCACATCGATACAACATTGGGCGAGAATCCAGTGAGCGATTCGTCTTGGAAACAATCCCAGTGCTGGCAGGGCCTCCGCTGAGTTATGCAAAGAGGTCAGCGGGTCCTCAATTTTATCAGCGCATAAAAAAAAAGATTGCATTCAACAAGCTGTGAAACCAGGGCCTGCCCATGACGGATTTTCCTATCAGTAACATCTGCAGTGTGCCAGCAACAATCAGCAGGCACTCCACCAGCTATTGATCTGCGAGCGATTGTTCCCGGGAGAGTTCGGCAAATCCATTTCGCATTTAATTCCTGCATTTGTAAACATAATGGGGGAGAATTTCGACTTGAGTGAGGAGATAAAACAGGTGGTATCTCATCGACCACCTGTTATCCCGCCTGCCCCATATTCCATTGAAGTCAGTATCAGACGGGACGTAGAATTCCTTGGAATTACATAGAATTCACAGCACAGAAACAGGCCATTTGGCCCATCCGGACCAGCTGTGGCTCAGTGGGCAGCACTCTCTCTCTCCTCTGAGTCAGAAGGTTGTGGGTTCAAATCCCACTCCAGGGAATTGAGCACATAAATCTAGGCTGACACTCCAGTGCAGTACTGAGGGAGTGCTGCACTGTCGGAGGTGCCGTCTTTCAGATGAGGCGTTAAACCGAGGCCCCGTCTGCTCTCTCAGGTCGATGTAAAAGATCCCAGGGCACTATTTCGAAGAGCAGGGGAGTTCTCTCCAGTGTCCTAGCCAATAGTTATCCCTCAATCAACATAACAAAAACAGATTACCTGGTCGTTATCACATTGCTGTTTGTGGGAGCTTGCTGTGCGCAAATTGGCTGCCGCGTTTCCCACATTACAACAGCGACTACACTTCAAAAGTACTTCATTGGCTGTAAAGCGCTTTGAGACGTCTGGTGGTCGTGAAAGGCGCTATAGAAGTGCAAATCTTTCTTTCTTATGCTCCACACAAGCCTCCTCCCACCCCATTTCATCTAAAACTATCAGTATAAACTTCTATTCCTTTCTCACTCATGTACCTATCGAGCTTCTCCCCATGTCCCCTGTGCTATTCACCTCAAACACTCCATGTGGTAGAAAGTTCCATATTCTAACCACTCTCTGGCTTTTGCATCCCCATCCGAGTGGGATTTCAACCCCGTCAAATTTAGTCCTTTTGAAAATATCGTGAGTTGTTCATCTCAGAATAGCACACTGCAGTGTTGCTGTGTGTCGATAAACACACTGCTGTTGTAGAATTGTCTGCTCTGCGTGTGCATGTGGGTTTTGTTTTTGGCCACTGAGAAGAACAATTAGTCAGCAACACTTGTTTGCTTTTTGTTTAACTTCAAGGTGTAAGATAGATTACACTCTAGACACAGAACAGCAGAGTGAATGATTACAGAACCTAATGGAGAGCTTCAGATGGTTAGATGTAGAATACGGGACTCAGATATCCTGCTCCTGTTAGGAAACCCAAGATTGCACTGAGCTTTACAAACCGAAAGGCTCTATCCCAAGTCCCTGCTACTTTTGCTAACCTCACCTGGACTGATGGTTGCTCCAAAGAGACACAGACTGAGATAGGGACACAGAGAGAGACACCGACTGAGATAGGGAGACATGGAGAGACACAGACTGAGATAGGGACACAGAGAGAGACACCGACTGAGATAGGGACACAGAGAGAGACACCGACTGAGATAGGGACACAGTGAGAGACACAGACTGAGATAGGGACACAGAGAGAGACACCGACTGAGATAGGGAGACATGGAGAGACACAGACTGAGATAGAGACACAGAGAGAGACACCGACTGAGATAGGGACACAGTGAGAGACACCGACTGAGATAGAGACACAGAGAGAGACACCGACTGAGATAGACACACAGAGAGTGACACAGACTGAGATAGGGACACAGAGAGAGACACCGACTGAGATAGGGACACAGTGAGAGACACAGACTGAGATAGAGACACAGAGAGAGACACCGACTGAGATAGGGAGACATGGAGAGACACAGACTGAGATAGAGACACAGAGAGAGACACCGACTGAGATAGGGACACAGAGAGAGACACCGACTGAGATAGGGACACAGTGAGAGACACAGACTGAGATAGGGACACAGAGAGAGACACCGACTGAGATAGGGAGACATGGAGAGACACAGACTGAGATAGAGACACAGAGAGAGACACCGACTGAGATAGGGACACAGTGAGAGACACCGACTGAGATAGAGACACAGAGAGAGACACCGACTGAGATAGGGACACAGAGAGAGACACCGACTGAGATAGAGACACAGAGAGAGACACCGACTGAGATAGGGACACAGAGAGACACACAGACTGAGATAGGGACACAGAGAGAGACAGACTGAGATAGAGACACAGGGAGAGACACCGACTGAGAAAGAGACACAGTGAGAGACACAGACTGAGAGAGAGACACCGACTGAGATAGAGACACAGAGAGAGACACCGACTGAGATAGAGACACAGTGAGAGACACAGACTGAGATAGGGACACAGAGAGAGTCACAGACTGAGATAGAGACACAGTGAGAGACACAGACTGAGATAGGGACACAGAGAGAGTCACAGACTGAGAAAGAGACACAGGGAGAGACACAGACTGAGATAGAGACACAGGGAGAGACACAGACTGAGATAGAGACACAGAGAGAGACACAGACTGAGATAGAGACACAGACTGAGATAGAGACACAGACTGAGATAGAGACACAGAGAGAGACACCGACTGAGATAGAGACACAGTGAGAGACACAGACTGAGATAGGGACACAGAGAGAGACACAGACTGAGATAGAGACACAGAGAGAGACGCCGACTGAGATAGAGACACAGTGAGAGACACAGACTGAGATAGGGACACAGATAGAGTCACAGACTGAGAAAGAGACACAGGGAGAGACACAGACTGAGATAGAGACACAGGGAGAGACACAGACTGAGATAGAGACACAGAGAGAGACACCGACTGAGATAGAGACACAGAGAGAGACACAGACTGAGAGAGAGACACAGAGAGAGACACAGACTGAGATAGAGACACAGACTGAGATAGAGACACAGAGAGAGACACAGACTGAGATAGGGACACAGTGAGAGACACAGACTGAGATAGGGACACAGAGAGAGACACAGACTGAGATAGAGACACAGAGAGAGACACCGACTGAGATAGAGACACAGTGAGAGACACCGACTGAGATAGGGACAGTGAGAGACACAGACTGAGATAGGGACACAGAGAGAGACACCGACTGAGATAGGGACACAGTGAGAGACACCGACTGAGATAGAGACACAGAGAGAGACACAGACTGAGATAGAGACACAGAGAGAGACACAGACTGAGATAGAGACACAGAGAGAGACACCGACTGAGATAGAGACACAGACTGAGATAGAGACACAGAGAGAGACACAGACTGAGATAGAGACACAGAGAGAGACACAGACTGAGATAGAGACACAGACTGAGATAGAGACACAGAGAGAGACACAGACTGAGATAGGGACACAGTGAGAGACACAGACTGAGATAGAGACACAGGGAGAGACACCGACTGAGATAGAGACACAGAGAGTGACACAGACTGATATAGAGACACAGAGAGAGACACCGACTGAGATAGGGACACAGTGAGAGACACAGACTGAGATAGAGACACAGAGAGTGACACAGACTGATATAGAGACACAGAGAGAGACACCGACTGAGATAGAGACACAGTGAGAGACACCGACTGAGATAGGGACACAGTGAGAGACACAGACTGAGATAGGGACACAGAGAGAGACACCGACTGAGATAGAGACACAGAGAGTGACACAGACTGATATAGAGACACAGAGAGAGACACCGACTGAGATAGGGACACAGTGAGAGACACCAGGGACACAGTGAGAGACACCGACTGAGATAGAGACACAGAGAGAGACACAGACTGAGATAGAGACACAGAGAGAGACACAGACTGAGATAGAGACACAGAGAGAGACACAGACTGAGATAGAGACACCGAGAGCGACACCGACTGAGATAGAGACACAGTGAGAGACACAGACTGAGATAGGGACACAGTGAGAGACACCGACTGAGATAGAGACACAGAGAGAGACACAGACTGAGATAGAGACACAGACTGAGATAGAGACACAGAGAGAGACACAGACTGAGATAGGGACACAGTGAGAGACACAGACTGAGATAGAGACACAGGGCGAGACACAGACTGATATAGAGACACAGAGAGAGACACCGACTGAGATAGAGACACAGTGAGAGACACCGACTGAGATAGAGACACAGAGAGAGACACAGACTGAGATAGAGACACAGACTGAGATAGAGACACAGAGAGAGACACAGACTGAGATAGAGACACAGAGAGAGACACAGACTGAGATAGAGACACAGTGAGAGACACCGACTGAGATAGGGACACAGTGAGAGACACCGACTGAGATAGGGACACAGAGAGAGACACAGACTGAGATAGAGACACAGACTGAGATAGAGACACAGACTGAGATAGAGACACAGAGAGAGACACCGACTGAGATAGAGACACAGAGAGAGACACAGACTGAGATAGAGACACAGTGAGAGACACAGACTGAGATAGGGACACAGTGAGAGACACCGACTGAGATAGAGACACAGAGAGAGACACAGACTGAGATAGAGACACAGAGAGAGACACCGACTGAGATAGGGACACAGTGAGAGACACCGACTGAGATAGAGACACAGAGAGAGACACAGACTGAGATAGAGACACAGACTGAGATAGAGACACAGACTGAGATAGAGACACAGAGAGAGACACCGACTGAGATAGAGACACAGAGAGAGACACCGACTGAGATAGAGACACAGTGAGAGACACAGACTGAGATAGGGACACAGAGAGAGACACAGACTGAGATAGGGACACAGTGAGAGACACAGACTGAGATAGAGACACAGTGAGAGACACCGACTGAGATAGGGACACAGAGAGTGACACAGACTGATATAGAGACACAGAGAGAGACACCGACTGAGATAGAGACACAGTGAGAGACACCGACTGAGATAGAGACACAGAGAGAGACACAGACTGAGATAGAGACACAGACTGAGATAGAGACACAGACTGAGATAGAGACACAGAGAGAGACACCGACTGAGATAGAGACACAGAGAGAGACACCGACTGAGATAGAGACACAGTGAGAGACACAGACTGAGATAGGGACACAGTGAGAGACACCGACTGAGATAGAGACACAGAGAGAGACACAGACTGAGATAGAGACACAGACTGAGATAGAGACACAGACTGAGATAGAGACACAGAGAGAGACACCGACTGAGATAGAGACACAGTGAGAGACACAGACTGAGATAGGGACACAGAGAGAGACACAGACTGAGATAGAGACACAGAGAGAGACACCGACTGAGATAGAGACACAGTGAGAGACACAGACTGAGATAGGGACACAGAGAGAGACACAGACTGAGATAGAGACACAGAGAGAGACACCGACTGAGATAGAGACACAGAGAGAGACACAGACACAGGGAGAGACACAGACTGAGACACAGACACAGGGAGAGACACAGACTGAGATAGAGACACAGAGAGAGACACAGACACAGGGAGAGACACAGACTGAGATAGGGACACAGAGAGAGACACAGACTGAGATAGAGACACAGAGAGAGACACCGACTGAGATAGAGACACAGAGAGAGACACAGACACAGGGAGAGACACAGACTGAGACACAGACACAGGGAGAGACACAGACTGAGATAGAGACACAGAGAGAGACACAGACTGAGATAGAGACACAGAGAGAGACACCGACTGAGATAGAGACACAGAGAGAGACACAGACACAGGGAGAGACACAGACTGAGATAGAGACACAGAGAGAGACACCGACTGAGATAGAGACACAGTGAGAGACACAGACTGAGATAGGGACAGAGAGAGAGACACAGACTGAGATAGAGACACAGACTGAGATAGGGACACAGTGAGAGACACCGACTGAGATAGAGACACAGACTGAGATAGGGACACAGTGAGAGACACCGACTGAGATAGGGACACAGAGAGAGACACAGACTGAGATAGAGACACTGAGAGAGACACAGACTGAGATAGGGACACAGTGAGAGACACCGACTGAGATAGAGACACAGAGAGACACAGACTGAGATAGAGACACAGAGAGAGACACAGACTGAGATAGAGACACAGAGAGAGAGACACCGACTGAGATAGAGACACAGAGAGAGACACCGACTGAGATAGAGACACAGAGTGAGAGAGAGACTCTGGGCTGGATTTTATCTTGGGGTCGGGTTGGGGTTGTGTAATCCGCATTTCGTGTTTCGCACCCGACTCCAGATTAATGTGGATGCCTGATGCAATTTTCACTTAATTGGGCAATTGAGTTGGAGCATGTGGGAACCCATGAACTAGTTAGTGTTTTCAGTCTGAAAGTCGCCTCTGATGATGTCATCATTGCTGACTGCCTAGTCTCAGAGACTGTTGGTGAGAGAGGACCTGCCTGGCTTTTGATGTGGGTGGACCTGGATGCAAAAATGGGATGGGGGGGGGGGGAGGAGAGAGAGAGAATTTTTTCGCCAAGCAAGTCCTCTCAGGCAGTCTCTGAAGACATTCAATGCAGCAGCATCAGAGGCAACGTTCAGACCTAATACTACTACTACTACCTTCATCACATCTCCGTTGTAATAGTGGACCTGCAGCTGATAGTCAGCTATCCACTTGTGTTCCCGCCAGGTTTCACTGGCGTGTTTCACACCAGGCGTGCTTCACGTCAGAAGAGGGTTAAACTAGCTACAGTGTTTCAAAATGGCATTACAGAGCCAATTTAGAGCTTGTTAAGGGCTTTAATGGCCTCTCCCGCCTCTTGAAGGTGGGACGGAGTCGGGAACCCCGCGCCTGATTATGTCAAAATTGCGTGGAGGCGGGATGGAGTCGGGATGGGGTCGGAAACCCCAACCCCGCAAATTTAACCCCCCACACGCCTCCGAACCCGACTCCATGGGTCATTCAAAATCCAGCCCACAGTGAGAGTCACAGACTGAGATAGAGACAGAGGGAGAGAGACACAGACTGAGATAGAGGCACAGTGAGAGTCACAGACTGAGATAGGGACACAGAGAGAGACACCGACTGAGATAGGGACACAGAGAGAGACACAGACTGAGATAGAGACACAGAGAGAGAGACAGACTGAGATAGAGACACAGAGAGAGACACCGACTGAGATAGAGACACAGACTGAGATAGAGACACAGTGAGAGACACAGACTGAGATAGAGACACAGAGAGAGACACAGACTGAGATAGAGACACAGAGAGAGAGACACAGACTGAGATAGAGACACAGACTGAGATAGGGACACAGTGAGAGACACAGACTGAGATAGAGACACAGAGAGACACCGACTGAGATAGAGACACAGTGAGAGACAAAGACTGAGATAGAGACACAGTGAGAGACACAGACTGAGATAAAGACACAGTGAGAGACACAGACTGAGATAGAGACACAGAGAGAGACACAGACTGAGATAGGGACACAGAGAGAGACACAGACTGAGATAGAGACACAGAGAGAGACACAGACTGAGATAGGGACACAGAGAGAGACACAGACTGAGATAGAGACACAGACTGAGATAGAGACACAGACTGAGATAGAGACACAGAGAGAGACACAGACTGAGATAGAGACACAGAGAGAGAGACAGACTGAGATAGAGACACAGAGAGAGACACAGACTGAGATAGGGACACAGAGAGAGACACCGACTGAGATAGAGACACAGAGAGAGACACAGACTGAGATAGAGACACAGACTGAGATAGAGACACAGACTGAGATAGGGACACAGACTGAGATAGAGACACAGAGAGAGACACCGACTGAGATAGAGACAGAGTGAGACACAGACTGAGATAGAGACACAGAGAGAGACACAGACTGAGATAGAGACAGAGTGAGACACAGACTGAGATAGAGACACAGAGAGAGACACAGACTGAGATAGAGACACAGACTGAGATAGAGACACAGACTGAGATAGGGACACAGACTGAGATAGAGACACAGAGAGAGACACCGACTGAGATAGAGACAGAGTGAGACACAGACTGAGATAGAGACACAGAGAGAGACACAGACTGAGATAGAGACAGAGTGAGACACAGACTGAGATAGAGACACAGAGAGAGACACAGACTGAGATAGAGACACAGAGAGAGACACAGACTGAGATAGAGACACAGACTGAGATAGGGACACAGAGAGAGACACCGACTGAGATAGAGACAGAGTGAGACACAGACTGAGATAGAGACACAGAGAGAGACACAGACTGAGATAGAGACACAGTGAGAGACACAGACTGAGATAGAGATACAGAGAGAGACACCGACTGAGATAGAGACACAGAGAGAGACACAGACTGATATAGAGACACAGTGAGAGACACAGACTGAGATAGAGACACAGAGAGAGACACAGACTGAGATAGAGACACAGAGAGAGACACAGACTGAGATAGGGACACAGAGAGAGACACCGACTGAGATAGAGACACAGAGAGAGACACAGACTGAGATAGAGACACAGACTGAGATAGGGACACAGAGAGAGACACAGACTGAGATAGAGACACAGAGAGAGACACCGACTGAGATAGAGACACAGGGAGAGACACAGACTGAGATAGAGACACAGAGAGAGACACAGACTGAGATAGAGACACAGACTGAGATAGAGACAGGGAGAGAGTTACAGACTGAGATAGAGACACAGAGAGAGACACAGACTGAGATAGAGACAGAGGGAGAGAGACACAGACTGAGATAGAGACACAGGGAGAGACACAGACTGAGATAGAGACAGAGGGAGAGAGACACAGACTGAGATAGAGACACAGTGAGAGAGGCAGAATGTGTGATAGGGTCATGGAGGGAGAGAGGCAAAGAGTGTGATAGAGACACAGAGAAAGAGGTAGAGTGTGTGATAAGGATAGAGAGAGAGAGAGGCAGAGAGTGTGATAGAGACTCGGAGAGAGAGGCAGAGTGTGTGATAGGGACATGGAGGGAGAGAGGCAGAGAGTGTGATAGGGACAGAGAGAGAGAGAGGCAGAGAGTGTGATAGGGACAGAGAGAGAGGCAGAGAGTGTGATAGGGACAGAGAGAGAGAGAGGCAGAGTGTGATAGGGACACGGAGAGAAGGAGGCAGAGAGTGTGATAGGGACACAGAGAGAGAGAGAGGCAGAGAGTGTGATAGGGACAGGGAGAGAGAGAGGCAGAGAGTGTGATAGGGACAGAGAGAGAGAGGCAGAGAGTGTGATAGGGACAGAGAGAGAGAGGCAGAGAGTGTGATAGGGACAGAGAGAGAGAGAGGCAGAGAGTGTGATAGGGACACTGGGGGATAGAGAGGCAGAGAGTGTGATAGGGACACTGGGGGAGAGAGAGGCAGAGAGTGTGATAGGGACACAGAGAGAGAGAGGCAGAGAGTGTGATAGGGACACGGAGAGAAGGAGGCAGCGAGTGTGATAGGGACACGGAGAGAAGGAGGCAGAGAGTGTGATAGGGATACTGGGGGAGAGAGAGGCAGAGAGTGTGATAGGGACACGGAGAGAGAGAGGCAGAGAGTGTGATAGGGACACGGAGAGAGAGAGGCAGAGTGTGATAGGGACACTGAGGGAGAGAGAGGCAGAGAGTGTGATAGGGACACTGGGGGAGAGAAGGAGGCAGAGAGTGTGATAGGGACACGGAGAGAGAGAGGCAGAATGTGATAGGGACACAGAGAGAGAGAGGCAGAGAGTGTGATAGGGACACGGAGAGAAGGAGGCAGAGAGTGTGATAGGGACACGGAGAGAAGGAGGCAGAGAGTGTGATAGGGATACTGGGGGAGAGAGAGGCAGAGAGTGTGATAGGGACACGGAGAGAGAGAGGCAGAGAGTGTGATAGGGACACGGAGAGAGAGAGGCAGAGTGTGATAGGGACACTGAGGGAGAGAGAGGCAGAGAGTGTGATAGGGACACTGGGGGAGAGAAGGAGGCAGAGAGTGTGATAGGGACACGGAGAGAGAGAGGCAGAATGTGATAGGGACAGAGAGAGAGAGGCAGAGAGTGTGATAGGGACAGAGAGAGGCAGAGAGTGTGATAGGGACACGGAGAGAGAGAGGCAGAGAGTGTGATAGGGACAGAGAGAGAGAGGCAGAGAGTGTGATAGGGACAGAGAGAGAGAGGCAGAGAGTGTGATAGGGACACTGAGGAGAGAGGCAGAGAGTGTGATAGGGACAGAGAGAGAGGCAGAGAGTGTGATAGGGACACGGAGAGAGGGGCAGAGAGTGTGATAGGGACACGGAGAGAGGGGCAGAGAGTGTGATAGGGACAGAGAGAGAGAGGCAGAGAGTGTGATAGGGACAGAGAGAGAGAGGCAGAGTGTGATAGGGACATGGAGAGAGAGAGGCAGAGAGTGTGATAGGGACACGGAGAGAGAGAGGCAGAGAGTGTGATAGGGACACGGAGAGAGAGAGGCAGAGAGTGTGATAGGGACACGGAGAGAGAGAGGCAGAGTGTGTGATAGGGACAGAGAGAGAGAGAGGTAGAGTGTGTGATAGGGACACGGAGAGAGAGGCAGACAGTGTGATAGGGACAGAGAGAGAGAGAGGCAGAGTGTGTGATAGGGACAGAGAGAGAGAGGCAGAGAGTGTGATAGGGACACTGGGGAGAGAGAGAGGCAGAGAGTGTGATAGGGACAGAGAGAGAGAGGCAGAGTGTGTGATAGGGACAGAGAGAGAGAGGCAGAGAGTGTGATAGGGACACTGAGAGAGAGAGGCAGAGTGTGATAGGGACACTGGGGGAGAGGCAGAGAGTGTGATAGGGACAGAGAGAGAGGCAGAGTGTGATAGGGACAGAGAGAGAGAGAGGCAGAGAGTGTGATAGGGACAGAGAGAGAGAGGCAGAGAGTGTGATAGGGACAGAGAGAGAGAGGCAGAGAGTGTGATAGGGACAGAGAGAGAGAGAGGCAGAGAGTGTGATAGGGACAGAGAGAGAGAGGCAGAGAGTGTGATAGGGACAGAGAGAGAGAGGCAGAGAGTGTGATAGGGACAGAGAGAGAGAGAGGCAGAGAGTGTGATAGGGACACTGGGGGAGAGAGAGGCAGAGAGTGTGATAGGGACACTGGGGGAGAGAGAGGCAGAGAGTGTGATAGGGACAGAGAGAGAGAGAGAGGCAGAGAGTGTGATTGGGACCTGGAGAGAGAGAGGCAGAGTGCGACAGGGACAGCGAGAGAGAGAGGCAGAGAGTGTGATTGGGACCTGGAGAGAGAGAGGCAGAGTGTGATAGGGACAGCGAGAGAGAGAGGCAGAGAGTGTGATAGGGACACTGAGAGAGAGAGGCAGAGAGTGTGATAGGGACAGAGAGAGAGAGGCAGAGAGTGTGATAGGGACACGGAGAGAGAGAGAGGCAGAGAGTGTGATAGGGACACGGAGAGAGAGAGAGGCAGAGATTGTGATAGGGACACGGAGAGACAGGCAGAGAGTGTGATAGGGACACTGAGAGAGAGAGAGGCAGAGAGTGTGATAGGGACAGAGAGAGAGAGGCAGAGAGTGTGATAGGGACAGAGAGAGAGAGGCAGAGAGTGTGATAGGGACAGAGAGAGAGAGGCAGAGAGTGTGATAGGGACACTGGGGGAGAGAGAGGCAGAGAGTGTGATTGGGACCCGGAGAGAGAGAGGCAGAGAGTGTATTAGGGACAGAGAGAGAGGCAGAGAGTGTGATAGGGACACTGGGGGAGAGAGAGGCAGAGAGTGTGATAGGGACACAGAGAGAGAGAGAGGCAGAGAGTGTGATAGGGACAGAGAGAGAGAGGCAGAGAGTGTGATAGGGACACTGGGGGAGAGAGAGGCAGAGAGTGTGATAGGGACACTGGGGGAGAGAGAGAGGCAGAGAGTGTGATAGGGACAGAGAGAGAGAGGCAGAGTGTGTGATAGGGACAGAGAGCGAGGCAGAGAGCCAGAATGGAACATGCGGGCGCAAGGCACAGGTGGGAGATAAGGAGGTGACAAGAGGAAGCCAAAACTAGAGAAATATTGCAGGATTCAGAGAGCGGAGAGAGGCACAGGTGAGTGACTGAAGGTATCATAAAGGAGTCTCGAGAGAATCCCCAGGGTGTGAGAGACAAGAGAGAGGAGCACCAGGTTTAGAAAGTCTGATACTTGCTGGGACAGTGCATCCTACACCATAGGATTTAGAAATATCACAGGCTGTCAGCTAGAAGATTCTCTGTTACACCCATCCTTATTATAAGGCTCTCAGTTACAACACTCTCTCTGTTCTCCTTCCTTCATTACCAGCTTCTGACATGTAAAAGTTTCTCTATTAACCCCCTGTTTTCACTGTGCGTCTGCCACTTACAACAATCTAAATATTCCGCAGATCATCAATAGAGAATTGAGAATAATCTGACTTGATTCTATCTCCTTGAGCACTACAGAAACACACTGTGGCACTGAACCGTAAAGAATATCGCCGCTCATGTCTGAGTTTTATTTCAATTGAGTTTGCAGGCTGAATTTCCAAGTCCCCGGATACAGTTGCAAAGAATGTTTTACGATGTATTTACTGGGCGTGGGTAGGTTTGAAGTGCAGTGATTGTTTATGTGCACACAGCCCTGCGGTATTTCAGCATCTGAATCGGAACTAATTACATTGCTGATATTTCAAGAGATGAATGTCGTCGCAAAGTAATGGAGGAAAATAACTGTAATGAAGGAGGAAGAATGATTTTTTTTTCCCCCCAGCTGCCTTGTTCTGGCCGTTTGCACATCTGTATTTTCCACCCGTGTAGCATTAACCTGACAAAGCTAAACACCACTGCATCAATCAATCTGGGAAAGGTAGAAAGGGCTCCGATTTGAAAGCATTTCCTTTTCCTTAATTAAATGCACACAAATTCCAGCCAAAGGTTTCAGCCCCCTAATCCGTTTCCCCAAATCCAGAGCACCATCTCCCACCTCCTCCAATCCATCATTGGATGGCAAACTTTCAACCTTAAAACTCAAGTTCTTTGGAGCTCTCTCCTATGAGGACAGATTGAGTAGACTAGGCCTATATTCCCTAGCGTTTAGAAGAATGAGAGGTGATCTCATTGAAACATACAAAATTCTTACAGGGTGTGACAAGGTAGATGCAGGGAGGATGTTTCCCCTGGCTGGAGAGTCTAGAACCAGGGGTCGCAGTCTCAGAATAATGGGTTGGCCATTTAGGACTGAGATGAGGAGAAATTTCTTCACTCAGAGGGTGGTGAATCTTTGGAATTCTCTACCGCAGAGGGCTATAGAGGTTCAGTCGTTGAGTATATTCAAGACAGAGATCGATAGATTTTTGGATATTAGGGGAATCAAGGGATATGGGGATAGCGCAGGAAAGTGGAGATGAGGTCGAAGATCAGCCATGGCGGAGCAGGCTCGAAGGGCCGAATGGCCTACTCCTGCTCCTATTCCTTATGTTCTCCCAAAACTAACTCACCATGCTCCCTCTCTATTGTCCCTCAAAAGCTCCCTTAAAATGTATATCTTTTCCCTGTACCTTCAGTTACCCCCACCCTCACTCGCTTCCTGCTTGATATCTTTGCCCATGCCTTCAGTTCCAGTCCAGACTCGTGCTTAACTCATGTGTGTGCTGATCCCACGTGTACGCTGGGGCCTTCCTTCGGACCAAGCCCTGGACTGGACTGATCGCACCGTGAAGCGGTGAGACTTTTCCGAACCCCCCCCTTTCGCCGCACACCCCCGCCGTCCTTGCCAATAAGGTGATTGCTAACACACCCGGCGGAGGAGCCGGCCAAGGTGTCGCGGTGCCAGCAGAGCACGAGCCTTTAACCCGGGGGCGATGCCGTGCGGGTTGACTCCTGCTGATGGAGGTCCAGGCCCAATTACCCGGCAAAGGGCAAAGGATCGCGTTCACCAGCAATGTTTACTGGTTAGACAGCACGATGAAAGGAACACAAGGTGGGGAGGCGGTACAAGGGAGACTCTCGAGCTTATTAAATGATGTTGTTCACAGGTTGCAAACTCCCTCCAACTGTCCTCAACCAACACTTGAGGACACCCTTCAGCCAATTGCATTTCAGTATTCAGCAAAGTGCTATTAAAACCATCTGAGTGCTGAATTAGCATGGGGGCTACAGGATTATGCATATTATATGCATAATAGGACTTCTCCACAAGTGCCTATTTGTCAGCATCTAATGCTGTGTAATTAGCATGTCAGTTTCTCCGGAATGGACCCGATTAACCCTTAATATCCTGAAACATTACCGAGATCTAGAGCCACCGTTTCGAGATGGATTCAGGGCGACGGTGGCAGCGCTCTCGCCTCTGCGTCCGAAGGTCGTGGGTTCAAGTCCCACTCCAGGGCCTTGAGTACAAAATCTAGGCTGACACTCCCAGTGCAGTGCTGAGAGAGCGCTGCACTGTCGGAGGTGCCGTCTTTCGGATGAGACGTTAAACCGAGGCCCCGTCTGCCCTCTCAGGTGGACGTAAAAGATCCCATGGCACTATTTCGATGAGCAGGGGAGTTCTGGCCAATATTTATCCCTCAACCAACATCACTAAAACAGATGATCTGCTTGGCCCTGATGTTTACTGAGGCGGGATTTCCAAGCCGCGGGGGGAGTTCTGGTGAACGCTGTGGCGTTTTAACTCCACCGCGGGCATGGTTTTTCTTTTTAACAGGTTCCCCGCCCGTAAGCCAGCCTTATTGACAGGCTTGGTTCCCTGTCGGACGGGGAACATTGCTGAAGAGGTCGCAGCCCAGAAGCAAGTAGGTTTCCTGCTCCTCGGGATAGAGATCGCGAGGGGGCAGAAGGGTACAAACGTGGTTTGGAGGGTTGGGCGGTGATCGCCGGGATTCGGAGAGAGGTCAGAGGGAGTAAGTAATTGGGGGCGGGGAGTCCAATCGGGGTGGGGGAATCTGATGGTGGGGAGGAGGTCCGATTGCGTGGACTGGGGAACAGGTTTGCTTGGGGGGCCGGGGGAAGCACTGTTGCTCCTCCTGGCCCACAAGCAGTGCTGGAAAAGCACTTCCCTCTTCCATGCAGCAGCCCTTCAAATATTTATATGAGCGAACCCCCTCCTGGGAGCCAGTTGGTCGCCTGCCCCTGTGTCCCACCTCTGTTAAAACCAGAAGTGGGCGGGTTCGAAGTGGGTTGGGTTCGGGTTTGAGATTTTTTTATATTTTAAGATCCCACCCGACCCAAACCCACCCGTTTTACGCCCATTGTCTCATTGCTGCCGCGTTTCCTACATTACAACAGTGACTACACAAAAGTAAATCATTTCGGGACATCCTGTGGTTGTGAAAGGCGCGATATAAATGCTTTTACTTTATGAGACGGGGAGGCTCCACTGGTCAGACACCCCATCAGGGGAGAGGGATAAACCCGGCAGCTAAAAGAAAAAGAAAGACTTGCATTTCTACAGCGCCTTTCACAACCACCGGCCGTCTCAAAGCGCTTTACAGCCAATGAAGTACACTGTTGTAATGTAGGAAACGCAGCAGACAATTTGCGTACAGCAAGGTCCCACAAACAGCAATGTGATAATGACCAGATCATCTGTTTTTGTCATGTTGGTTGAGGGATAAATATTGGCCAGGACACCGGGGAGAACTCCCCTGCTCTTCTTCGAAATAGTGCCATGGGATCTTTTACGTCCACCTGAGAGTTCAGACGGGGCCTCGGTTTAACGTCTCATCCGAAAGACGGCACCTCCGACAGTGCAGCACTCCCTCAGCACTGCGCTGGAGTGTCAGCCTAGATTTTTGTGCTCAAGCCCCTGGAGTGGGACTTGAACCCACAACCTTCTGACTCAGAGGTGAGGGTGCTACCCACTGAGCCACAGCTGACTACAGGCCAGTCAGCCGAACGTCGGTGGTGGGGAAACTTTTAGAAACATTAATCATGGACAAACATTAATTGGCACTTGGAAAAATATGGATTAATAAATGAAAGCCGACATGGATTTGTTAAAAGCAAATCATGTTTGACTAACTTAAGATTGAGTTCTTTGATGAAGTAACGGAGAGGGTTGATGAGGGTAGTGTGGTTGATGTGTACATGAACTTTCAAAAGTCATTTAATAAGGTGCCACATAATAGACTTGTAAGTAAAATTGAAGCCCATGGGATTAAAGGGGCAGTGGCAGCGTGGATACAGAATTGGCTAAGAGACAGAAAGCAGAGAGTAGTGGTGAAGGGTTGTTTTTCAGACTGGAGGGAAGTATACAGTGGTGTTCTCCGGGGGTCAGTATTAGGACCACTGTTCTTTCTGATATATATTAATGACCTAGACTTGGGGGTACAGGGCACAATTTCAAAGTTTGCAAATGATACGAAACTCTGAAATGTAGTAAACAGTGAGGAGGATTCTAATTCTGCCCTCTTGAGCATCCCTGGTTTCAATTGCTCAACCATTGGTGGTCGTGCCTTCTGTTGCCTGGGCCCTAAGCTCTGGAAATTCCCTGCCTAAACCTCTCCGCCTCTCTATCCTCCTTTAAGACGCTCCTTAAAACCTACCTCTTTGACCAAGCTTTTGGTCACCCACCTGCCTTAATTTCTCAATTTTTTTTTGTCTTATAATACTCCTGTGAAGCGCCTTGGGACGTTTTACTATGTTAAAGGCACTATATAAATACAAGTTGTTGTTGTTGAGGACAGTAACAGACTTCAGAAGGACACAGGCAGACTGGTGAAATGGGCAAACACATGGCAGATGAAATTTAACACAGAGGTGTGAAGCAATTCATTTTGGTAGGAAGAATGAGGAGAGGCAATGTAAATTAAATGGTACAATTTTAAAGAGGGTGCAGGAACAGAGAGACCTGGGGGTTTACGTACACAAGTCTTTGAAGGTGGCAGGACAAGTTGAGAAGGCTGTTAAAAAGGAATACAGGATCCTTGGCTTTATTAATAGAGGCACAGAGTACAAAAGCAAGGAACTTAGGCTAAACCTTTATAAAACACTGGTTAGGCCTCAGCTGGAGTATTGTGTTCAGTTCTGGGCACCACACTTTAGGAAGGATGTCAAGGCTTTGGAGAGGGTGCGGAGGAGATTTACTAGAACGGTAGCAGGGATGAAAGACTTCAGTTATCTGGAGAGACTGGAGAAATTGGGGTTTAGAGCAGAGAAGGTTAATGGGAGATTTGATAGAAGTGTTCAAAATCATGAAGAGTTTTGATAGAGTAAATAAGGAGAAACTGTTTCCAGTGGCAGGAGGGTCGGTAACCAGAGGACACAGATTGAAGGCAACTGGCTAAAGAACCAAAGGCGACATGAGGAGGATTTTTTTCATGCAGCGAGTTATAATGGTCTGGAACGCACTGAAAGGACGGTGGAAGCAGATACATTAATAGCTATTAAAATAATTACTTGAAGTGGAAAAATTTGCAGGGCTATGGGAAAAAATGGGACAAATAGCTTTTTCAAAGAGGTAGCAGAGGCACGATGGCCTCCTTCTGTGCTGTATCATTCTATGATTTGCCTCCGCATGCAAATCTATTTCAATGAAGCAGTGCTGCATTGGCTGGATGTCCCTCCTTGACCTCCAGTGACCCACATGAAAAGGTCAATGCCTGTAAAAAAGAGGCATTACTGGTTGCTAGGCAGCAGTCGACAGGCCGTTAAAGACCATCTATTGAGGATTTATGGACTGTTATATCATTGCTGCTCAATACGGATTGTCCTGTCATTGTTTGTAGCTCAACCTTGCTGATAGCTTCAGCGTTGACCCTGGGCCTGCGTATCTTCATTGGATTTCCTCGCAAGCCATTCAGGCATGGGAAATGTGCCGCAGGGATGCCAGGTGCATTCTGCATGATAGGAAGCGTCTGGCACAGACCCCTAGGTAACTGCGTCTTTGTGTCCGTCGGCCTAGTTGGTCTTATCTGAACCCCATGACTCGCCAGTGCCTGAAAAGGCTGCGCTTCCCTCATTAGGCAATAACTGAGCTGTGTCCACTAATTACCCCAGATCTGGAGACCCCCCCTGTACAGGGACTTGTACTAGAGGGGTTCGGTACTTAACATGGTTCGGTACCAACAGGATCAGCACGAACCAGGATCAGCAATCACGGGGATCTGTACTGACATGGATAAATATTAAAAGTAACTCGTGCTAACATGAATGAGTACTGTATTAACAGGGATCAGTACTAATGGAAATCAGTACTCTCAATGCATAACACTAAAAGGATCAGTAGTATTAGTGACTGGAAATCATGCTAACAGGATCAGTACTAACAGCAATCAGTGCTAACAGAAATCAGTACTCTCATGGTGCAATACTAACAGAATCAAGACTACTAGTCAGTATTAACACAAATCAGTATTAACAGGGATCGGCATTAACAGGGATGAGTATTAACAGGGATGAGTACTGTCAGTATACAGCACTAACAAGGTGTATAATTGTGGGGCTCAGTGATGTTGGGGACCAGGGTTCATGGGGATCAGCACTGTGGGAGGACGCTTTGTAGATGGTATATATTTTTTTTATTCATTCATGGGATGTGGGCGTCGCTGGCAAGGCCAGCATTTATTGCCCATCCCTAGTTGCCCTTGAGAAGGTGGTGGTGAGCTGCAGTCCATGTGGTGAAGGTACTCCCACAGTGCTGCTAGGGAGGGAGTGCCAGGATTTTGACCCAGTGATGATGAAGGAACGGCGATATATTTCCAAGTCAGGATGGTGTGTGACTTGGAGGGGAATTTGGAGGTGGCGGTGTTCCCATGCACCTGCTGTCCTTTTTCTTCTAGGTGGTGGAGGTCGCGGGTTTTATAGAACAATAGTCTTGCGAGGGGAGCCTCTCAGCACAGGAGATGTGTTGGGGGCTAATGTGGACGGACATATTCTTCTCCTCTTCACGATAGTTTCCTGTGTTAACCATCGTGCCCCTTCCCACAGGGCGGGTAGGGGACCAGTTGCAAAAAGTTGTTTGCCAACGGTACCCAGCAACCAGCTGCCAGGAAGAGTCCTGTGTGCGTATCACTCAGCCGTTGTCTCACCATCGCTTCTCGCATCTGCCCGCCCTCCCCCATCCCCTCACTAATGATCCGGCTGAGAGATCGGAAGATTCAGAGGCCCGCACCTCTGTGAAGGGATTATCCTCAGAGAGCCTGCCTCATCTACTCAGTGCTGTTTATGGGGAGGGAGCGGATGAGCGGAGTGTGGTGTGGCGGGGGGGGTGGAGGGAGGTAAGATTTACCTCCAGGAGTGCCTCATTCTGTCAGCGAGCAGATGGTGCTAGCTGGCATAAGGTACCTCAGACACTAGGAATGCCTTCACAGCAGCCTGCCTCCTGTGACAAGCACAAGTCATATTTACATTCGAAACCCGCCCACGCTTCAGCCCTAATGCTCATTTTGTTAACTTGAAAAAGCCATTATGTAATAAAATATCCCTCGCAGGAAATTTAATTTGCAAAACTCGACACGTAGCATCAATAGTTCTCAGCTGGCGAGTTCCTGCAGCGCAGTGCAGGTACTGCGTGAAAGCAGGAACTCGACATGAGACACTTTAACCCAGTGTTTGTTTACTCTCCCGATTCCCTGCTGCGTACAAACCTCGCGCCAGGGAGCCTGCCGAGGCCCTTTGCTAACGGGCTCATGGCCGCCCGATTGAGAGGAGGATGCTCGAAGGTTTTCAAATCCTTGCTCAGTTTTACAGCAAAAATGTGAGGTTCTGCATTCCCTCCCCCTCCCACTGACAATATCATCGCCTGAATCTCAGCCTGTGACACTCTGCAGTGGAGCAGCCCATTTCAAAAGATGGACGAGGCAACATTTCATCTCCAGCTTGTTGGGCCTGGGGGTTAATGGGTCGGTGACGCTCTCACAATGGGGTCAGTGTCCTTACTGTCCCGCTGACCCCGACGCCATTTTGAATGGGGCCTCCTGCTGGTCACCCAGGGTTGCTAATTCTGATTGGAGGCATTCCTGGAGGTTTGATCATGACATTCTGACCACGTGACATTCTGACCATGTGACATCTGATCACATGACTTCTACAAATGTTATTGTATTTCCCTTATAAAGGTTCGGTCCCCTTGTAGTTGAGTATTTTTGCTTGTGGTTTCATGCCATTCACCTTTGAAATGATGTTGGACTCGACTTCAACAGCCACATGTGGTGAAGTATCTCACGGTCTAATAGCCCTCAGTTCAACAACCTTCTTCCTCTCTTCCCCCTTGGTTCTTCCAGTGAGCATCCTTGGTCTCCATTCCCCTTATTCCCCATTCACCCACCAGTGGAAATAATCTTTCACTATTTACCCACAGTAATGTTTCCGAGTTTCACTCGGCCCTTTACTGGCTGCTCCTCCCTCACTGCCGCTCCCACTCAGCATGTTGTTGTTGCTGCTGCTGCTCCCGGCTCTGCAGGAAATGCTAGTCCCCATGTGCACCCCCACCCCTCTCCCCCATTCGCCTGAGCCCCATTCCCCTTCTCTCCCCCAACCTCCCATCCCCATATTCCCCATCTCCAGTCTCCTTCTGTCACCAAGATCCCATTCCCCAGTCCACTTCTCTCCCCTGAGCCCCCATTCCCCAGTCTCCCTCTTCCCCCCCCAAGCCCCCATTCTCTCCCGAGCCCCCATTCCCCCTCTTCCCCCCCCCGAGCCCCCATTCCCCAGTCTCCCTCTTCCCCCCCCCGAGCCCCCATTCCCCAGTCTCCCTCTTCCCCCCCCGAGCCCCCATTCCCCAGTCTCCCTCTTCCCCCCCCGAGCCCCCATTCCCCAGTCTCCCTCTTCCCCCCCCCCGAGCCCCCATTCCCCAGTCTCCCTCTTCCCCCCCCGAGCCCCCATTCCCTAGTCTCCCTCTTCCCCCCCCCCCCGAGCCCCCATTCCCCCTCTTACCCCACCCCGAGCCCCCATTCCCCAGTCTCCCTCTTCCCCCCCGAGCCCCCCATTCTCCCTCTCCCCCCCCCAGCCCCCCTCTTCCCCCCCCGAGCCCCCATTCCCCAGTCTCCCTCTTCCCCCCCACCGAGCCCCCATTCCCGTCTCCCTCTTCCCCCTCCCCGAGCCCCCATTCCCGTCTCCCTCTTCCCCCCCCAAGCCCCCATTCCCTAGTCTCCCTCTTCCCCCCCCCGAGCCCCCATTCCCTAGTCTCCCTCTTCCCCCCCCCCCCCCGAGCCCCCATTCACCAGTCTCCCTCTTACCTCACCCCGAGCCCCCATTCCCCAGTCTCCCTCTTCCCCCCCGAGCCCCCATTCTCCCTCTCCCCCCCCAGCCCCCATTCTCCCTCTCCCCCCCCAGCCCCCATTCCCCAGTCTCCCGAGCACCCCCCCCCCGAGCCCCCATTCCCCAGTCTCCCTCTCCCCCATGCCGAGCCCCCATTCCCCAGTCTCCCCCTTCCCCCCCCCGAGCCCCCATTCCCCAGTCTCCCCCTTCCCCCCCCGAGCCCCCATTCCCCAGTCTCCCTCTTCCCCCGCCGAGCCCCCATTCCCCAGTCTCCCTCTTTCCCCCCCCGAGCCCCCATTCCCCAGTCTCCCTCTTCCCCCCAAGCCCCCATTCCCCAGTCTCCCTCTTCCCCCCAAGCCCCAGTCTCCCTCTTCCCCCCCCCCGAGCCCCCATTCCCTAGTCTCCCTTCCCCCCCCCGAGCCCCCATTCCCCAGTCTCCCTCTTCCCCCCCCCGAGCCCCCATTCCCCAGTCTCCCTCTTCCCCCCCCCGAGCCCCCATTCCCCAGTCTCCCTCTTCCCCCCAAGCCCCCATTCCCCAGTCTCCCTCTTCCCTTCCAAGCCCCCATTCCCCCTCTTCCCACCAAACCCCCAGTTTCTCTTCCCCCGAGCCTTCACTTCCCTCTAGCTAGCCCCCATTCCCCAGTCTCCCCGACTCCCAGTCTCTCTCTGCCCCACTCGAGCCCCCTTCAATTTCAGACCACCCCCAACTGCTGATCCCCCGACTCCCGAGACCTCCGATTGCTGAGACCCTCGATTTCTGGGAACCCCGGTTTCTGGGACCCCCGATTGCCGAGACCCCCCGGTTGTTGAGACCCCCCGGTTTCTGTTTCTGGGACCCGATTGTTGGGACCCCCGATTTCTGGGACCCTCGATTGCTGAGACCCCCAGTTTCTGTTTCTGGGACCCCAGGTTTCTGTTTCTGGGACCCGATTGTTGGGACCCCCGATTTCTGGGACCCTCGATTGCTGAGACCCCCGGTTTCTGTTTCTGGGACCCGATTGTTGGGACCCCCGATTTCTGGGACCCTCGATTGCTGAGACCCCCAGTTTCTGTTTCTGGGACCCCAGGTTTCTGTTTCTGGGACCCGATTGTTGGGACCCCCGATTTCTGGGACCCTCGATTGCTGAGACCCCCGGTTTCTGTTTCTGGGACCCGATTGCTGGGACCCCCGATTTCTGGGACCCTCGATTGCTGAGACCCCCAGTTTCTGTTTCTGGGACCCCAGGTTTCTGGGACCCTCGATTGCTGAGACCCCCGGTTTCTGTTTCTGGGACCCCCGGTTTCTGGGACCCTCGATTGCCGAGACCCCCGATTTCTGGGACCCTCGATTGCCGAGACCCCCGGTTTCTGTTTCTGGGACCCCCGGTTTCTGGGACCCTCGATTGCCGAGACCCCCGGTTTCTGGGACCCCCGGTTGCCGAGACCCCCGGTTTCTGGGACCCCCCGGTTGCCGAGACCCCCGGTTTCTGGGACCCCCGGTTGCCGACACTCCAGCTGCCTCCCGACTGCGCGTCACGCGGTCTTGGCTCTGCGGGTGACGTCACCGCGCCAGGGGCGGGGCTGGCACTGTGGCGGGAAGTTTAAACGGATGATCTCCCGCACGAGCTCCAGGAGGCGGCGGCGGACGGGGGAGGAACCCACCGATTCCGGCCAAATCCGGATCACTCCGGGAAGGCTTGGAAACGCTTTGTCACAGCCTGCCTGTTTCAGGCGGCAGCCTCCGTTTTAATAAATGCAAATTAGAGTCTTTGGACCCCGACCGCCAATTTGGGTTTGAAGTGTGTGGAGCCGTGCGCTGTGCCCAGTCCGACCCGCTCCACGGCTGATGGAAAAGACCAGAGCAGGAGTATTTCTCTGGATCCCACAAAAACAATCTGGGCCGCTACCGGCCCGGGACACCACCCACCACCCACCACCCACCCTCAATTACCTTGATGCTGTCTAGGCAGGCCCGATATTGGTCAGCCTCAATCCAGCCAGCGATATTTTGCTGTCATATTGGGACGCCCGTTTGGCTCAATGCTTTAAAATGGCGGGCTCGGCGGGTACGGGTGATTGGCTGGCGGGCTCGGCGGGTACGGCTGATTGGCTAGCGGGCTCGGCGGGTACGGGTGATTGGCTGGCGGGCTCGGCGGGTACGGGTGATTGGCTGGCGGGCTCGGGTGATTGGCTAGCGGGCTCGGGTGATTGGCTAGCGGGCTTGGCGGGTACGGGTGATTGGCTAGCGGGCTCGGGTGATTGGCTAGCGGGCTTGGCGGGTACGGGTGATTGGCTAGCGGGCTCGGGTGATTGGCTAGCGGGCTTGGCGGGTACGGGTGATTGGCTAGCGGGCTCGGGTGATTGGCTAGCGGGCTTGGCGGGTACGGGTGATTGGCTAGCGGGCTCGGGTGATGGGCTAGCGGGCTCGGGTGATTGGCTAGCGGGCTCGGGTGATTTGCTAGCGGGCTCGGGTGATTGGCTAGCGGGCTCGGGTGATTGGCTGGCGGGCTCGGCGGGCACGACTGCACAGACGTCTTCGTGTGGAAAATCGGATATTTCATTACGGAGGATTGGCAAACACGGAGACGAGGCCGTTGGGCCCATCCAGCCCGTGATGGGGTTTATCCTCCACACGAGCAGTGTCCTATTCCCGGGTCTCTGCCCCTTTTCCCTCAACCAACTGTCGAACCTAAGATAGATGGCGGGCCTGCGAATCGAGGGCCAGCCGGAATCCCCGGCCTCACCCCCCGCCCCCAGCGGACAAAGCTCGGCTCCGGGCAGTGCCAAAGATCAGAATTTGATGGAGACATTTATCTTGCGCCTGGTCGCGTTGGAATGTCTGCTAGTTCTTCAAGCGGCGAGGCCTGGCTGAGCCACTCCAGTGAGCAGACCGGCCGGTCAATCCTGGGCTTTGTGGTGTTGGTTGAAGGGGGATTATTGGCCGGGATACTGGGAGAACTCCTGCTCCATCTGAATGACTGGCATGGTGATTTCACAACTCTGTCAGCCTGTGGCTCAGTGGGTAGCACTCTCTCTCTCTCTCGCCACTGAGTCAGAAGGTTGTGGGTCCAAGTCCCCACTCTAGGGACTAGAGCACAAAAAGCTAGGCTGGCACTCCCAGTGCAGTGCTGAGGGAGTGCTGCACTGTCGGAGGTGCCGTCTTTCAGATGAGACGTTCAACCGAGGTCCCGTCTGCCCTCTCGGGTTGGATGTAAAAGATCCCACAGCACTACTTCAAAGAAGAGACGGGGAGTTATCCCCAGTGTCCTGGCCAATATTTATCCCTCAATTAACATCACTAAAACAGATTATCCGGTCATTGTCACATTGCTGTTTGTGGGAGCTTGCTGCGTGCAAATTGGCTACTGCGTTTCCCACATTACAACAGTGACTACACTTCAATAAGTACCTCATTGGCTGTAAAACACTTTGAGACGTCTGTCGGTCGTGAAAGGCGCGATATAAATGCAAGTCTTTCTTTATTTGAACCCGTGGAACAGGCTGACAAGTCCTTGCTCTGAAGCACGGCTACCATTTATAGCGGCCACTCTTCCTCCTGCTATAAAGCTGCTTAACGGCTGTGTATTTGGAACAAGCCATGAGTAATTAATAGTCAGAGAGTTTTTTGTTATATAATACAGTGCTGTGCATTTCAACACAAGTTTCCAACAGTGTCGATCAGGAGAGCAGAGCTCATTATATCATCCTGTAATGTGTAAGCAATGGTGTCGTAGTACACAGGCTACAAAACTAGTCTTGGAAAAGATCGCTGATTTCTCTGAGGATGCATTAGTGAGAATGGATGGCGGTGGTTTATTGCTTACAGCGTAAAACGATACAGCAAACAGGTAGATTCTCCCTTAAGGAGGATGGCATTAAAAGGAGAAGGAACCCCAGCGTAGTGTACTTAGAGGGCACAGTACTGTCAGTGTGAACTGGATAGAGGACACAGTACTGCCAGTGAACTGGTTAGAGGGCACAGTACTGTCAATGTGAACTGGTTAGAAACATAGATAGAAACATAGAAACTAGGAGCAGGAGTAGGCCATTCGGCCCGTCGAGCCTGCTCCACCATTCAATACGATCATGGCTGATCATCCAAATCCAGTACCCTGTCCCTGCCCCCTCACACAGAATCCCCATCGAGCCTGCACCGACACATATCCCACCCTATCCCCGTATTTAATTCCCCCTAACATATCTCATCCTATCCCTGTAACCCCACATATTTAATCCCCCACTAACACTAAGGGTCAATTTATCATAGCCAAATCAACCTAACCCGCACATTTTTGGACTGTGGGAGGAAACCGGAGCACCCGAAGGAAACCCACGCAGACACGGGGAGAATGTGCAAACTCCACACAGACAGTCACCCGAGGCCAGATTCGAACCCGGGTCTCTGGCGCTGTGAGGCACCAGTGCTAACCACTATGCCACCGTGTTGCCCATAGAGGGCACAGTACTGTCAGTGAACTGGTTAGAGGACACAGTACTGTCAGTGAACTGGTTAGAGGACACAGTACTGCCAGTGAACTGGTTAGAGGGCACAGTACTGTCAATGTGAACTGGTTAGAGGGCACATTACTGTCACAGAACTGGTTAGACGACACAGTACTGCCAGTGAACTGGTTAGAGGGCACAGTACTGTCAGCGTTAACTGGTTAGAGGGGACAGTGCTGTCAGAGAGATAGTTAGAGGGCAGAGTACGGTCCGTGTGAACAGGTTAAAGGGCACAGTACTGTCAGTGAACCGGTTAGAGGGCACAGTACTGTCGGTGTGAACTGGGTATCGGGCACAGTCCTGTCAGTGTGAACTGGTTAGAGAGCACAGTACTGTCAGTATGAACTGGTTGGAGGACACAGTTCTGTCAGTGATCTGGTTAGAGGACACAGTACTGTCAGTGTGAACTGGTTAAAGGGCACAGTACTGTCAGTGAACTGGTTAGAGGACACAGTGCTGTTAGTGTGAATTGTTGGAGGCGACAGTACTGTCAGTGAACAGGTTACAGGGCACAGTACTGTCAGTGAACTGGTTAGAGGGGACAGTACTGTCAGAGAACTGGTTAGAGGGGACAGTACTGTCAGTGAACTGGTTAGAGGGCACAGTACTGTCAGTGAACTGGTTAGAGGACACAGTACTGTCAGTGAACTGGTTAGAGGGGACAGTACAGTCAAAGAACTGGTTAGAGGGCACAGTACTGTCAGTGAACTGGTTAGAGGGCACAGTACTGTCAGTGAACTGGTTAGAGGGCACAGTACTGTCAGTGAACTGGTTAGAGGGCACAGTACAGTCAGTGAACTGGTTAGAGGGCACAGTACTGTCAGTGAACTGGTTAGAGGGCACAGTACTGTCACTGTGAACTGGTTAGAGGGGCCAGTACAGTCAGAGAACTGGTTGGAGGGCACAGTACTGTCAGCGAACTGGTTAGAGGGCACAGGACTGTCAGTGTGAACTGATTAGAGGGCACAGTACTGTCTATGAACTGGTTAGAGGGCACAGTACTGTCAGTGTGAACTGGTTAGAGGACACAGTACTGTCAGTGAACTGGTTGGAGGGCACAGTATTGTCAGTGGGAAATGGTTAGAGGACACAGTACTGTCAGTGTGAACTGGTTAGAGGGCACATTACTGTCAGTGAACTGGTTAGAGGGCACAGTACTGTCAGTGTGAACTGGTTAGAGGACACAGTGCTGTCAGTGAACTGGTTAGAGGGCTCAGTGCTGTCAGTGAGAACTGGATAGAGGGCACAGTACTGCCAGTGAACTGGTTAGAGGGCACAGTACTGTCAGTGTGGACTGGTTAGAGGACAAGTACTGTCTGTGAACTGGTTAGAGGACACAGTGCTGTCAGTGAACTGGTTAGAGGGCTCAGTGCTGTCAGTGAGAACTGGTTAGAGGGCACAGTACTGTCAGTGTGGACTGGTTGGAGGTCACATTACAGTCAGATAACTGGTTTGTGGGCACTACTGTCAGTGTGAACTAGTTAGAGGGCACAGTACTGTCAGTGTGGACTGGTTAGAGGTCACATTACAGTAAGATAACTGGTTTGTGGGCACTGTACTGTCAGTGTGAACTAGTTAGAGGGCACAGTACTGTCAGTGTGAACTGGTTAGAGGGCACAGTACTGTCAGTGAACTGGTTAGAGGGCACAGTATTGTCATTGTGAACTGGTTAGAGGGGACAGTACTGTCAGACAACTGGTTAGAGAGCACAGTACTGTCAATGTGAACAGGTTAAAGGGCACAGTACTGTCAGTGAACAGGTTAGAGGAAACAGTACTGTCTGAACTGGTTAGAGGGCACAGTACTGTCAGTGTGAACTGGTTAGAGGACACAGCACTGTTACTGAACTGGTTAGAGGGCACAGTACTGTCAGTGAACTGGTTGGAGGGCACAGTACTGTCAGAGAACTGGCTGGAGGGCACAGTAATGTCATTGAACTGGCTGGAGGGCACAGTACCGTCAGTGTGAACTGGTTAGAGGACTCTACTCTCAGAGAAGTGGTTAGAGAGCACGGTACTGTCAGCGTGAACTGGTTAGAGGGCACAGTACTGTCAGTGTGAACAGGTTAAAGGGCACAGTACTGTCAGTGTGAACTGGTTAGAGGGCACAGTACTGTCAGTGAACTGGTTAGACGGCACAGTAATGTCAGTGAACTGGTTAGATTGCACAGTACTGTCAGTGACCTGTTTAGAGGGCACAGTACTGTCAGGGAACTGGTTGGAGGTCACAGTAGTGTCAATGGACTGGTTAGTGGGCACAGTACTGTCAGTGAACTGGTTATAGGACACGGTACTTTCAGTGAACTGGTTAGAGGGCACAGTACTGTCAGTGAACTGGTTAGAGAACACAGTACTGTCAGTGTGAACTTGCTGGAGGGGACAGTAATGTCAGTGAACTGGTTAGAGGGCACAGTACTGTCAGCGAACTGGTTAAAGGGCACAGTACTGTCAGTGTGAACTGGTTAGAGGGCACAGTGCTGTCAGTGAACTGATAACAGGGCATTGTCCTGTCAGAGGACTGGTTAGAGGACACAGTACTATCAGTGAAATGGTTAGAGGACACAGTACTGTCAGTGAACTGGTGAGAGGGCACAGTACTGTCAGTGTGAACTGGTTAGAGGGGACAGTACTGTCAGTGAACTGGTTGGAGGGCACAGTACTGTCAGTGGACTGGTTAGAGAACACAGTACTGTCAGTGTGAACTGGTTGGAGGGGACAGTACTGTCAATGAACTGGTTAGCGGTCACAGTACAGTCAGATAACTGGTTAGTGGGCACAGTACTGTCAGTGTGTACTGGTTAGAGGGCACAGTACTGTCAGTGTGAACAGGTTAAAGAGCACAATACTGTCAGTGAACTGATAAGAGGGCATTGTCCTGTCAGAGGACTGGTTAGAGGACACAGTACTGTCAGTGAACTGGTTAGATTGCACAGTACAGTCAGACAACTGGTTAGTGGGCACAGTACTGTCAGTGTGAACTTGTTAGAGGGCACAATACTGCCAGTGTGAACTGGTTAGAGGGGACAGTACTGTCAGGGAACTGGTTGGAGGGCACAGTAGTGTCAGTGGACTGGTTAGTGGGCACAGTACTGTCAGTGAACTGGTTATAGGACACGGTACTTTCAGTGAACTGGTTAGAGGGCACAGTACTGTCAGTGAACTGGTTAGAGGGCACAGTACTGTCGGTGTGAACTGGGTATCGGGCACAGTCCTGTCAGTGTGAACTGGTTAGAGAGCACAGTACTGTCAGTATGAACTGGTTGGAGGACACAGGTCTGTCAGTGATCTGGTTAGAGGACACAGTACTGTCAGTGTGAACTGGTTAGAGGGCACAGTACTGTCAGTGAACTGGTTAGAGGACACAGTGCTGTTAGTGTGAATTGTTGGAGGCGACAGTACTGTCAGTGAACAGGTTACAGGGCACAGTACTGTCAGTGAACTGGTTAGAGGGGACAGTACTGTCAGAGAACTGGTTAGAGGGGACAGTACTGTCAGTGAACTGGTTAGAGGGCACAGTACTGTCAGTGAACTGGTTAGAGGACACAGTACTGTCAGTGAACTGGTTAGAGGGGACAGTACAGTCAAAGAACTGGTTAGAGGGCACAGTACTGTCAGTGAACTGGTTAGAGGGCACAGTACTGTCAGTGAACTGGTTAGAGGGCACAGTACTGTCAGTGAACTGGTTAGAGGGCACAGTACTGTCAGTGAACTGGTTAGAGGGCACAGTACTGTCACTGTGAACTGGTTAGAGGGGCCAGTACAGTCAGAGAACTGGTTGGAGGGCACAGTACTGTCAGCGAACTGGTTAGAGGGCACAGGACTGTCAGTGTGAACTGATTAGAGGGCACAGTACTGTCAGTGTGAACTGGTTAGAGGACACAGTACTGTCAGTGGGAAATGGTTGGAGGACACAGTACTGTCAGTGTGAACTGGTTAGAGGACACAGTGCTGTCAGTGAACTGGTTAGAGGGCTCAGTGCTGTCAGTGAGAACTGGATAGAGGGCACAGTACTGCCAGTGAACTGGTTAGAGGGCACAGTACTGTCAGTGTGGACTGGTTAGAGCACAAGTACTGTCTGTGAACTGGTTAGAGGACACAGTGCTGTCAGTGAACTGGTTAGAGGGCTCAGTGCTGTCAGTGAGAACTGGTTAGAGGGCACAGTACTGTCAGTGTGGACTGGTTGGAGGTCACATTACAGTCAGATAACTGGTTTGTGGGCACTGTACTGTCAGTGTGAACTAGTTAGAGGGCACAGTACTGTCAGTGTGAACTGGTTAGAGGGCACAGTACTGTCAGTGAACTGGTTAGAGGGCACAGTATTGTCATTGTGAACTGGTTAGAGGGGACAGTACTGTCAGACAACTGGTTAGAGAGCACAGTACTGTCAATGTGAACAGGTTAAAGGGCACAGTACTGTCAGTGAACAGGTTAGAGGAAACAGTACTGTCAGTGAACTGGTTAGAGGGCACAGTACTATCAGTGTGAACTGGTTAGAGGACACAGCACTGTTACTGAACTGGTTAGAGGGCACAGTACTGTCAGTGAACTGGTTGGAGGGCACAGTACTGTCAGAGCACTGGCTGGAGGGCACAGTAATGTCATTGAGCTGGCTGGAGGGCACAGTACCATCAGTGTGAACTGGTTAGAGGACTCTACTGTCAGAGAAGTGGTTAGAGAGCACGGTACTGTCAGCGTGAACTGGTTAGAGGGCACAGTACTGTCAGTGTGAACAGGTTAAAGGGCACAGTACTGTCAGTGTGAACTGGTTAGAGGGCACAGTACTGTCAGTGAACTGGTTAGAGGGCACAGTAATGTCAGTGAACTGGTTAGATTGCACAGTACTGTCAGTGACCTGTTTAGAGGGCACAGTACTGCCAGTGTGAACTGGTTAGAGGGGACAGTACTGTCAGGGAACTGGTTGGAGGGCACAGTAGTGTCAATGGACTGGTTAGTGGGCACAGTACTGTCAGTGAACTGGTTATAGGACACGGTACTTTCAGTGAACTGGTTAGAGGGCACAGTACTGTCAGTGAACTGGTTAGAGAACACAGTACTGTCAGTGTGAATTGCTGGAGGGGACAGTAATGTCAGTGAACTGGTTAGAGGGCACAGTACTCTCAGCGAACTGGTTAAAGGGCACAGTACTGTCAGTGTGAACTGGTTAGAGGGAACAGTGCTGTCAGTCAACTGGTTAGAGGGCACAGTACTGTCAGTGAACTGGTTAGAGGACACAGTACTGTCAGTGAACTGGTTAGAGGGGACAGAACACTCAGACAACTGGTTAGAGGGCACAGTACTGTCAGTGTGAACAGGTTAGAGGGGACAGTACACTCAGACAACTGGTTAGAGAACACAGTACTGTCAGTGTGAACTTGCTGGAGGGGACAGTAATGTCAGTGAACTGGTTAGAGGGCACAGTACTGTCAGCGAACTGGTTAAAGGGCACAGTACTGTCAGTGTGAACTGGTTAGAGGGAACAGTGCTGTCAGTGAACTGGTTGGAGGGCACAGTACTGTCAGTGGACTGGTTAGAGAACACAGTACTGTCAGTGTGAACTGGTTGGAGGAGACAGTACTGTCAATGAACTTGTTAGCGGTCACAGTACAGTCAGATAACTGGTTAGTGGGCACAGTACTGTCAGTGTGTACTGGTTAGAGGGCACAGTACTGTCAGTGTGAACAGGTTAAAGAGCACAATACTGTCAGTGAACTGATAAGAGGGCATTGTCCTGTCAGAGGACTGGTTAGAGGACACAGTACTGTCAGTGAACTGGTTAGATTGCACAGTACTGTCAGTGAACTGGTTAGAGGACACAGTACTGTCAGTGTGAACTGGTTAGAGGGGACAGCACTGTCAGGGAACTGGTTGGAGGGCACAGTAGTGTCAGTGGACTGGTTAGTGGGCACAGTACTGTCAGTGAACTGGTTATAGGACACGGTACTTTCAGTGAACTGGTTAGAGGGCACAGTACTGTCAGTGAACTGGACAGAGAACACAGTACTGTCAGTGTGAACTTGCTGGAGGCGACAGTAATGTCAGTGAACTGGTTGGAGGGCACAGTACTGTCAGTGTGAACTGGTTAGAGGACACGGCACTGTCAGTGAACTGGTAAGAGGGCACAGTACTGTCAGTGAACTGCTTAGAGGGCACAGTACTGTCAGTGAACTGGTTAGAGGACACAGTACTGTTAGTGAACTGGTTAGAGGCCACAGTACTGCCAGTGAGCTGGTTAGAGGTCACATTACAGTCAGATAACTGGTTTGTGGGCACTGTACTGTCAGTGTGAACTGGTTAGAGGGCACAGTACTGTCAGTGAACTGGTTAGAGGGCACATTACTGTCATTGTGAACTGGTTAGAGGGGACAGTACTGTCAGACAACTGGTTAGAGAGCAGAGTACTGTCAGTGTGAACAGGTTAAAGGGCACAGTACTGTCAGTGAACTGGTTAGAGGAAACAGTACTGTCAGTGAACTGGTTAGAGGGCACAGTACTGTCAGTGTGAACTGGTTAGAGGGCACAGTACTGTCAGTGAACTGGTTAGAGGACACAGTACTGTCAGTGAACTGGTTAGAGGGGACAGTACAGTCAAAGAACTGGTTAGAGGGCACAGTACTGTCAGTGAACTGGTTAGAGGGCACAGTACTGTTAGTGTGAATTGTTGGAGGCGACAGTACTGTCAGTGAACTGGTTAGAGGGCACAGTACTGTCAGTGAACTGGTTAGAGGGCACAGTACTGTCACTGTGAACTGGTTAGAGGGGCCAGTACAGTCAGAGAACTGGTTGGAGGGCACAGTACTGTCAGTGTGAACTGGTTAGAGGACACAGTACTGTCAGTGGGAAATGGTTGGAGGACACAGTACTGTCAGTGTGAACTGGTTAGAGGACACAGTGCTGTCAGTGAACTGGTTAGAGGGCTCAGTGCTGTCAGTGAGAACTGGATAGAGGGCACAGTACTGCCAGTGAACTGGTTAGAGGGCACAGTACTGTCAGTGTGGACTGGTTAGAGGACAAGTACTGTCTGTGAACTGGTTAGAGGACACAGTGCTGTCAGTGAACTGGTTAGAGGGCTCAGTGCTGTCAGTGAGAACTGGTTAGAGGGCACAGTACTGTCAGTGTGGACTGGTTGGAGGTCACATTACAGTCAGATTACTGGTTTGTGGGCACTGTACTGTCAGTGTGAACTAGTTAGAGGGCACAGTACTGTCAGTGTGAATTGGTTAGAGGGCACAGTACTGTCAGTGAACTGGTTAGAGGGCACAGTATTGTCATTGTGAACTGGTTAGAGGGGACAGTACTGTCAGACAACTGGTTAGAGAGCACAGTACTGTCAATGTGAACAGGTTAAAGGGCACAGTACTGTCAGTGAACAGGTTAGAGGAAACAGTACTGTCAGTGAACTGGTTAGAGGGCACAGTACTATCAGTGTGAACTGGTTAGAGGACACAGCACTGTTACTGAACTGGTTAGAGGGCACAGTACTGTCAGTGAACTGGTTGGAGGGCACAGTAATGTCATTGAGCTGGCTGGAGGGCACAGTACCATCAGTGTGAACTGGTTAGAGGACTCTACTGTCAGAGAAGTGGTTAGAGAGCACGGTACTGTCAGCGTGAACTGGTTAGAGGGCACAGTACTGTCAGTGTGAACAGGTTAAAGGGCACAGTACTGTCAGTGTGAACTGGTTAGAGGGCACAGTAATGTCAGTGAACTGGTTAGATTGCACAGTACTGTCAGTGACCTGTTTAGAGGGCACAGTACTGCCAGTGTGAACTGGTTAGAGGGGACAGTACTGTCAGGGAACTGGTTAGAGGGCACAGTACTGTCAGTGAACTGGTTAGAGAACACAGTACTGTCAGTGTGAACTTGCTGGAGGGGACAGTAATGTCAGTGAACTGGTTAGAGGGCACAGTACTGTCAGCGAACTGGTTAAAGGGCACAGTACTGTCAGTGTGAACTGGTTAGAGGGAACAGTGCTGTCAGTCAACTGGTTAGAGGGCACAGTACTGTCAGTGAACTGGTTAGAGGACACAGTACTGTCAGTGAACTGGTTAGAGGGGACAGAACACTCAGACAACTGGTTAGAGGGCACAGTACTGTCAGTGTGAACAGGTTAGAGGGGACAGTACACTCAGACAACTGGTTAGAGAACACAGTACTGTCAGTGTGAACTTGCTGGAGGGGACAGTAATGTCAGTGAACTGGTTAGAGGGCACAGTACTGTCAGCGAACTGGTTAAAGGGCACAGTACTGTCAGTGTGAACTGGTTAGAGGGAACAGTGCTGTCAGTGAACTGGTTGGAGGGCACAGTACTGTCAGTGGACTGGTTAGAGAACACAGTACTGTCAGTGTGAACTGGTTGGAGGAGACAGTACTGTCAATGAACTTGTTAGCGGTCACAGTACAGTCAGATAACTGGTTAGTGGGCACAGTACTGTCAGTGTGTACTGGTTAGAGGGCACAGTACTGTCAGTGTGAACAGGTTAAAGAGCACAATACTGTCAGTGAACTGATAAGAGGGCATTGTCCTGTCAGAGGACTGGTTAGAGGACACAGTACTGTCAGTGAACTGGTTAGATTGCACAGTACTGTCAGTGAACTGGTTAGAGGACACAGTACTGTCAGTGTGAACTGGTTAGAGGGGACAGCACTGTCAGGGAACTGGTTGGAGGGCACAGTAGTGTCAGTGGACTGGTTAGTGGGCACAGTACTGTCAGTGAACTGGTTATAGGACACGGTACTTTCAGTGAACTGGTTAGAGGGCACAGTACTGTCAGTGAACTGGACAGAGAACACAGTACTGTCAGTGTGAACTTGCTGGAGGCGACAGTAATGTCAGTGAACTGGTTAGAGGGCACAGTACTGTCAGTGTGAACTGGTTAGAGGACACGGCACTGTCAGTGAACTGGTAAGAGGGCACAGTACTGTCAGTGAACTGCTTAGAGGGCACAGTACTGTCAGTGAACTGGTTAGAGGACACAGTACTGTTAGTGAACTGGTTAGAGGCCACAGTACTGCCAGTGAGCTGGTTAGAGGTCACATTACAGTCAGATAACTGGTTTGTGGGCACTGTACTGTCAGTGTGAACTGGTTAGAGGGCACAGTACTGTCAGTGAACTGGTTAGAGGGCACATTACTGTCATTGTGAACTGGTTAGAGGGGACAGTACTGTCAGACAACTGGTTAGAGAGCAGAGTACTGTCAGTGTGAACAGGTTAAAGGGCACAGTACTGTCAGTGAACTGGTTAGAGGAAACAGTACTGTCAGTGAACTGGTTAGAGGGCACAGTACTGTCAGTGTGAACTGGTTCGAGGACACAGCACTGTTACTGAACTGGTTAGAGGGCACAGTACTGTCAGTGAACTGGTTGGAGGGCTCAGTACTGTCAGAGAACTGGCTGGAGGGCACAGTAATGTCATTGAACTGGCTGGAGGGCACAGTACTGTCAGTGTGAACTGGTTAGAGGACACAGCACTGTTACTGAACTAGTTAGAGAGCACAGTACTGTCAGCGTGAACTGGTTAGAGGGCACAGTACTGTCAGTGTGAACAGGTTAAAGGGCACAGTACTGTCAGTGTGAACTGGTTAGAGGGCACAGTACTGTCAGTGAACTGGTTAGAGGGCACAGTAATGTCAGTGAACTGGTTAGATTGAACAGTACTGTCAGTGACCCTGTTTAGAGGGCACAGTACTGCCAGTGAACTGGTTAGCGGTCACAGTACAGTCAGACAACTGGTTAGTGGGCACAATACTGTCAGTGTGAACTTGCTGGAGGGGACAGTAATGTCAGTGAACTGGTTAGAGGGCACAGTACTGTCAGCGAACTGGTTAAAGGGCACAGTACTGTCAGTGTGAACTGGTTCGAGGGAACACTGCTGTCAGTCAACTGGTTAGAGGGCACAGTACTGTCAGTGAACTGGTTAGAGGACACAGTACTGTCAGTGAACTGGTTAGAGGGGACAGTACACTCAGACAACTGGTTGGAGGGCACAGTACTGTCAGAGAACTGGTTAGAGGGCACAGTACTGTCAGTGAACTGGTTGGAGGACACAGTACAGTCAGACAACTGGTTAGTGGGCACAGTACTGTCAGTGTGAACTTGTTAGAGGGCACAATACTGCCAGTGTGAACTGGTTAGAGGGGACAGTACTGTCAGGGAACTGGTTGGAGGGCACAGTAGTGTCAGTGGACTGGTTAGTGGGCACAGTACTGTCAGTGAACTGGTTATAGGACACGGTACTTTCAGTGAACTGGTTAGAGGGCACAGTACTGTCAGTGAACTGGTTAGAGAACACAGTACTGTCAGTGTGAACTTGCTGGAGGCGACAGTAATGTCAGTGAACTGGTTAGAGGGCACAGTACTGTCAGTGTGAACTGGTTAGAGGAGACGGCACTGTCAGTGAACTGGTTAGAGGACACAGTACTGTCAGTGAACTGGTTAGAGGGGACAGTACAGTCAATGAACTGGTTAGAGGGCACAGTACTCTCAGTGAACTGATAAGAGGGCACTGTCCTGTCAGAGGACTGGTTGGAGTGCACAGTACTGTCAGTGAACTGGTTAGATTGCACAGTACTCTCAGTGAACTGGTTAGAGGGTACAGTACTGTCAGTGTGAACTGGTTAGAGGGGACAGTACTGTCAGACAACTGGTTAGAGGGCACAGTATTGTCATTGAACTGGTTAGAGGGCACAGTAGTGTCAGACAGCTGGATAGAGGGCACAGTACTGTCAGAAAACAGGTTATAGGGCAAAGTACTGTCAGAACTGGTTAGAGGACACAGTACTGTCAGTGTGAACTGGTTAGAGGGCACATTACTGTCAGTGTGAACTGGTTAGAGGAGACAGTACTGTCAGACAACTGGTTAGAGAGCACAGTAGTGTCAGTGTGAACAGGTTAAAGGGCACAGTACTGTTAGTGAACTGGTTAGAGGGCACAGTACTGTCATTGTGAACTGGCTCGAGGACACAGTACTGTCATAGAACTGGTTAGAGGGCACAGTAGTGTCAGACAGCTGGATAGAGGGCACAGTACTGTCAGTGAACTGGTTAGAGGGCACATTACTGTCAGTGTGAACTGGTTAGAGGAGACAGTACTGTCAGACAACTGGTTAGAGAGCACAGTAGTGTCAGTATGAACAGGTTAAAGGGCACAGTACTGTTAGTGAACTGGTTAGAGGGCACAGTACTGTCATTGTGAACTGGTTCGAGGACACAGTACTGTCATAGAACTGGTTAGAGGGCACAGTACTGTCAGTGTGAACTCGTTAGAGGGTACAGTACTGTCAGTGTGAACTGGTTAGAGGGGACAGTACTGTCAGTGAACTGGTTAGAGGGCACAGTCGTGTCAGAGAACTGGTTAGAGGACACAGTAATGTCAGTGAACTGGTTAGAGGGCACAGTAGTGTCAGTGAACTGGTTAGAGGGCACACTACTGTCAGAGAACTTGTTAGAGGGCACAGTACTGTCAGTATGAACTGGTTGGAGGACACAGTACTGTCAGTGAACTGGTTAGAGGGCACATTACTGTCAGTGTGAACTGGTTAGAGGAGACAGTACTGTCAGACAACTGGTTAGAGAGCACAGTAGTGTCAGTGTGAACAGGTTAAAGGGCACAGTACTGTTAGTGAACTGGTTAGAGGGCACAGTACTGTCATTGTGAACTGGTTCGAGGACACAGTACTGTCATAGAACTGGTTAGAGGGCACAGTAGTGTCAGACAGCTGGATAGAGGGCACAGTACTGTCAGTGAACTGGTTAGAGGGCACATTACTGTCAGTGTGAACTGGTTAGAGGAGACAGTACTGTCAGACAACTGGTTAGAGAGCACAGTAGTGTCAGTGTGAACAGGTTAAAGGGCACAGTACTGTTAGTGAACTGGTTAGAGGGCACAGTACTGTCATTGTGAACTGGTTCGAGGACACAGTACTGTCATAGAACTGGTTGGAGGGCACAGTAGTGTCAGACAGCTGGATAGAGGGCACAGTACTGTCAGTGAACTGGTTAGAGGGCACAGTACTGTCAGTGTGAACTGGTTGGAGGACACAGCACAGTTACTGAACTGGTTAGAGGGCACAGTACTGTCAGTGAACTGGTTAGAGGGCACAATACTGTCAGAGAACTGTTGAGAGGGCACAGTAGTGTCAGAGAACTGGTGGGAGGGCACAGTAGTGTCATTGAACTGGTTAGAGGGCACAGTACTGTCAGTGTGAACTGGCTGGAGGGTACAGGACTGTCAGTGTGAACTGGTTAGAGAGCACAGTACTGTGAGCGTGAGCTGGTTCGAGGGCACAGTACTGCCAGTGAACTGGCTAGCGCGCACATTACTGTCAGAGAACAGGTTAGAGGGCATAGTACTGTCAGTGTGAACAGGTTAAAGGGCACAGTAATGTCAGTGAACTGGATAGAGGGGACAGTAATGTCAGTGAACTGGATAGAGGGCACAGTACTGTCAGTGTGAACTGGTTAGAGGGCACAGTACTGTCAGCGTGAACTGGTTAGAGGGCACAGTACTGTCAGGGAACTGGTTAGAGGGCACAGCAGTGTCTTTGAACTGGTTAGAGGGCACAGTAGTGTTTTTGAACTGGCTAGAGGGCACAGTACTGTCAGCATGAACTGGTTAGAGGGCACAGTACTGCCAGTGATCTGGCTAGCGCGCACATTACTGTCAGAGAACAGGTTAGAGGGTATTGTACTGTCAGTGTGAACAGGTTAAAGGGCACACTAATGTCAGTGAACTGGTTAGAGGGGACTACTGTCAGTCAACTGGTTAGAGAGCACAGTACTGTCAGTGAACTGGTTAGAGGGCACAGTACTGCCAGTGATCTGGCTAGCGCGCACATTACTGTCAGAGAACAGGTTAGAGGGCATTGTACTGTCAGTGTGAACAGGTTAAAGGGCACACTAATGTCAGTGAACTGGTTAGAGGGGACTACTGTCAGTCAACTGGTTAGAGAGCACAGTACTGTCAGTGAACTGGTTAGAGGGCACAGTCCTGTCAGTGTGAACTGGTTAGAGGGGACAGTACTGTCAGACAACTGGTTAGAGAGCACAGTACAGTCAGTGTGAACAGGTTAAAGGGCACAGTACTGTCAGTGAACTGGTTAGAGGGCACAGTACTGTCAGTGTGAACTGGTTAGAGGGCACAGTACTGTCAGTGAACTGGTTAGAGGACACAGTACTGTCAGACAATTGGTTAGAGGGCACAGTATTGTCAGGACAGCTGGATAGAGGGCACAGTACTGTAAGAGAACAGGTTAGAGGGCACAATTCTGTCTGTGAACTGGTTAGAGGGCACACTACTGTCAATGAACTGGTTAGAGGAGACAGTTCTGTCGGAGAACTTGTTAGAGGACACAGTACTGTCAGTATGAACTGGTTGGAGGACACAGTCCTGTCAGTGTGAAATGGTTAGAGGGGACACTACTGTCAGTGAACTGCTTAGATTGCACAGTACTGTCAGTGAACTGGTTAGAGGATACAGTACTGTCAGAGAACAGGTTAGAGGTCACAGTACTGTCAGAGAACTGGTTAGAGGGCGCAGTACTGCTAGTGAATTTGTTAGTGTACACAGTACGGTCAGTGTGAACCGGTTAGAGGGCACAGTACTGTCAGAGAACTGGCTGGAGGGCACCGTACTTTCAGCGTGAACTGGTTAGAGGGCACAGTACTGCCAGTGAACTGGCTAGCGCGCACATTACTGTCAGAGAACAGGTTAGAGGGCATTGTACTGTCAGTGTAAACAGGTTAAAGGGCACACTAATGTCAGTGAACTGGTTAGAGGGGACTACTGTCAGTGAACTGGTTAGAGAGCACAGTACTATCAGTGTGAACTGGTTAGAGGGCACAGTACTGTCAGTGTGAACTGGTTAGAGGACACGGCACTGTCAGTGAACTGGTAAGAGGGCACAGTACTGTCAGTGAACTGCTTAGAGGGCACAGTACTGTCAGTGAACTGGTTAGAGGACACAGTACTGTTAGTGAACTGGTTAGAGGCCACAGTACTGCAGTGAGCTGGTTAGAGGTCACATTACAGTCAGATAACTGGTTTGTGGGCACTGTACTGTCAGTGTGAACTGGTTAGAGGGCACAGTACTGTCAGTGAACTGGTTAGAGGGCACATTACTGTCATTGTGAACTGGTTAGAGGGGACAGTACTGTCAGACAACTGGTTAGAGAGCAGAGTACTGTCAGTGTGAACAGGTTAAAGGGCACAGTACTGTCAGTGAACTGGTTAGAGGAAACAGTACTGTCAGTGAACTGGTTAGAGGGCACAGTACTGTCAGTGTGAACTGGTTCGAGGACACAGCACTGTTACTGAACTGGTTAGAGGGCACAGTACTGTCAGTGAACTGGTTGGAGGGCTCAGTACTGTCAGAGAACTGGCTGGAGGGCACAGTAATGTCATTGAACTGGCTGGAGGGCACAGTACTGTCAGTGTGAACTGGTTAGAGGACACAGCACTGTTACTGAACTAGTTAGAGAGCACAGTACTGTCAGCGTGAACTGGTTAGAGGGCACAGTACTGTCAGTGTGAACAGGTTAAAGGGCACAGTACTGTCAGTGTGAACTGGTTAGAGGGCACAGTACTGTCAGTGAACTGGTTAGAGGGCACAGTAATGTCAGTGAACTGGTTAGATTGCACAGTACTGTCAGTGACCTGTTTAGAGGGCACAGTACTGCCAGTGAACTGGTTAGCGGTCACAGTACAGTCAGACAACTGGTTAGTGGGCACAATACTGTCAGTGTGAACTTGCTGGAGGGGACAGTAATGTCAGTGAACTGGTTAGAGGGCACAGTACTGTCAGCGAACTGGTTAAAGGGCACAGTACTGTCAGTGTGAACTGGTTCGAGGGAACACTGCTGTCAGTCAACTGGTTAGAGGGCACAGTACTGTCAGTGAACTGGTTAGAGGACACAGTACTGTCAGTGAACTGGTTAGAGGGGACAGTACACTCAGACAACTGGTTGGAGGGCACAGTACTGTCAGAGAACTGGTTAGAGGGCACAGTACTGTCAGTGAACTGGTTGGAGGACACAGTACAGTCAGACAACTGGTTAGTGGGCACAGTACTGTCAGTGTGAACTTGTTAGAGGGCACAATACTGCCAGTGTGAACTGGTTAGAGGGGACAGTACTGTCAGGGAACTGGTTGGAGGGCACAGTAGTGTCAGTGGACTGGTTAGAGGGCACAGTACTGTCAGCGAACTGGTTAAAGGGCACAGTACTGTCAGTGTGAACTGGTTCGAGGGAACACTGCTGTCAGTCAACTGGTTAGAGGGCACAGTACTGTCAGTGAACTGGTTAGAGGACACAGTACTGTCAGTGAACTGGTTAGAGGGGACAGTACACTCAGACAACTGGTTGGAGGGCACAGTACTGTCAGAGAACTGGTTAGAGGGCACAGTACTGTCAGTGAACTGGTTGGAGGACACAGTACAGTCAGACAACTGGTTAGTGGGCACAGTACTGTCAGTGTGAACTTGTTAGAGGGCACAATACTGCCAGTGTGAACTGGTTAGAGGGGACAGTACTGTCAGGGAACTGGTTGGAGGGCACAGTAGTGTCAGTGGACTGGTTAGTGGGCACAGTACTGTCAGTGAACTGGTTATAGGACACGGTACTTTCAGTGAACTGGTTAGAGGGCACAGTACTGTCAGTGAACTGGTTAGAGAACACAGTACTGTCAGTGTGAACTTGCTGGAGGCGACAGTAATGTCAGTGAACTGGTTAGAGGGCACAGTACTGTCAGTGTGAACTGGTTAGAGGAGACGGCACTGTCAGTGAACTGGTTAGAGGACACAGTACTGTCAGTGAACTGGTTAGAGGGGACAGTACAGTCAGTGAACTGGTTAGAGGGCACAGTACTCTCAGTGAACTGATAAGAGGGCACTGTCCTGTCAGAGGACTGGTTGGAGTGCACAGTACTGTCAGTGAACTGGTTAGATTGCACAGTACTCTCAGTGAACTGGTTAGAGGGTACAGTACTGTCAGTGTGAACTGGTTAGAGGGGACAGTACTGTCAGACAACTGGTTAGAGGGCACAGTATTGTCATTGAACTGGTTAGAGGGCACAGTAGTGTCAGACAGCTGGATAGAGGGCACAGTACTGTCAGAAAACAGGTTATAGGGCAAAGTACTGTCAGAACTGGTTAGAGGACACAGTACTGTCAGTGTGAACTGGTTAGAGGGCACAGTACTGTCAGTGTGAACTCGTTAGAGGGCACAGTACTGTCAGTATGAACTGGTTGGAGGACACAGTACTGTCAGTGAACTGGTTAGAGGGCACGTTACTGTCAGTGTGAACTGGTTAGAGGAGACAGTACTGTCAGACAACTGGTTAGAGAGCACAGTAGTGTCAGTGTGAACAGGTTAAAGGGCACAGTACTGTTAGTGAACTGGTTAGAGGGCACAGTACTGTCATTGTGAACTGGTTCGAGGACACAGTACTGTCATAGAACTGGTTAGAGGGCACAGTAGTGTCAGACAGCTGGATAGAGGGCACAGTACTGTCAGTGAACTGGTTAGAGGGCACATTACTGTCAGTGTGAACTGGTTAGAGGAGACAGTACTGTCAGACAACTGGTTAGAGAGCACAGTAGTGTCAGTATGAACAGGTTAAAGGGCACAGTACTGTTAGTGAACTGGTTAGAGGGCACAGTACTGTCATTGTGAACTGGTTCGAGGACACAGTACTGTCATAGAACTGGTTAGAGGGCACAGTACTGTCAGTGTGAACTCGTTAGAGGGTACAGTACTGTCAGTGTGAACTGGTTAGAGGGGACAGTACTGTCAGTGAACTGGTTAGAGGGCACAGTCGTGTCAGAGAACTGGTTAGAGGACACAGTAATGTCAGTGAACTGGTTAGAGGGCACAGTAGTGTCAGTGAACTGGTTAGAGGGCACACTACTGTCAGAGAACTTGTTAGAGGGCACAGTACTGTCAGTATGAACTGGTTGGAGGACACAGTACTGTCAGTGAACTGGTTAGAGGGCACATTACTGTCAGTGTGAACTGGTTAGAGGAGACAGTACTGTCAGACAACTGGTTAGAGAGCACAGTAGTGTCAGTGTGAACAGGTTAAAGGGCACAGTACTGTTAGTGAACTGGTTAGAGGGCACAGTACTGTCATTGTGAACTGGTTCGAGGACACAGTACTGTCATAGAACTGGTTAGAGGGCACAGTAGTGTCAGACAGCTGGATAGAGGGCACAGTACTGTCAGTGAACTGGTTAGAGGGCACATTACTGTCAGTGTGAACTGGTTAGAGGAGACAGTACTGTCAGACAACTGGTTAGAGAGCACAGTAGTGTCAGTGTGAACAGGTTAAAGGGCACAGTACTGTTAGTGAACTGGTTAGAGGGCACAGTACTGTCATTGTGAACTGGTTCGAGGACACAGTACTGTCATAGAACTGGTTAGAGGGCACAGTAGTGTCAGACAGCTGGATAGAGGGCACAGTACTGTCAGTGAACTGGTTAGAGGGCACAGTACTGTCAGTGTGAACTGGTTGGAGGACACAGCACAGTTACTGAACTGGTTAGAGGGCACAGTACTGTCAGTGAACTGGTTAGAGGGCACAATACTGTCAGAGAACTGTTGAGAGGGCACAGTAGTGTCAGAGAACTGGTGGGAGGGCACAGTAGTGTCATTGAACTGGTTAGAGGGCACAGTACTGTCAGTGTGAACTGGCTGGAGGGTACAGGACTGTCAGTGTGAACTGGTTAGAGAGCACAGTACTGTGAGCGTGAGCTGGTTCGAGGGCACAGTACTGCCAGTGAACTGGCTAGCGCGCACATTACTGTCAGAGAACAGGTTAGAGGGCATAGTACTGTCAGTGTGAACAGGTTAAAGGGCACAGTAATGTCAGTGAACTGGATAGAGGGGACAGTAATGTCAGTGAACTGGATAGAGGGCACAGTACTGTCAGTGTGAACTGGTTAGAGGGCACAGTACTGTCAGCGTGAACTGGTTAGAGGGCACAGTACTGTCAGAGAACTGGTTAGAGGGCACAGCAGTGTCTTTGAACTGGTTAGAGGGCACAGTAGTGTTTTTGAACTGGCTAGAGGGCACAGTACTGTCAGCATGAACTGGTTAGAGGGCACAGTACTGCCAGTGATCTGGCTAGCGCGCACATTACTGTCAGAGAACAGGTTAGAGGGTATTGTACTGTCAGTGTGAACAGGTTAAAGGGCACACTAATGTCAGTGAACTGGTTAGAGGGGACTACTGTCAGTCAACTGGTTAGAGAGCACAGTTCTGTCAGTGAACTGGTTAGAGGGCACAGTACTGCCAGTGATCTGGCTAGCGCGCACATTACTGTCAGAGAACAGGTTAGAGGGCATTGTACTGTCAGTGTGAACAGGTTAAAGGGCACACTAATGTCAGTGAACTGGTTAGAGGGGACTACTGTCAGTCAACTGGTTAGAGAGCACAGTACTGTCAGTGAACTGGTTAGAGGGCACAGTCCTGTCAGTGTGAACTGGTTAGAGGGGACAGTACTGTCAGACAACTGGTTAGAGAGCACAGTACAGTCAGTGTGAACAGGTTAAAGGGCACAGTACTGTCAGTGAACTGGTTAGAGGGCACAGTACTGTCAGTGTGAACTGGTTAGAGGGCACAGTACTGTCAGTGAACTGGTTAGAGGACACAGTACTGTCAGACAATTGGTTAGAGGGCACAGTAGTGTCAGAGAACTGGTTAGAGGGCACAGTATTGTCAGACAGCTGGATAGAGGGCACAGTACTGTAAGAGAACAGGTTAGAGGGCACAATTCTGTCTGTGAACTGGTTAGAGGGCACACTACTGTCAATGAACTGGTTAGAGGAGACAGTTCTGTCGGAGAACTTGTTAGAGGGCACAGTACTGTCAGTATGAACTGGTTGGAGGACACAGTCCTGTCAGTGTGAAATGGTTAGAGGGGACACTACTGTCAGTGAACTGCTTAGATTGCACAGTACTGTCAGTGAACTGGTTAGAGGATACAGTACTGTCAGAGAACAGGTTAGAGGTCACAGTACTGTCAGAGAACTGGTTAGAGGGCGCAGTACTGCTAGTGAATTTGTTAGTGTACACAGTACGGTCAGTGTGAACCGGTTAGAGGGCACAGTACTGTCAGAGAACTGGCTGGAGGGCACCGTACTTTCAGCGTGAACTGGTTAGAGGGCACAGTACTGCCAGTGAACTGGCTAGCGCGCACATTACTGTCAGAGAACAGGTTAGAGGGCATTGTACTGTCAGTGTAAACAGGTTAAAGGGCACACTAATGTCAGTGAACTGGTTAGAGGGGACTACTGTCAGTGAACTGGTTAGAGAGCACAGTACTATCAGTGTGAACTGGTTATCGGGAACAGTACTGTCAGTGTGAACTTGTTAGAGGGCACAATACTGCCAGTGTGAACTGGTTAGAGGGGACAGTACTGTCAGGGAACTGGTTAGAGGACACAGTACTGTCAGTGAACTGGTTGGAGGGCACAGTACTGTCAGTGGACTGGTTAGAGAACACAGTACTGTCAGTGTGAACTGGTTGGAGGAGACAGTACTGTCAATGAACTTGTTAGCGGTCACAGTACAGTCAGATAACTGGTTAGAGGGCACAGTACTGTCAGTGTGAACTGGTTAGAGGACACAGCACTGTTACTGAACTAGTTAGAGAGCACAGTACTGTCAGCGTGAACTGGTTAGAGGGCACAGTACTGTCAGTGTGAACAGGTTAAAGGGCACAGTACTGTCAGTGTGAACTGGTTAGAGGGCACAGTACTGTCAGTGAACTGGTTAGAGGGCACAGTAATGTCAGTGAACTGGTTAGATTGCACAGTACTGTCAGTGACCTGTTTAGAGGGCACAGTACTGCCAGTGAACTGGTTAGCGGTCACAGTACAGTCAGACAACTGGTTAGTGGGCACAATACTGTCAGTGTGAACTTGCTGGAGGGGACAGTAATGTCAGTGAACTGGTTAGAGGGCACAGTACTGTCAGCGAACTGGTTAAAGGGCACAGTACTGTCAGTGTGAACTGGTTCGAGGGAACACTGCTGTCAGTCAACTGGTTAGAGGGCACAGTACTGTCAGTGAACTGGTTAGAGGACACAGTACTGTCAGTGAACTGGTTAGAGGGGACAGTACACTCAGACAACTGGTTGGAGGGCACAGTACTGTCAGAGAACTGGTTAGAGGGCACAGTACTGTCAGTGAACTGGTTGGAGGACACAGTACAGTCAGACAACTGGTTAGTGGGCACAGTACTGTCAGTGTGAACTTGTTAGAGGGCACAATACTGCCAGTGTGAACTGGTTAGAGGGGACAGTACTGTCAGGGAACTGGTTGGAGGGCACAGTAGTGTCAGTGGACTGGTTAGTGGGCACAGTACTGTCAGTGAACTGGTTATAGGACACGGTACTTTCAGTGAACTGGTTAGAGGGCACAGTACTGTCAGTGAACTGGTTAGAGAACACAGTACTGTCAGTGTGAACTTGCTGGAGGCGACAGTAATGTCAGTGAACTGGTTAGAGGGCACAGTACTGTCAGTGTGAACTGGTTAGAGGAGACGGCACTGTCAGTGAACTGGTTAGAGGACACAGTACTGTCAGTGAACTGGTTAGAGGGGACAGTACAGTCAATGAACTGGTTAGAGGGCACAGTACTCTCAGTGAACTGATAAGAGGGCACTGTCCTGTCAGAGGACTGGTTGGAGTGCACAGTACTGTCAGTGAACTGGTTAGATTGCACAGTACTCTCAGTGAACTGGTTAGAGGGTACAGTACTGTCAGTGTGAACTGGTTAGAGGGGACAGTACTGTCAGACAACTGGTTAGAGGGCACAGTATTGTCATTGAACTGGTTAGAGGGCACAGTAGTGTCAGACAGCTGGATAGAGGGCACAGTACTGTCAGAAAACAGGTTATAGGGCAAAGTACTGTCAGAACTGGTTAGAGGACACAGTACTGTCAGTGTGAACTGGTTAGAGGGCACATTACTGTCAGTGTGAACTGGTTAGAGGAGACAGTACTGTCAGACAACTGGTTAGAGAGCACAGTAGTGTCAGTGTGAACAGGTTAAAGGGCACAGTACTGTTAGTGAACTGGTTAGAGGGCACAGTACTGTCATTGTGAACTGGCTCGAGGACACAGTACTGTCATAGAACTGGTTAGAGGGCACAGTAGTGTCAGACAGCTGGATAGAGGGCACAGTACTGTCAGTGAACTGGTTAGAGGGCACATTACTGTCAGTGTGAACTGGTTAGAGGAGACAGTACTGTCAGACAACTGGTTAGAGAGCACAGTAGTGTCAGTATGAACAGGTTAAAGGGCACAGTACTGTTAGTGAACTGGTTAGAGGGCACAGTACTGTCATTGTGAACTGGTTCGAGGACACAGTACTGTCATAGAACTGGTTAGAGGGCACAGTACTGTCAGTGTGAACTCGTTAGAGGGTACAGTACTGTCAGTGTGAACTGGTTAGAGGGGACAGTACTGTCAGTGAACTGGTTAGAGGGCACAGTCGTGTCAGAGAACTGGTTAGAGGACACAGTAATGTCAGTGAACTGGTTAGAGGGCACAGTAGTGTCAGTGAACTGGTTAGAGGGCACACTACTGTCAGAGAACTTGTTAGAGGGCACAGTACTGTCAGTATGAACTGGTTGGAGGACACAGTACTGTCAGTGAACTGGTTAGAGGGCACATTACTGTCAGTGTGAACTGGTTAGAGGAGACAGTACTGTCAGACAACTGGTTAGAGAGCACAGTAGTGTCAGTGTGAACAGGTTAAAGGGCACAGTACTGTTAGTGAACTGGTTAGAGGGCACAGTACTGTCATTGTGAACTGGTTCGAGGACACAGTACTGTCATAGAACTGGTTAGAGGGCACAGTAGTGTCAGACAGCTGGATAGAGGGCACAGTACTGTCAGTGAACTGGTTAGAGGGCACATTACTGTCAGTGTGAACTGGTTAGAGGAGACAGTACTGTCAGACAACTGGTTAGAGAGCACAGTAGTGTCAGTGTGAACAGGTTAAAGGGCACAGTACTGTTAGTGAACTGGTTAGAGGGCACAGTACTGTCATTGTGAACTGGTTCGAGGACACAGTACTGTCATAGAACTGGTTGGAGGGCACAGTAGTGTCAGACAGCTGGATAGAGGGCACAGTACTGTCAGTGAACTGGTTAGAGGGCACAGTACTGTCAGTGTGAACTGGTTGGAGGACACAGCACAGTTACTGAACTGGTTAGAGGGCACAGTACTGTCAGTGAACTGGTTAGAGGGCACAATACTGTCAGAGAACTGTTGAGAGGGCACAGTAGTGTCAGAGAACTGGTGGGAGGGCACAGTAGTGTCATTGAACTGGTTAGAGGGCACAGTACTGTCAGTGTGAACTGGCTGGAGGGTACAGGACTGTCAGTGTGAACTGGTTAGAGAGCACAGTACTGTGAGCGTGAGCTGGTTCGAGGGCACAGTACTGCCAGTGAACTGGCTAGCGCGCACATTACTGTCAGAGAACAGGTTAGAGGGCATAGTACTGTCAGTGTGAACAGGTTAAAGGGCACAGTAATGTCAGTGAACTGGATAGAGGGGACAGTAATGTCAGTGAACTGGATAGAGGGCACAGTACTGTCAGTGTGAACTGGTTAGAGGGCACAGTACTGTCAGCGTGAACTGGTTAGAGGGCACAGTACTGTCAGGGAACTGGTTAGAGGGCACAGCAGTGTCTTTGAACTGGTTAGAGGGCACAGTAGTGTTTTTGAACTGGCTAGAGGGCACAGTACTGTCAGCATGAACTGGTTAGAGGGCACAGTACTGCCAGTGATCTGGCTAGCGCGCACATTACTGTCAGAGAACAGGTTAGAGGGTATTGTACTGTCAGTGTGAACAGGTTAAAGGGCACACTAATGTCAGTGAACTGGTTAGAGGGGACTACTGTCAGTCAACTGGTTAGAGAGCACAGTACTGTCAGTGAACTGGTTAGAGGGCACAGTACTGCCAGTGATCTGGCTAGCGCGCACATTACTGTCAGAGAACAGGTTAGAGGGCATTGTACTGTCAGTGTGAACAGGTTAAAGGGCACACTAATGTCAGTGAACTGGTTAGAGGGGACTACTGTCAGTCAACTGGTTAGAGAGCACAGTACTGTCAGTGAACTGGTTAGAGGGCACAGTCCTGTCAGTGTGAACTGGTTAGAGGGGACAGTACTGTCAGACAACTGGTTAGAGAGCACAGTACAGTCAGTGTGAACAGGTTAAAGGGCACAGTACTGTCAGTGAACTGGTTAGAGGGCACAGTACTGTCAGTGTGAACTGGTTAGAGGGCACAGTACTGTCAGTGAACTGGTTAGAGGACACAGTACTGTCAGACAATTGGTTAGAGGGCACAGTATTGTCAGACAGCTGGATAGAGGGCACAGTACTGTAAGAGAACAGGTTAGAGGGCACAATTCTGTCTGTGAACTGGTTAGAGGGCACACTACTGTCAATGAACTGGTTAGAGGAGACAGTTCTGTCGGAGAACTTGTTAGAGGACACAGTACTGTCAGTATGAACTGGTTGGAGGACACAGTCCTGTCAGTGTGAAATGGTTAGAGGGGACACTACTGTCAGTGAACTGCTTAGATTGCACAGTACTGTCAGTGAACTGGTTAGAGGATACAGTACTGTCAGAGAACAGGTTAGAGGTCACAGTACTGTCAGAGAACTGGTTAGAGGGCGCAGTACTGCTAGTGAATTTGTTAGTGTACACAGTACGGTCAGTGTGAACCGGTTAGAGGGCACAGTACTGTCAGAGAACTGGCTGGAGGGCACCGTACTTTCAGCGTGAACTGGTTAGAGGGCACAGTACTGCCAGTGAACTGGCTAGCGCGCACATTACTGTCAGAGAACAGGTTAGAGGGCATTGTACTGTCAGTGTAAACAGGTTAAAGGGCACACTAATGTCAGTGAACTGGTTAGAGGGGACTACTGTCAGTGAACTGGTTAGAGAGCACAGTACTATCAGTGTGAACTGGTTAGAGGGCACAGTACTGTCAGTGTGAACTGGTTAGAGGACACGGCACTGTCAGTGAACTGGTAAGAGGGCACAGTACTGTCAGTGAACTGCTTAGAGGGCACAGTACTGTCAGTGAACTGGTTAGAGGACACAGTACTGTTAGTGAACTGGTTAGAGGCCACAGTACTGCCAGTGAGCTGGTTAGAGGTCACATTACAGTCAGATAACTGGTTTGTGGGCACTGTACTGTCAGTGTGAACTGGTTAGAGGGCACAGTACTGTCAGTGAACTGGTTAGAGGGCACATTACTGTCATTGTGAACTGGTTAGAGGGGACAGTACTGTCAGACAACTGGTTAGAGAGCAGAGTACTGTCAGTGTGAACAGGTTAAAGGGCACAGTACTGTCAGTGAACTGGTTAGAGGAAACAGTACTGTCAGTGAACTGGTTAGAGGGCACAGTACTGTCAGTGTGAACTGGTTCGAGGACACAGCACTGTTACTGAACTGGTTAGAGGGCACAGTACTGTCAGTGAACTGGTTGGAGGGCTCAGTACTGTCAGAGAACTGGCTGGAGGGCACAGTAATGTCATTGAACTGGCTGGAGGGCACAGTACTGTCAGTGTGAACTGGTTAGAGGACACAGCACTGTTACTGAACTAGTTAGAGAGCACAGTACTGTCAGCGTGAACTGGTTAGAGGGCACAGTACTGTCAGTGTGAACAGGTTAAAGGGCACAGTACTGTCAGTGTGAACTGGTTAGAGGGCACAGTACTGTCAGTGAACTGGTTAGAGGGCACAGTAATGTCAGTGAACTGGTTAGATTGCACAGTACTGTCAGTGACCTGTTTAGAGGGCACAGTACTGCCAGTGAACTGGTTAGCGGTCACAGTACAGTCAGACAACTGGTTAGTGGGCACAATACTGTCAGTGTGAACTTGCTGGAGGGGACAGTAATGTCAGTGAACTGGTTAGAGGGCACAGTACTGTCAGCGAACTGGTTAAAGGGCACAGTACTGTCAGTGTGAACTGGTTCGAGGGAACACTGCTGTCAGTCAACTGGTTAGAGGGCACAGTACTGTCAGTGAACTGGTTAGAGGACACAGTACTGTCAGTGAACTGGTTAGAGGGGACAGTACACTCAGACAACTGGTTGGAGGGCACAGTACTGTCAGAGAACTGGTTAGAGGGCACAGTACTGTCAGTGAACTGGTTGGAGGACACAGTACAGTCAGACAACTGGTTAGTGGGCACAGTACTGTCAGTGTGAACTTGTTAGAGGGCACAATACTGCCAGTGTGAACTGGTTAGAGGGGACAGTACTGTCAGGGAACTGGTTGGAGGGCACAGTAGTGTCAGTGGACTGGTTAGAGGGCACAGTACTGTCAGCGAACTGGTTAAAGGGCACAGTACTGTCAGTGTGAACTGGTTCGAGGGAACACTGCTGTCAGTCAACTGGTTAGAGGGCACAGTACTGTCAGTGAACTGGTTAGAGGACACAGTACTGTCAGTGAACTGGTTAGAGGGGACAGTACACTCAGACAACTGGTTGGAGGGCACAGTACTGTCAGAGAACTGGTTAGAGGGCACAGTACTGTCAGTGAACTGGTTGGAGGACACAGTACAGTCAGACAACTGGTTAGTGGGCACAGTACTGTCAGTGTGAACTTGTTAGAGGGCACAATACTGCCAGTGTGAACTGGTTAGAGGGGACAGTACTGTCAGGGAACTGGTTGGAGGGCACAGTAGTGTCAGTGGACTGGTTAGTGGGCACAGTACTGTCAGTGAACTGGTTATAGGACACGGTACTTTCAGTGAACTGGTTAGAGGGCACAGTACTGTCAGTGAACTGGTTAGAGAACACAGTACTGTCAGTGTGAACTTGCTGGAGGCGACAGTAATGTCAGTGAACTGGTTAGAGGGCACAGTACTGTCAGTGTGAACTGGTTAGAGGAGACGGCACTGTCAGTGAACTGGTTAGAGGACACAGTACTGTCAGTGAACTGGTTAGAGGGGACAGTACAGTCAGTGAACTGGTTAGAGGGCACAGTACTCTCAGTGAACTGATAAGAGGGCACTGTCCTGTCAGAGGACTGGTTGGAGTGCACAGTACTGTCAGTGAACTGGTTAGATTGCACAGTACTCTCAGTGAACTGGTTAGAGGGTACAGTACTGTCAGTGTGAACTGGTTAGAGGGGACAGTACTGTCAGACAACTGGTTAGAGGGCACAGTATTGTCATTGAACTGGTTAGAGGGCACAGTAGTGTCAGACAGCTGGATAGAGGGCACAGTACTGTCAGAAAACAGGTTATAGGGCAAAGTACTGTCAGAACTGGTTAGAGGACACAGTACTGTCAGTGTGAACTGGTTAGAGGGCACAGTACTGTCAGTGTGAACTCGTTAGAGGGCACAGTACTGTCAGTATGAACTGGTTGGAGGACACAGTACTGTCAGTGAACTGGTTAGAGGGCACGTTACTGTCAGTGTGAACTGGTTAGAGGAGACAGTACTGTCAGACAACTGGTTAGAGAGCACAGTAGTGTCAGTGTGAACAGGTTAAAGGGCACAGTACTGTTAGTGAACTGGTTAGAGGGCACAGTACTGTCATTGTGAACTGGTTCGAGGACACAGTACTGTCATAGAACTGGTTAGAGGGCACAGTAGTGTCAGACAGCTGGATAGAGGGCACAGTACTGTCAGTGAACTGGTTAGAGGGCACATTACTGTCAGTGTGAACTGGTTAGAGGAGACAGTACTGTCAGACAACTGGTTAGAGAGCACAGTAGTGTCAGTATGAACAGGTTAAAGGGCACAGTACTGTTAGTGAACTGGTTAGAGGGCACAGTACTGTCATTGTGAACTGGTTCGAGGACACAGTACTGTCATAGAACTGGTTAGAGGGCACAGTACTGTCAGTGTGAACTCGTTAGAGGGTACAGTACTGTCAGTGTGAACTGGTTAGAGGGGACAGTACTGTCAGTGAACTGGTTAGAGGGCACAGTCGTGTCAGAGAACTGGTTAGAGGACACAGTAATGTCAGTGAACTGGTTAGAGGGCACAGTAGTGTCAGTGAACTGGTTAGAGGGCACACTACTGTCAGAGAACTTGTTAGAGGGCACAGTACTGTCAGTATGAACTGGTTGGAGGACACAGTACTGTCAGTGAACTGGTTAGAGGGCACATTACTGTCAGTGTGAACTGGTTAGAGGAGACAGTACTGTCAGACAACTGGTTAGAGAGCACAGTAGTGTCAGTGTGAACAGGTTAAAGGGCACAGTACTGTTAGTGAACTGGTTAGAGGGCACAGTACTGTCATTGTGAACTGGTTCGAGGACACAGTACTGTCATAGAACTGGTTAGAGGGCACAGTAGTGTCAGACAGCTGGATAGAGGGCACAGTACTGTCAGTGAACTGGTTAGAGGGCACATTACTGTCAGTGTGAACTGGTTAGAGGAGACAGTACTGTCAGACAACTGGTTAGAGAGCACAGTAGTGTCAGTGTGAACAGGTTAAAGGGCACAGTACTGTTAGTGAACTGGTTAGAGGGCACAGTACTGTCATTGTGAACTGGTTCGAGGACACAGTACTGTCATAGAACTGGTTAGAGGGCACAGTAGTGTCAGACAGCTGGATAGAGGGCACAGTACTGTCAGTGAACTGGTTAGAGGGCACAGTACTGTCAGTGTGAACTGGTTGGAGGACACAGCACAGTTACTGAACTGGTTAGAGGGCACAGTACTGTCAGTGAACTGGTTAGAGGGCACAATACTGTCAGAGAACTGTTGAGAGGGCACAGTAGTGTCAGAGAACTGGTGGGAGGGCACAGTAGTGTCATTGAACTGGTTAGAGGGCACAGTACTGTCAGTGTGAACTGGCTGGAGGGTACAGGACTGTCAGTGTGAACTGGTTAGAGAGCACAGTACTGTGAGCGTGAGCTGGTTCGAGGGCACAGTACTGCCAGTGAACTGGCTAGCGCGCACATTACTGTCAGAGAACAGGTTAGAGGGCATAGTACTGTCAGTGTGAACAGGTTAAAGGGCACAGTAATGTCAGTGAACTGGATAGAGGGGACAGTAATGTCAGTGAACTGGATAGAGGGCACAGTACTGTCAGTGTGAACTGGTTAGAGGGCACAGTACTGTCAGCGTGAACTGGTTAGAGGGCACAGTACTGTCAGAGAACTGGTTAGAGGGCACAGCAGTGTCTTTGAACTGGTTAGAGGGCACAGTAGTGTTTTTGAACTGGCTAGAGGGCACAGTACTGTCAGCATGAACTGGTTAGAGGGCACAGTACTGCCAGTGATCTGGCTAGCGCGCACATTACTGTCAGAGAACAGGTTAGAGGGTATTGTACTGTCAGTGTGAACAGGTTAAAGGGCACACTAATGTCAGTGAACTGGTTAGAGGGGACTACTGTCAGTCAACTGGTTAGAGAGCACAGTTCTGTCAGTGAACTGGTTAGAGGGCACAGTACTGCCAGTGATCTGGCTAGCGCGCACATTACTGTCAGAGAACAGGTTAGAGGGCATTGTACTGTCAGTGTGAACAGGTTAAAGGGCACACTAATGTCAGTGAACTGGTTAGAGGGGACTACTGTCAGTCAACTGGTTAGAGAGCACAGTACTGTCAGTGAACTGGTTAGAGGGCACAGTCCTGTCAGTGTGAACTGGTTAGAGGGGACAGTACTGTCAGACAACTGGTTAGAGAGCACAGTACAGTCAGTGTGAACAGGTTAAAGGGCACAGTACTGTCAGTGAACTGGTTAGAGGGCACAGTACTGTCAGTGTGAACTGGTTAGAGGGCACAGTACTGTCAGTGAACTGGTTAGAGGACACAGTACTGTCAGACAATTGGTTAGAGGGCACAGTAGTGTCAGAGAACTGGTTAGAGGGCACAGTATTGTCAGACAGCTGGATAGAGGGCACAGTACTGTAAGAGAACAGGTTAGAGGGCACAATTCTGTCTGTGAACTGGTTAGAGGGCACACTACTGTCAATGAACTGGTTAGAGGAGACAGTTCTGTCGGAGAACTTGTTAGAGGGCACAGTACTGTCAGTATGAACTGGTTGGAGGACACAGTCCTGTCAGTGTGAAATGGTTAGAGGGGACACTACTGTCAGTGAACTGCTTAGATTGCACAGTACTGTCAGTGAACTGGTTAGAGGATACAGTACTGTCAGAGAACAGGTTAGAGGTCACAGTACTGTCAGAGAACTGGTTAGAGGGCGCAGTACTGCTAGTGAATTTGTTAGTGTACACAGTACGGTCAGTGTGAACCGGTTAGAGGGCACAGTACTGTCAGAGAACTGGCTGGAGGGCACCGTACTTTCAGCGTGAACTGGTTAGAGGGCACAGTACTGCCAGTGAACTGGCTAGCGCGCACATTACTGTCAGAGAACAGGTTAGAGGGCATTGTACTGTCAGTGTAAACAGGTTAAAGGGCACACTAATGTCAGTGAACTGGTTAGAGGGGACTACTGTCAGTGAACTGGTTAGAGAGCACAGTACTATCAGTGTGAACTGGTTATCGGGAACAGTACTGTCAGTGTGAACTTGTTAGAGGGCACAATACTGCCAGTGTGAACTGGTTAGAGGGGACAGTACTGTCAGGGAACTGGTTAGAGGACACAGTACTGTCAGTGAACTGGTTGGAGGGCACAGTACTGTCAGTGGACTGGTTAGAGAACACAGTACTGTCAGTGTGAACTGGTTGGAGGAGACAGTACTGTCAATGAACTTGTTAGCGGTCACAGTACAGTCAGATAACTGGTTAGTGGGCACAGTACTGTCAGTGTGTACTGGTTAGAGGGCACAGTACTGTCAGTGTGAACAGGTTAAAGAGCACAATACTGTCAGTGAACTGATAAGAGGGCATTGTCCTGTCAGAGGACTGGTTAGAGGACACAGTACTGTCAGTGAACTGGTTAGATTGCACAGTACTGTCAGTGAACTGGTTAGAGGACACAGTACTGTCAGTGTGAACTGGTTAGAGGGGACAGCACTGTCAGGGAACTGGTTGGAGGGCACAGTAGTGTCAGTGGACTGGTTAGAGGTCACAGTAGTGTCAGTGAACTGGTTAGAGGACACAGTACTGTCAGTGAACTGGTTGGAGGGCACAGTACTGTCAGTGGACTGGTTAGAGAACACAGTACTGTCAGTGTGAACTGGTTGGAGGAGACAGTACTGTCAATGAACTTGTTAGCGGTCACAGTACAGTCAGATAACTGGTTAGTGGGCACAGTACTGTCAGTGTGTACTGGTTAGAGGGCACAGTACTGTCAGTGTGAACAGGTTAAAGAGCACAATACTGTCAGTGAACTGATAAGAGGGCATTGTCCTGTCAGAGGACTGGTTAGAGGACACAGTACTGTCAGTGAACTGGTTAGATTGCACAGTACTGTCAGTGAACTGGTTAGAGGACACAGTACTGTCAGTGTGAACTGGTTAGAGGGGACAGCACTGTCAGGGAACTGGTTGGAGGGCACAGTAGTGTCAGTGGACTGGTTAGTGGGCACAGTACTGTCAGTGAACTGGTTATAGGACACGGTACTTTCAGTGAACTGGTTAGAGGGCACAGTACTGTCAGTGAACTGGACAGAGAACACAGTACTGTCAGTGTGAACTTGCTGGAGGCGACAGTAATGTCAGTGAACTGGTTAGAGGGCACAGTACTGTCAGTGTGAACTGGTTAGAGGACACGGCACTGTCAGTGAACTGGTAAGAGGGCACAGTACTGTCAGTAAACTGCTTAGAGGGCACAGTACTGTCAGTGAACTGGTTAGAGGACACAGTACTGTTAGTGAACTGGTTAGAGGCCACAGTACTGCCAGTGAGCTGGTTAGAGGTCACATTACAGTCAGATAACTGGTTTGTGGGCACTGTACTGTCAGTGTGAACTGGTTAGAGGGCACAGTACTGTCAGTGAACTGGTTAGAGGGCACATTACTGTCATTGTGAACTGGTTAGAGGGGACAGTACTGTCAGACAACTGGTTAGAGAGCAGAGTACTGTCAGTGTGAACAGGTTAAAGGGCACAGTACTGTCAGTGAACTGGTTAGAGGAAACAGTACTGTCAGTGAACTGGTTAGAGGGCACAGTACTGTCAGTGTGAACTGGTTCGAGGACACAGCACTGTTACTGAACTGGTTAGAGGGCACAGTACTGTCAGTGAACTGGTTGGAGGGCTCAGTACTGTCAGAGAACTGGCTGGAGGGCACAGTAATGTCATTGAACTGGCTGGAGGGCACAGTACTGTCAGTGTGAACTGGTTAGAGGACACAGCACTGTTACTGAACTAGTTAGAGAGCACAGTACTGTCAGCGTGAACTGGTTAGAGGGCACAGTACTGTCAGTGTGAACAGGTTAAAGGGCACAGTACTGTCAGTGTGAACTGGTTAGAGGGCACAGTACTGTCAGTGAACTGGTTAGAGGGCACAGTAATGTCAGTGAACTGGTTAGATTGCACAGTACTGTCAGTGACCTGTTTAGAGGGCACAGTACTGCCAGTGAACTGGTTAGCGGTCACAGTACAGTCAGACAACTGGTTAGTGGGCACAATACTGTCAGTGTGAACTTGCTGGAGGGGACAGTAATGTCAGTGAACTGGTTAGAGGGCACAGTACTGTCAGCGAACTGGTTAAAGGGCACAGTACTGTCAGTGTGAACTGGTTCGAGGGAACACTGCTGTCAGTCAACTGGTTAGAGGGCACAGTACTGTCAGTGAACTGGTTAGAGGACACAGTACTGTCAGTGAACTGGTTAGAGGGGACAGTACACTCAGACAACTGGTTGGAGGGCACAGTACTGTCAGAGAACTGGTTAGAGGGCACAGTACTGTCAGTGAACTGGTTGGAGGACACAGTACAGTCAGACAACTGGTTAGTGGGCACAGTACTGTCAGTGTGAACTTGTTAGAGGGCACAATACTGCCAGTGTGAACTGGTTAGAGGGGACAGTACTGTCAGGGAACTGGTTGGAGGGCACAGTAGTGTCAGTGGACTGGTTAGTGGGCACAGTACTGTCAGTGAACTGGTTATAGGACACGGTACTTTCAGTGAACTGGTTAGAGGGCACAGTACTGTCAGTGAACTGGTTAGAGAACACAGTACTGTCAGTGTGAACTTGCTGGAGGCGACAGTAATGTCAGTGAACTGGTTAGAGGGCACAGTACTGTCAGTGTGAACTGGTTAGAGGAGACGGCACTGTCAGTGAACTGGTTAGAGGGGACAGTACAGTCAGTGAACTGGTTAGAGGGCACAGTACTCTCAGTGAACTGATAAGAGGGCACTGTCCTGTCAGAGGACTGGTTGGAGTGCACAGTACTGTCAGTGAACTGGTTAGATTGCACAGTACTCTCAGTGAACTGGTTAGAGGGTACAGTACTGTCAGTGTGAACTGGTTAGAGGGGACAGTACTGTCAGACAACTGGTTAGAGGGCACAGTATTGTCATTGAACTGGTTAGAGGGCACAGTAGTGTCAGACAGCTGGATAGAGGGCACAGTACTGTCAGAAAACAGGTTATAGGGCAAAGTACTGTCAGAACTGGTTAGAGGACACAGTACTGTCAGTGTGAACTGGTTAGAGGGCACAGTACTGTCAGTGTGAACTCGTTAGAGGGCACAGTACTGTCAGTATGAACTGGTTGGAGGACACAGTACTGTCAGTGAACTGGTTAGAGGGCACGTTACTGTCAGTGTGAACTGGTTAGAGGAGACAGTACTGTCAGACAACTGGTTAGAGAGCACAGTAGTGTCAGTGTGAACAGGTTAAAGGGCACAGTACTGTTAGTGAACTGGTTAGAGGGCACAGTACTGTCATTGTGAACTGGTTCGAGGACACAGTACTGTCATAGAACTGGTTAGAGGGCACAGTAGTGTCAGACAGCTGGATAGAGGGCACAGTACTGTCAGTGAACTGGTTAGAGGGCACATTACTGTCAGTGTGAACTGGTTAGAGGAGACAGTACTGTCAGACAACTGGTTAGAGAGCACAGTAGTGTCAGTATGAACAGGTTAAAGGGCACAGTACTGTTAGTGAACTGGTTAGAGGGCACAGTACTGTCATTGTGAACTGGTTCGAGGACACAGTACTGTCATAGAACTGGTTAGAGGGCACAGTACTGTCAGTGTGAACTCGTTAGAGGGTACAGTACTGTCAGTGTGAACTGGTTAGAGGGGACAGTACTGTCAGTGAACTGGTTAGAGGGCACAGTCGTGTCAGAGAACTGGTTAGAGGACACAGTAATGTCAGTGAACTGGTTAGAGGGCACAGTAGTGTCAGTGAACTGGTTAGAGGGCACACTACTGTCAGAGAACTTGTTAGAGGGCACAGTACTGTCAGTATGAACTGGTTGGAGGACACAGTACTGTCAGTGAACTGGTTAGAGGGCACATTACTGTCAGTGTGAACTGGTTAGAGGAGACAGTACTGTCAGACAACTGGTTAGAGAGCACAGTAGTGTCAGTGTGAACAGGTTAAAGGGAACAGTACTGTTAGTGAACTGGTTCGAGGGCACAGTACTGTCAGTGAACTGGTTAGAGGGCACATTACTGTCAGTGTGAACTGGTTAGAGGAGACAGTACTGTCAGACAACTGGTTAGAGAGCACAGTAGTGTCAGTGTGAACAGGTTAAAGGGCACAGTACTGTTAGTGAACTGGTTAGAGGGCACAGTACTGTCATTGTGAACTGGTTCGAGGACACAGTACTGTCATAGAACTGGTTAGAGGGCACAGTAGTGTCAGACAGCTGGATAGAGGGCACAGTACTGTCAGTGAACTGGTTAGAGGGCACAGTACTGTCAGTGTGAACTGGTTGGAGGACACAGCACAGTTACTGAACTGGTTAGAGGGCACAGTACTGTCAGTGAACTGGTTAGAGGGCACAATACTGTCAGAGAACTGTTGAGAGGGCACAGTAGTGTCAGAGAACTGGTGGGAGGGCACAGTAGTGTCATTGAACTGGTTAGAGGGCACAGTACTGTCAGTGTGAACTGGCTGGAGGGTACAGGACTGTCAGTGTGAACTGGTTAGAGAGCACAGTACTGTGAGCGTGAGCTGGTTCGAGGGCACAGTACTGCCAGTGAACTGGCTAGCGCGCACATTACTGTCAGAGAACAGGTTAGAGGGCATAGTACTGTCAGTGTGAACAGGTTAAAGGGCACAGTAATGTCAGTGAACTGGATAGAGGGGACAGTAATGTCAGTGAACTGGATAGAGGGCACAGTACTGTCAGTGTGAACTGGTTAGAGGGCACAGTACTGTCAGCGTGAACTGGTTAGAGGGCACAGTACTGTCAGAGAACTGGTTAGAGGGCACAGCAGTGTCTTTGAACTGGTTAGAGGGCACAGTAGTGTTTTTGAACTGGCTAGAGGGCACAGTACTGTCAGCATGAACTGGTTAGAGGGCACAGTACTGCCAGTGATCTGGCTAGCGCGCACATTACTGTCAGAGAACAGGTTAGAGGGTATTGTACTGTCAGTGTGAACAGGTTAAAGGGCACACTAATGTCAGTGAACTGGTTAGAGGGGACTACTGTCAGTCAACTGGTTAGAGAGCACAGTACTGTCAGTGAACTGGTTAGAGGGCACAGTACTGCCAGTGATCTGGCTAGCGCGCACATTACTGTCAGAGAACAGGTTAGAGGGCATTGTACTGTCAGTGTGAACAGGTTAAAGGGCACACTAATGTCAGTGAACTGGTTAGAGGGGACTACTGTCAGTCAACTGGTTAGAGAGCACAGTACTGTCAGTGAACTGGTTAGAGGGCACAGTCCTGTCAGTGTGAACTGGTTAGAGGGGACAGTACTGTCAGACAACTGGTTAGAGAGCACAGTACAGTCAGTGTGAACAGGTTAAAGGGCACAGTACTGTCAGTGAACTGGTTAGAGGGCACAGTACTGTCAGTGTGAACTGGTTAGAGGGCACAGTACTGTCAGTGAACTGGTTAGAGGACACAGTACTGTCAGACAATTGGTTAGAGGGCACAGTAGTGTCAGAGAACTGGTTAGAGGGCACAGTATTGTCAGACAGCTGGATAGAGGGCACAGTACTGTAAGAGAACAGGTTAGAGGGCACAATTCTGTCTGTGAACTGGTTAGAGGGCACACTACTGTCAATGAACTGGTTAGAGGAGACAGTTCTGTCGGAGAACTTGTTAGAGGGCACAGTACTGTCAGTATGAACTGGTTGGAGGACACAGTCCTGTCAGTGTGAAATGGTTAGAGGGGACACTACTGTCAGTGAACTGCTTAGATTGCACAGTACTGTCAGTGAACTGGTTAGAGGATACAGTACTGTCAGAGAACAGGTTAGAGGTCACAGTACTGTCAGAGAACTGGTTAGAGGGCGCAGTACTGCTAGTGAATTTGTTAGTGTACACAGTACTGTCAGTGTGAACCGGTTAGAGGGCACAGTACTGTCAGAGAACTGGCTGGAGGGCACCGTACTTTCAGCGTGAACTGGTTAGAGGGCACAGTACTGCCAGTGAACTGGCTAGCGCGCACATTACTGTCAGAGAACAGGTTAGAGGGCATTGTACTGTCAGTGTAAACAGGTTAAAGGGCACACTAATGTCAGTGAACTGGTTAGAGGGGACTACTGTCAGTGAACTGGTTAGAGAGCACAGTACTATCAGTGTGAACTGGTTATCGGGAACAGTACTGTCAGTGAGAACTTGTTAGAGGGGACAGTAATGTCAGTGAACTGGTTAGAGGTCACAGTAGTGTCAGTGAACTGGTTAGAGGACACAGTACTGTCAGAGAACTGGTTAGAGGGCACAGTACTGTCAGTATAAACTGGTTGGAGGACACAGTTCTGTCAGTGAACTGGTTAGAGGGCACAGTACTGTCAGTAAACTGGTTGGAGGGCACAGTATTGTCAGTGTGAATTGTTGGAGGCGACAGTACTGTCAGTGAACCGGTTAGAGGGCACAGTACTGTCAGAGAACTGGTTAGAGGGCGCAGTACTGCCAGTGAATTGGTTAGAGGACACAGTACTGTCAGAGAACTGGTTAGTGGGCACAGTAGTGTCAGAGAACAGGTTAGAGGGCACATTACTGTCATTGTGAACTGGTTAAAGGGCACAGTACTGCCAGTGAACTGGTTAGAGGACACAGTACTGTCAGACAACTGGTTAGAGGGCACAGTAGTGTCAGAGAACTGATTAGAGGGCACAGTAGTGTCAGAGAACTGGTTAGAGGGCACAGTACTGTCAGAGAACTGGTTAGAGGGCACAGTAGTGTCAGAGAACAGGTTAGAGGGCACAGTAGTGTCAGACAGCTGGATAGAGGGCACAGTACTGTCAGTGAACTGGATAGAGGGCACAGTGTTGTCAGAGAACTGGTTAGAGGGCACAGTAGTGTCAGAAAACTGGTTAGAGGGCACAGTAATGTCATTGAACTGGATAGAGGGCACAGTTCTGTCAGTGAACTGGTTAGACGGCACAGTAATGTCAGTAAACTGGTTGGAGGGCACAGTACTGTCAGTGAACTGATTACAGGACACAGTACTGTCAGTGTGAACTGGTTAGAGAGGACAGTCCTGTCAGTGAACTGGTTAGAGGGGACAGTACTGTCAGACAACTGGTTAGAGAGCACAGTACTGTCAGTGTGAACAGGTTAAAGGGCACAGTACTGTCAGTGAACTGGATAGAGGGCACATTACTGTCATTCTGAACTGGTTAGAGGGGACAGTACTGTCAGACAACTGGTTAGAGAGCACAGTACTGTCAGTGTGAACTGGTTAGAGGACACAATACTGTCAGTGAACTGGTTAGAGGACACAGTACTGTCAGTGAACTGCTTAGTGGACACAGTACTGTCAGTGAACTGGTTAGAGGACACAGTACTGTCAGACAACTGGTTAGAGGGCACAGTAGTGTCATTGAACTGGTTAGAGGGCACAATACTGTCAGAGAACTGGCTAGAGGGCACAGTACTGTCAGCGTGAACTGGTTAGAGGGCACAGTACTGCCAGTGAACTGGCTAGTGCGCACATAACTGTCAGAGAACAGGTTAGAGGGCATTGTACTGTCAGTGTAAACAGGTTAAAGGGCACACTAATGTCAGTGAACTGGTTAGAGGGGACTACTGTCAGTGAACTGGTTAGAGAGCACAGTACTGTCAGTGATCTGGTTTGAGGGCACGGTACTGTCAGTGTGAACTGGTTTGAGGGAACAGTACAGTCAGTGAGAACTTGTTAGAGGGGACAGTACTGTCAGTGAACAGATTAGAGGTCACAGTAGTGTCAGAGAACTGGTTAGAGGGCACAGTACTGTCAGTATGAACTGGTTGGAGGACACAGTTCTGTCAGTGAACTGGTTAGAGGGCACAGTACTGTCAGTGAACTGGTTGGAGGGCACAGTACTGTCAGTGTGAGTTGTTGGAGGCGACAGGACTGTCAGTGAACCGGTTAGAGGGCACAGTACTGTCAGTGTGAACAGGTTAAAGGGCACAGTACTGTCAGTGAACTGGATAGAGGGCACATTACTGTCATTCTGAACTGGTTAGAGGGGACTGTACTGTCAGACAACTGGTTAGAGAGCACAGTACTGTCAGTGTGAACTGGTTAGAGGACACAATACTGTCAGTGAACTGGTTAGAGGACACAGTACTGTCAGTGAACTGCTTAGTGGACACAGTACTGTCAGTGAACTGGTTAGAGGACACAGTACTGTCAGACAACTGGTTAGAGGGCACAGTAGTGTCAGAGAACTGGTTAGAGGGCACATTAGTGTCATTGAACTGGTTAGAGGGCACAATACTGTCAGTGAACTGGCTAGAGGGCACAGTACTGTCAGCGTGAACTGGTTAGAGGGCACAGTACTGCCAGTGAACTGGCTAGTGCGCACATAACTGTCAGAGAACAGGTTAGAGGGCATTGTACTGTCAGTGTAAACAGGTTAAAGGGCACACTAATGTCAGTGAACTGGTTAGAGGGGACTACTGTCAGTGAACTGGTTAGAGAGCACAGTACTGTCAGTGAACTGGTTTGAGGGCACGGTACTGTCAGTGTGAACTGGTTTGAGGGAACAGTACAGTCAGTGAGAACTTGTTAGAGGGGACAGTACTGTCAGTGAACAGATTAGAGGTCACAGTAGTGTCAGAGAACTGGTTAGACGGCACAGTACTGTCAGTATGAACTGGTTGGAGGACACAGTTCTGTCAGTGAACTGGTTAGAGGGCACAGTACTGTCAGTGAACTGGTTGGAGGGCACAGTACTGTCAGTGTGAGTTGTTGGAGGCGACAGGACTGTCAGTGAACCGGTTAGAGGGCACAGTACTGTCAGTGAACTGGTTAGAGGACACAGTACTGTCAGAGAACAGGTTAGAGGGCACAGTACTGTCAGAGAACTGGTAAGAGGGTGCAGTACTGCCAGTGAATTGGTTAGAGGGCACAGTACTGTCAGTGAACTGGTTAGAGGGCACAGTACTGTCAGCGTGAACTGGTTAGAGGGCACAGTACTGCCAGTGAACTGGCTAGCACGCACATTACTGTCAGAGAACAGGTTAGAGGGCACATTACTGTCATTGTGAACTGGTTAAAGGGCACAGTACTGCCAGTGAACTGGTTAGAGGGCACAGTACTGTCAGTGTGAACTGGTTAGAGGACACAGTACTGTCAGTGAACTGGTTAGAGGACACAGTACTGTCAGACAACTGGTTAGAGGGCACAGTAGTGTCAGAGAACTGATTAGAGGGCACAGTAGTGTCAGACAGCTGGATAGAGGGCACAGTACTGTCAGTAAACTGGTTGGAGGGCACAGTACTGTCAGTGTGAACTGGTAAGAGAGGACAGTCCTGTCAGTGAACTGGTTAGAGGGCACAGTACTGTCAGTGAACTTGTTAGAGTGCACAGTACTGTCAGTGTGAACAGGTTAGAGGGCACAGTACTGTCAGAGAACTGGTTAGAGGGCACAGTACTGTCAGAGAACTGGTTAGAGGGCACAGTACTGCCAGTGAATTGGTTAGAGGACACAGTACTGTCAGTGTGAACTGGTTAGAGGGCACAATACTGTCAGAGAACTGGTTAGTGGGCACAGTAGTGTCAGACAGCTGGATAGAGGGCACAGTACTGTCAGAGAACTGGCTAGAGGGCACAGTACTGTCAGTGTGAACTGGTTAGAGGACACAGTACTGTCAGAGAACTGGTTATAGAGCGCAGTACTGTCAGCGTGAACTGGTTAGAGGGCACAGTACGACCAGTGAACTGGTTAGCGCGCACATTACATTGTTAGAGGACACAGTACAGTCAGTGTGAACTGGTTAGAGGACACAGCACTGTCAGTGAACTGGTTAGAGGGCACAGTACTGTCAGAGAACTGGTTAGAGAGCACAGTACTGTCAGCGTGAACTGGTTAGAGTGCACAGTACTGCCAGTGAACTGGCTAGCGTACACATTACTATCAGAGAACAGGTTAGAGGGCATAATACTGTCAGTGCGATCAGGTTAATTGGCACAGTCATGTCAGTGAACTGGTTAGAGGGGACAGTAACGTCAGTGAACTGGTTAGAGGGCAGTACTGTCAGTGAACTGGTTAGAGGGCACAGTACTTTCAGTGTGAACTGGTTACAGGGCACAGTACTGTCAGAGAACTGGTTAGTGGGCACAGTAGTGTCATTGAACTGGCTAGAGGGCACATTACTGTCATTGTGAACTAGTTAGCGGGGACAGTACTGTCAAACAACTGGTTAGAGAGCACAGTACTGTCAGTGTGAACAGGTTAAAGGGCACAGTAGTGTCAGAGAACTGGTTAGAGGGCACAGTAGTGTCAGACAGCTGGATAGAGGGCACAGTAGTGTCAGAGAACAGGTTAGAGGGCACAGTACTGTCAGAAAACTGGTTAGAGAGCACAGTACTGTCAGCGTGAACTGGTTAGAGGGCACAGTACTGTTACTGAACTGGTTAGAGGACACAGTACTGTCATAGAATTGGTTAGAGGGCACAGTAGTGTCAGAGAACTGGTTAGACGGCACAGTACTGTCAGTGTGAACTGGCTGGAGGGTACAGTACTGTCAGTGTGAACTGGTTAGAGGACACAGTACTGTCAGTGAACTGGTTAGAGAGCAAAGTACTGTGAGCGGGAGTTGGTTAGAGGGCACTACTGTCAGTGTGAACTGGCTGGAGGGTACAGTACTGTCAGTGTGAACTGGTTAGACGGCACAGTAGTGTCAGTGAACTGGTTAGAGGGCACAGTACTGTCAGTGTCAACTGGTTGAAGGGGACAGTACTGTCAGAGAGCTGGTTAGAGGGCAGAGTACTGTCAGTGTGAACAGGTTAAAGGGCACAGTACTGCCAGTGAACTGGTTGGAGGGCACAGAGCTGTCAGTGTGAATTGTTGGAGGCGACAGTACTTTCAGTGAACCGGTTAGAGGGCACATTACTGTCATTGTGAACTGGTTAGAGGACTCTACTGTCAGAGAACTGGTTAGAGAGCACAGTACTGTCAGCGTGAACTGGTTAGAGGGCACAGTACTGCCAGTGAACTGGTTGGAGGGCACAGTGCTGTCAGTGTGAATTGTTGGAGGCGACAGTACTTTCAGTGAACCGGTTAGAGGGCACATTACTGTCATTGTGAACTGGTTAGAGAGCACAGTACTGTCAGTGTGAACAGGTTAAAGGGCACAGTACTGTCAGTGAACTGGCGAGAGGGCACAGTACTGTCAGTGTGAACTGGTTAGCGGAAACAGTACTGTCAGTGAACTGGTTAGAGGACACAGTACTGTCAGTGAACTGGTTGGAGGGCACAGGACTGTCAGAGAACTGGTTAGAGGGCACAGCAGTGTCAGAGAACTGGTTAGAGGGCACAGTAGTGTCAGACAGCTGGATAGAGGGCACAGTACTGTCAGAGAACTGGTTAGAGGACACAGTACTGTCAGTGAACTCGTTAGAAGGCACAGTACTGTCAGTGAACTGGTTGGAGGGCACAGGACTGTCAGAGAACTGGTTAGAGGGCACAGTAGTGTCAGAAAACTGGTTACAGGGCACAGTAATGTCATTGAACTGGATAGAGGGCACAGTTCTGTCAGTGAACTGGTTAGACGGCACAGTAATGTCAGTAAACTGGTTGGAGGGCACAGTACTGTCAATGAACTGATTACAGGACACAGTACTGTCAGTGTGAACTGGTTAGAGAGGACAGTCCTGTCAGTGAACTGGTTAGAGGGGACAGTAATGTCAGTGTGAATTGGTTAGAGGGCACTACTGTCAGTGAACTGGTTAGAGGGCACAGTACTGTCAGCGTCAACTGGTTGAAGGGGACAGTACTGTCAGAGAGTTGGTTAGAGGGCAGAGTACTGTCAGTGTGAACATTTTAAAGGGCACGGTACTGTCAGTGAACCGGTTGGAGGGGACAGTACTGTCTGTGTGAACTGGTTATCGGGCACAGTACTGTCAGTGTGAACTGGTTATCGGGCACAGTACTGCCAGTGAATTTGTTAGTGGACATAGTACTGTCAGTGTGAACTGGTTAGAGGGCACAGTACTGTCAGAGAACTGGTTAGAGGGCACAGTAGTGTCAGAGAACAGGTTAGAGGGCACAGTAGTGTCATTGAACTAGTTAGAGGGCACTGTACTGTCAGAGAACTGGCTAGAGGGCACAGTACTGTCAGCGTGAACTGGTTAGAGGGCACAGTACTGCCAGTGAACTGGCTAGCGCGCACATTACTGTCAGAGAACTGGTTGGAGGACACAGTTCTGTCAGTGAACTGGTTAGAGGGCACAGTAATGTCAGTGAACTGGTTAGAGGGCACAGTAATGTCAGTGAACTGGTTAGAGGGCACAGAACTGTCACTGAACTGGTTAGAGGACACAGTACTGTCAGTGAACTGGTTACAGGACACAGTACTGTCAGTGTGAACTGGTTAGAGAGGACAGTCCTGTCAGTGAACTGGTTAGAGGGCACAGTACTGTCAGTGAACTGGTTAGAGGGCACAGTACTGTCAGTGAACTGGTTAGAGGGCACAGTACTGTCAGTGAACTGGTTACAGGACACAGTACTGTCAGTGTGAACTGGTTAGAGAGGACAGTCCTGTCAGTGAACTGGTTAGAGGGCACAGTACTGTCAGTGAACTGGTTAGAGGGCACAGTACTGTCAGTGAACTGGTTAGAGGGCACAGTACTGTCAGTGAACTGGTTAGAGGGCACAGTACTGTCAGTGAACTGGTTAGAGGGCACAGTACTGTCAGTGAACTGGTTAGAGAGAACAGTCCTGTCAGTGAACTGGTTAGAGGGCACAGTACTGTCAGACAACTGGTTAGAGGGCACAGACGTGTCAGTGAACTGGTTAGAGGACACAGTACTGTCAGACAACTGGTTAAAGGGCACAGTAGTGTCAGAGAACTGGTTAGAGGGCACAGTAGTGTCAGACAGCTGGATAGAGGGCACAGTAGTGTCAGAGAACAGGTTAGAGGGCACAGTACTGTCAGAAAACTGGTTAGAGAGCACAGTACTGTCAGCGTGAACTGGTTAGAGGCCACTACTGTCAGTGAACTGGTTAGAGGGCACAGTACTGTTACTGAACTGGTTAGAGGACACAGTACTGTCATAGAATTGGTTAGAGGGCACAGTAGTGTCAGAGAATTGGTTATACGGCACAGTAGTGTAATTGAACTGGTTAGAGGGCACAGTACTGTCAGAGAACTGGCTAGAGGGCACAGTACTGTCAGTGTGAACTGGCTGGAGGGCACAGTACTGTCAGTGTGAACTGGTTAGAGGACACAGTACTGTCAGTGAACTGGTTAGAGAGCAAAGTACTGTGAGCGGGAGTTGGTTAGAGGGCACAGTACTGCCAGTGAACTGGTTAGAGGGGACAGTAATGTCAGCGAACTGTTTAGAGGGCACTGTAATGTCAGTGTGAATTGGTTAGAGGGCACTACTGTCAGTGAACTGGTTAGAGGGGACAGTACTGTCAGCGTGAACTGGTTAGAGGGCACAGTACTGCCAGTGAACTGGTTGGCGGGCACAGTGCTGTCAGTGTGAATTGTTGGAGGCGACAGTACTTTCAGTGAACCGGTTAGAGGGCACATTACTGTCATTGTGAACTGGTTAGAGAGCACAGTACTGTCAGTGTGAACAGGTTAAAGGGCAGAGTACTGTCAGTGAACTGGCGAGAGGGCGCAGTACTGTCAGTGTGAACTGGTTAGCGGAAACAGTACTGTCAGTGAACTGGTTAGAGGACACAGTACTGTCAGTGAACTGGTTAGAGGACACAGTACTGTCAGACAACTGGTTAGAGTGCACAGTAGTGTCAGAGAACTGGTTAGAGAGCACAGTAGTGTCAGACAGCTGGATAGAGGGCACAGTACTGTCAGAGAACTGGCTAGAGGAAACAGTACTGTCAGTGTGAACTGGTTAGAGGACACAACACTGTTCCTGAACTGGTTCGAGGGCACAGTACTGTCAGTGAACTGGTTGGAGGGCACAGGACTGTCAGAGAACTGGTTAGAGGGCACAGTAGTGTCAGACAGCTGGATAGAGGGCACAGTACTGTCAGAGAACTGGTTAGAGGACACAGTACTGTCAGACAACTGGTTAGAGGGCACAGACGTGTCAGTGAACTGGTTAGAGGACACAGTACTGTCAGACAACTGGTTAAAGGGCACAGTAGTGTCAGAGAACTGGTTAGAGGGCACAGTAGTGTCAGACAGCTGGATAGAGGGCACAGTAGTGTCAGAGAACAGGTTAGAGGGCACAGTACTGTCAGAAAACTGGTTAGAGAGCACAGTACTGTCAGCGTGAACTGGTTAGAGGGCACTACTGTCAGTGAACTGGTTAGAGGGCACAGTACTGTTACTGAACTGGTTAGAGGACACAGTACTGTCATAGAATTGGTTAGACGGCACAGTAGTGTAATTGAACTGGTTAGAGGGCACAGTACTGTCAGAGAACTGGCTAGAGGGCACAGTACTGTCAGTGTGAACTGGCTGGAGGGTACAGTACTGTCAGTGTGAACTGGTTAGAGGACACAGTACTGTCAGTGAACTGGTTAGAGAGCAAAGTACTGTGAGCGGGAGTTGGTTAGAGGGCACAGTACTGCCAGTGAACTGGTTAGAGGGGACAGTAATGTCAGTGTGAATTGGTTAGAGGGCACTACTGTCAGTGAACTGGTTAGAGGGGACAGTACTGTCAGCATGAACTGGTTGAAGGGGACAGTACTGTCAGAGAGCTGGTTAGAGGGCAGAGTACTGTCAGTGTGAACAGGTTAAAGGGCACAGTACTGCCAGTGAACTGGTTGCAGGGCACAGAGCTGTCAGTGTGAATTGTTGGAGGCGACAGTACTTTCAGTGAACCGGTTAGAGGGCACATTACTGTCATTGTGAACTGGTTAGAGGACTCTACTGTCAGAGAACTGGTTAGAGAGCACAGTACTGTCAGCGTGAACTGGTTAGAGGGCACAGTACTGCCAGTGAACTGGTTGGAGGGCACAGTGCTGTCAGTGTGAATTGTTGGAGGCGACAGTACTTTCAGTGAACCGGTTAGAGGGCACATTACTGTCATTGTGAACTGGTTAGAGAGCACAGTACTGTCAGTGTGAACAGGTTAAAGGGCACAGTACTGTCAGTGAACTGGCGAGAGGGCACAGTACTGTCAGTGTGAACTGGTTAGCGGAAACAGTACTGTCAGTGAACTGGTTAGAGGACACAATACTGTCAGTGAACAGGTTAGAGGACACAGCACTGTTACTGAACTGGTTAGAGGGCACAGTACTGTCATTGAACTGGTTAGAGGACACAGCACTGTTACTGAATTGGTTAGAGGACACAGTCCTGTCAGTGTGAACTGGTTAGAGGACACAGCACTGTTACTGAACTGGTTAGAGGGCACAGTACTGTCAGAGAACTGGTTAGAGGACACAGTACTGTCAGTGAACTCGTTAGAGGGCACAGTACTGTCAGTGAACTCGTTAGAGGGCACAGTACTGGCAGAGAACTGGTTAGAGGGCACAGTAGTGTCAGAAAACTGTTTAGAGGGCACAGTAATGTCCTTGAACTGGATAGAGGACACAGTTCTGTCAGTGAACTGGTTAGACGGCACAGTAATGTCAGTAAACTGGTTGGAGGGCACAGTACTGTCAGTGAACTGATTACAGGACACAGTACTGTCAGTGTGAACTGGTTAGAGAGGACAGTCCTGTCAGTGAACTGGTTAGAGGGGACAGTAATGTCAGTGTGAATTGGTTAGAGGGCACTACTGTCAGTGAACTGGTTAGAGGGCACAGTACTGTCAGCGTCAACTGGTTGAAGGGGACAGTACTGTCAGAGAGCTGGTTAGAGGGCAGAGTACTGTCAGTGTGAACAGGTTAAAGGGCACGGTACTGTCAGTGAACCGGTTGGAGGGGACAGTACTGTCTGTGTGAACTGGTTATCGGGCACAGTACTGTCAGTGTGAACTGGTTATCCGGCACAGTACTGCCAGTGAATTTGTTAGTGGACATAGTACTGTCAGTGTGAACTGGTTAGAGGGCACAGTACTGTCAGAGAACTGGTTAGAGGGCACAGTAGTGTCAGAGAACAGGTTAGAGGGCACAGTAGTGTCATTGAACTAGTTAGAGGGCACAGTACTGTCAGAGAACTGGCTAGAGGGCACAGTACTGCCAGTGAACTGGCTAGCGCGCACATTACTGTCAGAGTACTGGTTGGAGGACACAGTTCTGTCAGTGAACTGGTTAGAGGGCACAGTAATGTCAGTGAACTGGTTAGAGGGCACAGAACTGTCAGTGAACCGGTTACAGGGTACAGTACTGTCACTGAACTGGTTAGAGGGTACAGTACTGTCAGTGAACTGGTTAGAGGGCACATTACTGTCAGTATGAACTGGTTAGAGGGCACAGTAATGTCATTGAACTGGTTAGAGGGCACAGTACTGTCAGAGAACTGGCTGGAGGGCACAGTACTGTCAGTGTGAACTGGTTAGAGGACTCTACTGTCAGAGAACTGGTTAGAAAGCACAGTACTGTCAGCGTGAACTGGTTAGAGGGCACAGTACTGCCAGTGAACTGGTTGGAGGGCACAGTGCTGTCAGTGTGAATTGTTGGAGGCGACAGTACTTTCAGTGAACTGGTTAGAGGGCACATTACTGTCATTGTGAACTGGTTAGAGAGCACAGTACTGTCAGTGTGAACAGGTTAAAGGGCAGAGTACTGTCAGTGAACTGGCGAGAGGGCACAGTACTGTCAGTGTGAACTGGTTAGCGGAAACAGTACTGTCAGTGAACTGGTTAGAGGACACAGTACTGTCAGTGAACTGGTTAGAGGACACAGTACTGTCAGACAACTGGTTAGAGTGCACAGTAGTGTCAGAGAACTGGTTAGAGGGCACAGTAGTGTCAGACAGCTGGATAGAGGGCACAGTACTGTCAGAGAACATGCTATAGGACGCAGTACTGTCAGTGTGAACTGGTTAGAGGACACAGCACTGTTACTGAACTGGTTAGAGGGCACAGTACTGTCAGTGAACTGATTGGAGGGCACAGGACTGTCAGAGAACTGGTTAGAGGGCACAGTACTGTCAGTGTGAACTGGCTGGAGGGTACAGTACTGTCAGTGTGAACTGGTTAGAGGACACAGTACTGTCAGTGAACTGGTTAGAGGACACAGTACTGTCAGACAACTGGTTAGAGTGCACAGTAGTGTCAGAGAACTGGTTAGAGGGCACAGTAGTGTCAGACAGCTGGATAGAGGGCACAGTACTGTCAGAGAACATGCTATAGGACGCAGTACTGTCAGTGTGAACTGGTTAGAGGACACAGCACTGTTACTGAACTGGTTAGAGGGCACAGTACTGTCAGTGAACTGATTGGAGGGCACAGGACTGTCAGAGAACTGGTTAGAGGGCACAGTAGTGTCAGACAGCTGGATAGAGGGCACAGTACTGTCAGAGAACTGGTTAGAGGTTACAGTAGTGTCAGAGAACAGGTTAGAGGGCACAGTAGTGTCATTGAACTAGTTAGAGGGCACAGTGCTGTCAGAGAACTGGCTAGAGGGCACAGTACTGTCAGCGTGAACGGGTTAGAGGGCACAGTACTGCCAGTGAACTGGCTAGCGCGCACATTACTGTCAGAGAACAGGTTAGAGGACACAGTACTGTCAGTATGAACTGGATCAAGGACACAGTTCTGTCAGTGAACTGGTTAGATGACACAGTTCTGTCAGTGAACTGGTTAGAGGGCACAATACTGTCAGTAAACTGGTTGGATTGCACAGTACTGTCAGTGAACTGGTTACAGGGCACAGTACTGTCAGTTAACTGGTTAGAGGGCACAGTGCTGTCAGTGAACTGGTTAGAGGGCACAGCACTGTCAGTGTGAACTGGTTGGAGGGCACAGTTCTGTCAGTGAACTGGTTAGACGGCACAGTAATGTCAGTAAACTGGTTGGAGGGCACAGTACTGTCAGTGAACTGATTACAGGACACAGTACTGTTAGTGTGAACTGGTTAGAGAGGGCAGTCCTGTCAGTGAACTGGTTAGAGGGGACAGTACTGTCAGTGTGAACTGGTTAGAGGACACAATACTGTCAGTGAACTGGTGAGAGGACACAGTACTGTCAGTGAACTGCTTAGAGGACACAGTACTGTCAGACGACTGGTTAGAGGGCACAGTAGTGTCAAACAGCTGGATAGAGGGCACAGTACTGTCAGAGAACTGGCTAGAGGGTACAGTACTGTCAGAGAACTGGCTAGAGGGTACAGTACTGTCAGTGTGAACAGGTTAGAGGGCACAATTCTGTCAGTGAACTGTTTAGAGGACACAGTACTGTCAGTGTCAACTGGATAGAGGACACAGCACTGTTACTGAACTGGTTAGAGGGCACAGTACTGTCAGTGAACTGGTTGGAGTGCACAGGACTGTCAGTGTGAACTGGTTAGAGGGCACAGTACTGCCAGTGAACTGGCTAGCGTGCACATTACTGTCAGAGAACAGGTTAGAGGGCATAATACTGTCAGTGAACTGTTTAGAGGACACAGTACTGTCAGTATGAACTGGTTAGAGGACACAGTAGTGTCCGAGAACTGGTTAGAGGGCACAGTAATATCATGAACTGGTTAGAGGGCACAGTGCTGTCAGAGAACTGGCTGGAGGGCAGAGTACTGTCAGTGAACTGGTTATAGAGCACAGTACTGTCACTGTGAACTGGTTAGAGGGGACAGTACAGTCAGAGAACTGGTTAGAGGGCACAGTACTGTCAGTGAACTGTTTAGAGGGCACAGTACTGTCAGTGAACTGGTTATAGGGCACAGTACTGTCACTGTGAACTGGTTAGAGGGGACAGTACAGTCAAATAACTGGTTAGAGGGCACAGTACTGTCAGTGAACTGGTTAGAGGGCACAGTACTGTCAGTGAACTGGTTAGAGGGCACAGTACTGTCACTGTGAACTGGTTAGAGGGGACAGTACAGTCAGAGAACTGGTTAGAGGCACAGTACTGTCAGCGAACTGGTTAGAGGGCACAGGACTGTCAGTGTGAACTGATTAGAGGGCACAGTACTGTCAGTATGAACTGGTTAGAGGGCACAGTACTGTCAGTGAACTGGTTACAGGGCACAGTACTGTCAGTGTGAACTGGTTAGAGAGCACAGTACTGTCAGTGTGAACTGGTTAGAGGACACAGTGCTGTCAGTGAACTGGTTAGAGGGCTCAGTGCTGTCAGTAAGAACTGGTTAGAGGGCACAGTACTGCCAGTGAACTGGTTAGAGGGCACAGTACTGTCAGTGTGAACAGGTTAAAGGGCACAGTACTGTCAGTGAACTGGTTAGAGGGCACAGTACTGTCAGTGTGAACTGGTTAGAGGACACAATACTGTCAGTGAACTGGTTAGAGGACACAGTACTGTCAGTGTGAACTGCTTAGAGGACATAGTACTGTCAGACAACTGGTTAGAGGGCACAGTAGTGTCAGACAGCTGGATAGAGGGCACAGTACTGTCAGAGAACTGGCTAGAGGGTACAGTACTGTCAGAGAACTTGTTAGAGGGCACAGTACTGCCAGTGAACTGGCTAGCGCGTGCATTACATTGTTAGAGGGGTCAGTACTGACAGTGAACAGGTTAGAGGGCACAATTCTGTCAGTGAACTGTTTAGAGGACACAGTACTGTCAGTGTCCACTGGTTAGAGGACACAGCACTGTTACTGAACTGGTTAGAGGGCACAGTACTGTCAGTGAACTGGTTGGAGTGCACATTACTGTCAGTGAACTGGTTAGAGGGCACAGTATTGACAGTGTGAACAGGTTAAAGGGCACAGTACTGTCTGAACTGGATAGAGGGCACAGTACTGTCAGTGTGAACTGGTTAGTGGACACAGTACTGTCAGTATGAACTGGTTAGAGGACACAGTAGTGTCAGAGAACTGGTTAGAGGGCACAGTAATGTCATTGAACTGGTTAGAGGGCACAGTAGTGTCAGAGAACTGGTTAGAGGGCACAGTAATGTCATTGAACTGGTTAAAGGTCACAGTACTGTCAGTGAACTGATTAGAGGGCACAGTACTGTCAGTGAACTGGTTAGAGGGCACAGTACTGTCACTGTGAACTGGTAAGAGGGGACAGTACTGTCAGTGAACTGGTTGGAGGGCACAGTACTGTCAGTGTGAACTGGTTAGAGGACACAGTACTGTCAGTGTGAACTGGTTAGAGGACACAGTACTGTCAGTATGAACTGGTTAGAGGACACAGTAGTGTCAGAGAACTGGTTAGAGGGCACAGTAATGTCATTGAACTGGTTAGAGGGCACAGTAGTGTCAGAGAACTGGTTAGAGGGCACAGTAATGTCATTGAACTGGTTAAAGGTCACAGTACTGTCAGTGAACTGATTAGAGGGCACAGTACTGTCAGTGAACTGGTTAGAGGGCACAGTACTGTCACTGTGAACTGGTAAGAGGGGACAGTACTGTCAGTGAACTGGTTGGAGGGCACAGTACTGTCAGTGTGAACTGGTTAGAGGACACAGTACTGTCAGTGTGAACTGGTTAGAGGACACAGTACTGTCAGTGAACTGGTTGGAGGGCACAGTACTGTCAGTGTGAACTGGTTAGAGGACACAGTACTGTCAGTGTGAACTGGTTAGAGGACACATTGCTGTCAGTGAGAACTGGTTAGAGGGCACAGTACTGTCAGTGAACTGGTTAGAGGGCACAGTACTGCCAGTGAACTGGTTAGAGGGCACAGTACTGTCAGTGTGGACTGGTTAGAGGACAAGTGCTGTCTGTGAACTGGTTAGAGGACACAGTGCTGTCAGTGAGAACTGGTTAGAGGGCACAGTACTGTCAGTGTGAACTGGTTAGAGGGCACAGTGCTGTCAGTGAACTGGTTAGAGGACACAGTACTATCAGTGAACTGGTTAGAGGACACAGTACTGTCAGTGAACTGGTTAGAGGGCACAGTACTGTCAGTGTGAACTGGTTAGAGGGGACAGTACTGTCAGTGAACTGGTTGGAGGGCACAGTACTGTCAGTGGACTGGTTAGAGAACACAGTACTGTCAGTGTGAACTGGTTGGAGGGGACAGTACTGTCAATGAACTGGTTAGCGGTCACAGTACAGTCAGATAACTGGTTAGTGTGCACAGTACTGTCAGTGTGTACTGGTTAGAGGGCACAGTACTGTCTGTGTGAACAGGTTAAAGAGCACAGTACTGTCAGTGAACTGATAAGAGGGCATTGTCCTGTCAGAGGACTGGTTAGAGGACACAGTACTGTCAGTGAACTGGTTAGATTGCACAGTACTGTCAGTGTGAACTGGTTAGAGGGCACAGTACTGTCAGTGTGAACTGGGTAGAGGGGACAGTACTGTCAGTGAACTGGTTGGAGGGCACAGTACTGTCAGTGGACTGGTTAGAGAACACAGTACTGTCAGTGTGAACTGGTTAGAGGACACAGTACTGCCAGTGAACTGGTTAGCAGTCACAGTACAGTCGGACAACTGGTTAGTGGGCACAGTATTGTCAGTGTGAACTTGTTAGAGGGCACAATACTGCCAGTGTGAACTGGTTAGAGGGGACAGTACTGTCAGGGAACTGGTTGGAGGGCACAGTAGTGTCAGTGGACTGGTTAGTGGGCACAGTACTGTCAGTGAACTGGTTATAGGACGCGGTACTTTCAGTGAACTGGTTAGAGGGCACAGTACTGTCAGTGAACTGGATAGAGAACACAGTACTGTCAGTGTGAACTTGCTGGAGGCGACAGTAATGTCAGTGAACTGGTTAGAGGGCACAGTACTGTCAATGTGAACTGGTTAGAGGACACGGCACTGTCAGTGAACTGGTTAGAGGGGACAGTACAGTCAGTGAACTGGTTAGAGGGCACAGTACTCTCAGTGAACTGATAAGAGGGCACTGTCCTGTCAGTGAACTGGTTAGAGGGTACAGTACTGTCAGTGTGAAGTCGTTAGAGGACACAGTACTGTTACTGAACTGGTTAGAGGCCACAGTACTGCCAGTGAGCTGGTTAGCGGTCACAGTACAGTCGGACAACTGGTTAGTGGGCACAGTATTGTCAGTGTGAACTTGTTAGAGGGCACAATACTGCCAGTGTGAACTGGTTAGAGGGGACAGTACTGTCAGGGAACTGGTTGGAGGGCACAGTAGTGTCAGTGGACTGGTTAGTGGGCACAGTACTGTCAGTGAACTGGTTATAGGACGCGGTACTTTCAGTGAACTGGTTAGAGGGCACAGTTCTGTCAGTGAACTGGATAGAGAACACAGTACTGTCAGTGTGAACTTGCTGGAGGCGACAGTAATGTCAGTGAACTGGTTAGAGGGCACAGTACTGTCAGTGAACTGATAAGAGGGCACTGTCCTGTCAGTGAACTGGTTAGAGGGTACAGTACTGTCAGTGTGAAGTCGTTAGAGGACACAGTACTGTTAGTGAACTGGTTAGAGGCCACAGTACTGCCAGTGAGCTGGTTAGAGGTCACATTACAGTCAGATAACTGGTTTGTGGGCACAGTACTGTCAGTGTGAACTGGGTAGAGGGCACAGTACTGTCAGTGAACTGGTTAGAGGGCACAGTATTGTCAGTGAACTCGTTAGCGTGCACAGTACTTTTAGTGAACTGGTTAGAGGGCACATTACTGTCATTGTGAACTGGTTAGAGGGGACAGTACTGTCAGTGAACTGGTTAGAGGAAACAGTACTGTCAGTGAACTGGTTAGAGGGCACATTACTGTCATTGTGAACTGGTTAGAGGGGACAGTACTGTCAGTGAACTGGTTAGAGGAAACAGTACTGTCAGAGAACTGGTTAGAGGGCACAGTACTGTCAGTGTGAACTGGTTAGAGGACACAGCACTGTTACTGAACTGGTTAGAGGGCACAGTACTGTCAGTGAACTGGTTGGAGGGCACAGTATTGTCAGAGAACTGGCTGGAGGGCACAGTAATGTCATTGAACTGGCTGGAGGGCACAGTACTGTCAGTGTGAACTGGTTAGAGGACTCTACTGTCAGAGAAGTGGTTAGAGAGCACAGTACTGTCAGCGTGAACTGGTTAGAGGGCACAGTACTGTCAGTGTGAACAGGTTAAAGGGCACAGTACTGTCAGTGTGAACAGGTTAAAGGGCACAGTCTGTCAGTGTGAACTGGTTAGAGGGCACAGTACTGTCAGTGAACTGGTTAGAGGGCACAGTACTGCCAGTGAACTGGTTAGCGGTCACAGTACAGTCAGACAACTGGTTAAAGGGCACAGTACTGTCAGTGTGAACTGGTTAGAGGGGACATACTGTCAGGGAACTGGTTGGAGGTCACAGTAGTGTCAGTGGACCGGTTGGAGGTCACAGTACTGTCATTGAACTGCTTACAGAACACAGTACTGTCAGTGTGAACTTGCTGGAGGGGACAGTAATGTCAGTGAACTGGTTAGAGGGCACAGTACTGTCAGCGAACTGGTTAAAGGGCACAGTACTGTCAGTGTGAACTGGTTAGAGGGAACAGTGCTGTCAGTCAACTGGTTAGAGGGCACAGTACTGTCAGTGAACTGGTTAGAGGACACAGTACTGTCAGTGAACTGGTTAGAGGGGACAGTACACTCAGACAACTGGTTAGAGGGCACAGTACTGTCAGTGTGAACAGGTTAAAGAGCACAGTACTGTCAGTGGGCTGGTTAGAGAACACAGTACTGTCAGTGTGAACTGGTTGGAGGGCACAGTAATGTCAGTGAACTGGTTAGATTGCACAGTACTGTCAGTGAACTGGTTAGAGGACATAGTACTGCCAGTGAACTGGTTAGCGGTCACAGTACAGTCAGACAACTCGTTAGTGGGCACAGTACTGTCAGTGTGAACTTGTTAGAGGGCACAGTACTGTCAGTGAACTGGTTGGAGGGCACAGTATTGTCAGTGAACTGGTTAGAGGACCAGTACTGTCAGTGAACTGGTTGGAGGGCACAGTGCTGTCAGTGAACTGGTTGGACGGCACAGTACTGTCAGTGCGAACTGGTTAGAGGGGACAGTATTATCAGCGAACTGGTTAGAGTGCACAGTACTGTCAGTGTGAACTGGTTAGAGGGGACAGTACTGTCAGGGAACTGGTTGGAGGGCACAGTAGTGTCAGTGGACTGGTTAGTGGGCACAGTACTGTCAGTAAACTGGTTATAGGACACGGTACTTTCAGTGAACTGCTTAGAGGGCACAGTACTGTCAGTGAACTGGTTAGAGAACACAGTACTGTCAGTGTGAACTTGCTGGCGGCGACAGTAATGTCAGTGAACTAGTTGGAGGGCACGGTACTGTCAGTGTGAACTGGTTAGAGGAGACGGCACTGTCAGTGAACTGGTTAGAGGGCACAGTACTGTCACTGAACTGGTTAGAGGGTACAGTACTGTCAGTGTGAACTGGTTAGAGGACACAGTACTGTCAGTGAACTGGTTAGAGGACACAGTACTGCTAGTGAACTGGTTAGAGGCCACAGTACTGCCAGTGAGCTGGTTAGAGGTCACATCACAGTCAGATAACTGGTTTGTGGGCACTGTACTGTCAGTGTGAACTGGTTAGAGGGCACAGTACTGTCAGTGTGAACTGGTTAGAGGGGACAGTACTGTCAGTGAACTGGTTGGAGGCCACAGTACTCTCAGTGAAATGGTTAGATGGCACAGTACTGTGAGTGATCTGGTTAGAGGGCACAGTACTGTCAGTGTGAACTGGTTAGAGGGGACAGTACTGTCAGTGTGAACTGGTTAGAGGGGACAGTACGGTCAGTGAACTGGTTAGAGGGCACAGTACTGTCAGTGAACTGGTTAGAGGGCACAGTATTGTCAGTGAACTCGTTAGAGGGCACAGTTCTGTCAGTAAACTGGTTGGAGGACACACTACTGTCAGTGAACTGGTTAGAGGGCACAGTATTGTCAGTGAACTGGTTAGAGGGGACAATACTGTCAGTGAACTGGTTAGAGGGCACAGTACTGTCAGTGAACTGGTTGGACGGCACAGTACTGTCTGCGAACTGGTTAGAGGGGACAGTACTATCAGCGAACTGGTTTGAGGGCACAGTACTGTCAGTGAACTATTTAGAGGGCACAGTACTGTCAGTGAACTGTTTAGAGGGCACAGTACTGTCAGTGAACTGGTTTAAGGACACACTGCTGTCAGTGAACCGGTTAGAGGGCACAGCACTCAGCGAACTGGTTAGAGGGCACAGCACTGTCAGCGAACTGGTTAGAGTGCACAGTACTGTCAGTGTGAACTGGTTAGAGGGGACAGTAAGGTCAGAGAACTGGTTAGCGGACCCAGTACTGTCAGTGTGAACAGGTTAAAGAGCACAGTACTGTCACTGAACTGGTTGGAGGGGACTGTACTGTCAATGTGAAATGATTAGAGGGGACAGTACTGTTTGAGAACTGGTTAGAGGGCACAGTACTGCCAGTGAACTGGTTAGAGGGCACAGTACTGTCAGTGTGAACTGGTTAGAGGGCACAATACTGACAGATAAATGGTTGCAGGCCACAGTACTGTCAGTGTGAACTGGTTGGAGGCCACAGTACTGTCAGTGAACTGGTTAGAGGACACAGTACTGTCAGTGTGAACTTGTTAGAGGGCACAGTACTGTCAGTGAACATGCGAGAAGGCACAGTACTGTTAGTGAACTGGTTGGAGGGCACAGTACTTCCAGTGAGCTGGTTAGAGGTCACAGTACAGTCAGATAAGTGGTTAGTGGGCACAGTACTGTCAGCGAACTGGCTAGAGGGGACAGTACTGTCAGTGTGTACTGGTTAGAGAACACAGTACTGTCAGTGTGAACTGGTTGGAGGGGTCAGTACTGTCAGTGAACTGGTTAGAGGGCACAGTACTGTCAGTGAACTGGTTAGAGGGCACAGTACTGTCAGTGTGAACTGGTTAGAGGACACGGCACTGACAGTGAACTGGTTAGAGAGCACAGTACTGTCAGTGAACTAGTTAGAGGGCACAGTATTGTCAGCGAACTGGCTAGAGGGGACAGTACTGTCAGTGTGAACTGGTTAGAGGGGACAGTACTGTCAGTGAATTGGTTGGATGGCACAGTACTGTCAGTGGACTGGTTAGAGAACATAGTACTGTCAGTGTGAACTGGTTGGAGGGGACAGTAATGTCAGTGAACTGGTTGGAGGGCACAGTACTGCCAGTGAGCTGGTTAGAGGTCACAGTACAATCAGATAACTGGTTAGTGGGCACAGTACTGTCAGTGTGAACTGGTTAGAGGGCACAGTACTGTCAGTGTGAACTGGTTAGAGGACACGGCACTGTCAGTGAACTGTTTAGAGGACACAGTACTGTCAGTGAACTGGTTAGCGGTCTCACTACAGTCAGATAACTGGTTTGTGGGCACAGTACTGTCAGTGTGAACTGGTTTGTGGGCACAGTACTGTCAGTGTGAACTGGTTAGAGGGCACAGTACTGCCAGTGTGAACTGGTTAGAGGGGACAGTACTGTCAGTGAACTTGTTGGAGGGCACAGTAGTGTCAGTGGACTGGTTAGTGGGCACAGTACTGTCAGTGAACTGGTTATAGGACACGGTACTTTCAGTGAACTGGTTGGAGGGCACAGTACTGTCAGTGTGAACTGGTTAGAGGACACGGCACTGTCAGTGAACTGGTTAGAGGACACAGTACTGTCAGTGAACTGGTTAGAAGGGACAGTACAGTCAGAGAACTGGTTAGAGGGCACAGTACTGTCAGTGAACTGGTTAGCGATCTCAGTACAGTCAGATAGCTGGTTAGTGGGCACAGCACTGTCAGCGTGTACTGGTTAGGGGGCACAGGCCTGTCAGTGTGAACAGGTTAAAGAGCACAGTACTCTCAGTGAACTGGTTTGAGGGGATAGTACAGTCAGAGAACTGGTTTGAGGGGACAGTACAGTCAGAGAACTGGTTAGATGGCACAGTACTGTCAGTGAACTGGTTAGAGGACACAGTACTGTCAGTGAACTGGTTAGAGGGCACAGTACGGTCAGTGAACTGGTTAGAGGGCACAGTATTGTCAGCGAACTGGCTAGAGGGGATAGTACTGTCAGTGTGAACTGGTTAGAGGACACCATACTGTCAGTGTGCACTTGTTAGAGAGGACCGTACTGTCAGTGGACTGGTTAGAGAACATAGTACTGTCAGTGTGAACTGGTTGGAGGGGACAGTACTGCCAGTGAGCTGGTTAGAGGTCACAGTACAGTCAAATAACTGGTTAGTGGTCACAGTACTGTCAGTGTGAACTGGTTAGAGGGCACAGTACTGTCAGTGTGAACTGGTTAGAGGAATCGGCACTGTCAGTGAACTGGTTAGAGGGCACAGTACTGTCAGTGAACTGGTTAGAGGACACAGTACTGTCAGTGAACTGTTTACCGGTCTCAGTACAGTCAGATAACTGGTTTGTGGGCACAGCACTGTCAGTGTGAACTGATTTGTGGCCACAGTACTGTCAGTGTGAACTGGTTAGAGGGCACAGTACTGCCAGTGTGAACTGGTTAGAGGGGACAGTACTGTCAGTGAACTTGTTGGAGGGCACAGTAGTGTCAGTGGACTGGTTAGTGGGCACAGTACTGTCAGTGTGAACTGGTTAGAGGACACGGCACTGTCAGTGAACTGGTTAGAGGACACAGTACTGTCAGTGACCTGGTTAGAAGGGACAGTACAGTCAGAGAACTGGTTAGAGGGCACAGTACTGTCAGTGAACTGGTTAGCGGTCTCAGTACAGTCAGATAGCTGGTTAGTGGGCACAGTACTGTCAGTGTGTACTGGTTAGGGGGCACAGGCCTGTCAGTGTGAACAGGTTAAAGAGCACAGTACTCTCAGTGAACTGATAAGAGGGCACAGTACTGTCATGAATTGGTTTGAGGGGACAGTACAGTCAGAGAACTGGTTAGATGGCACAGTACTGTCAGTGAACTGGTTAGAGGACACAGTACTGTCAGTGAACTGGTTAGAGGGGACTGTACTGTCAGTGAACTGGTTGGAGGGCACAGTACTGTCAGTGAACTGGTTAGAGTACACAGTATTGTCAGTGTGAACTGGTTAAAAGACACAGTACTGTCAGTGTGAACTGGTTAGAGGGCACAGTACTGCCGGTGAACTGGTTAGAGGTCACAATACAGTCAGATAACTGGTTGGTGGGCACAGTACTGTCAGTGTGAACTGGTTAGAGGGCACAGTACTGCCAGTATGAACTGGTTATAGGACACAGTACTTTCAGTGAACTGGTTAGAGGGCACAGTACTGTCAGTGAACTGGTTAGAGGACACAGTACTGTCAGTGAACTGGTTAGCGGTCTCAGTACAGTCAGATAACTGGTTAGTGGGCACAGTACTGACAGTGTGTACTGGTTAGAGGGCACAGTACTGTCAGTGTGAACAGGTTAAAGAGCACAGTACTGTCAGTGAACTGGTTAAAAGACACAGTACTGTCAGTGTGAACTGGTTAGAGGACACAGTACTGTCAGTGTGAACAGGTTAAAGAGCACAGTACTGTCAGTGAACTGGTTAAAAGACACAGTACTGTCAGTGTGAACTGGTTAGAGGACACAGTACTGTCAGTGAACTGGTTAGAGGGCACAGTACTGCCAGTGAACTGGTTAGAGGGCACAGTACTGTCAGTGAACTGGTTAGCGGTCTCAGTACAGTCAGATAGCTGGTTAGTGGGCACAGTACTGTCAGTGTGTACTGGTTAGAGGGCACAGTACTGTCAGTAAACTGGTTTGAGGGGACAGTACAGTCAGAGAACTGGTTAGATGGCACAGTACTGTCAGTGTGTACTGGTAAGAGGGCACAAGACTGTCAGTGTGAACAGGTTAGAGGGGACTGTACTGTCAGTGAACTGGTTGGAGGGCACAGTACTGACTGTACTGGTTAGAGGTCACAGTACAGTCAAATAACTGGTTAGTGGTCACAGTACTGTCAGTGTGAACTGGTTAGAGGGCACAGTACTGTCAGTGTGAACTGGTTAGAGGAATCGGCACTGTCAGTGAACTGGTTAGAGGGCACAGTACTGTCAGTGAACTGGTTAGAGGACACAGTACTGTCAGTGAACTGTTTACCGGTCTCAGTACAGTCAGATAACTGGTTTGTGGGCACAGTACTGTCAGTGTGAACTGATTTGTGGCCACAGTACTGTCAGTGTGAACTGGTTAGAGGGCACAGTACTGCCAGTGTGAACTGGTTAGAGGGGACAGTACTGTCAGTGAACTTGTTGGAGGGCACAGTAGTGTCAGTGGACTGGTTAGTGGGCACAGTACTGTCAGTGTGAACTGGTTAGAGGACACGGCACTGTCAGTGAACTGGTTAGAGGACACAGTACTGTCAGTGACCTGGTTAGAAGGGACAGTACAGTCAGAGAACTGGTTAGAGGACACAGTACTGTCAGTGAACTGGTTAGAAGGGACAGTACAGTCAGAGAACTGGTTAGAGGGCACAGTACTGTCAGTGAACTGGTTAGCGATCTCAGTACAGTCAGATAGCTGGTTAGTGGGCACAGTACTGTCAGTGTGTACTGGTTAGGGGGCACAGGCCTGTCAGTGTGAACAGGTTAAAGAGCACAGTACTCTCAGTGAACTGGTTTGAGGGGACAGTACAGTCAGAGAACTGGTTTGAGGGGACAGTACAATCAGAGAACTGGTTAGATGGCACAGTACTGTCAGTGAACTGGTTAGAGGACACAGTACTGTCAGTGAACTGGTTAGAGGGCACAGTACGGTCAGTGAACTGGTTTGAGGGGACAGTACAGTCAGAGAACTGGGTAGATGGCACAGTACTGTCAGTGTGTACTGGTTAGAGGGGACAGTACTGTCAGTGAACTGGTTGGAGGGCACAGTACTGTCAGTGGACTGGTTAGAGAACACAGTACTCTCTGTGAACTGGTTGGAGGCGACAGTACTGTCAGTGAACTGGTTAGCGGTCACAGTACTGTCAGTGAACTGGTTAAAAGACACAGTACTGTCAGTCTGAACTGGTTAGATGGCACAGTACTGTGAGTGATCTGGTTAGAGGGCACAGTACTGTCAGTGTGAACTGGTTAGAGGGGACAGTACTGCCAGTGTGAACTGGTTAGAGGGGACAGTACTGTCAGTGAACTTGTTGGAGGGCACAGTAGTGTCAGTGGACTGGTTAGTGGGCACAGTACTGTCAGTGAACTGGTTATAGGACACGGTACTTTCAGTGAACTGGTTGGAGGGCACAGTACTGTCAGTGTGAACTGGTTAGAGGACACGGCACTGTCAGTGAACTGGTTAGAGGACACAGTACTGTCAGTGAACTGGTTAGAAGGGACAGTACAGTCAGAGAACTGGTTAGAGGGCACAGTACTGTCAGTGAACTGGTTAGCGATCTCAGTACAGTCAGATAGCTGGTTAGTGGGCACAGCACTGTCAGCGTGTACTGGTTAGGGGGCACAGGCCTGTCAGTGTGAACAGGTTAAAGAGCACAGTACTCTCAGTGAACTGGTTTGAGGGGATAGTACAGTCAGAGAACTGGTTTGAGGGGACAGTACAGTCAGAGAACTGGTTAGATGGCACAGTACTGTCAGTGAACTGGTTAGAGGACACAGTACTGTCAGTGAACTGGTTAGAGGGCACAGTACGGTCAGTGAACTGGTTAGAGGGCACAGTATTGTCAGCGAACTGGCTAGAGGGGATAGTACTGTCAGTGTGAACTGGTTAGAGGACACCATACTGTCAGTGTGCACTTGTTAGAGAGGACCGTACTGTCAGTGGACTGGTTAGAGAACATAGTACTGTCAGTGTGAACTGGTTGGAGGGGACAGTACTGCCAGTGAGCTGGTTAGAGGTCACAGTACAGTCAAATAACTGGTTAGTGGTCACAGTACTGTCAGTGTGAACTGGTTAGAGGGCACAGTACTGTCAGTGTGAACTGGTTAGAGGAATCGGCACTGTCAGTGAACTGGTTAGAGGGCACAGTACTGTCAGTGAACTGGTTAGAGGACACAGTACTGTCAGTGAACTGTTTACCGGTCTCAGTACAGTCAGATAACTGGTTTGTGGGCACAGCACTGTCAGTGTGAACTGATTTGTGGCCACAGTACTGTCAGTGTGAACTGGTTAGAGGGCACAGTACTGCCAGTGTGAACTGGTTAGAGGGGACAGTACTGTCAGTGAACTTGTTGGAGGGCACAGTAGTGTCAGTGGACTGGTTAGTGGGCACAGTACTGTCAGTGTGAACTGGTTAGAGGACACGGCACTGTCAGTGAACTGGTTAGAGGACACAGTACTGTCAGTGACCTGGTTAGAAGGGACAGTACAGTCAGAGAACTGGTTAGAGGGCACAGTACTGTCAGTGAACTGGTTAGCGGTCTCAGTACAGTCAGATAGCTGGTTAGTGGGCACAGTACTGTCAGTGTGTACTGGTTAGGGGGCACAGGCCTGTCAGTGTGAACAGGTTAAAGAGCACAGTACTCTCAGTGAACTGATAAGAGGGCACAGTACTGTCATGAATTGGTTTGAGGGGACAGTACAGTCAGAGAACTGGTTAGATGGCACAGTACTGTCAGTGAACTGGTTAGAGGACACAGTACTGTCAGTGAACTGGTTAGAGGGGACTGTACTGTCAGTGAACTGGTTGGAGGGCACAGTACTGTCAGTGAACTGGTTAGAGTACACAGTATTGTCAGTGTGAACTGGTTAAAAGACACAGTACTGTCAGTGTGAACTGGTTAGAGGGCACAGTACTGCCGGTGAACTGGTTAGAGGTCACAATACAGTCAGATAACTGGTTGGTGGGCACAGTACTGTCAGTGTGAACTGGTTAGAGGGCACAGTACTGCCAGTATGAACTGGTTATAGGACACAGTACTTTCAGTGAACTGGTTAGAGGGCACAGTACTGTCAGTGAACTGGTTAGAGGACACAGTACTGTCAGTGAACTGGTTAGCGGTCTCAGTACAGTCAGATAACTGGTTAGTGGGCACAGTACTGACAGTGTGTACTGGTTAGAGGGCACAGTACTGTCAGTGTGAACAGGTTAAAGAGCACAGTACTGTCAGTGAACTGGTTAAAAGACACAGTACTGTCAGTGTGAACTGGTTAGAGGACACAGTACTGTCAGTGTGAACAGGTTAAAGAGCACAGTACTGTCAGTGAACTGGTTAAAAGACACAGTACTGTCAGTGTGAACTGGTTAGAGGACACAGTACTGTCAGTGAACTGGTTAGAGGGCACAGTACTGCCAGTGAACTGGTTAGAGGGCACAGTACTGTCAGTGAACTGGTTAGCGGTCTCAGTACAGTCAGATAGCTGGTTAGTGGGCACAGTACTGTCAGTGTGTACTGGTTAGAGGGCACAGTACTGTCAGTAAACTGGTTTGAGGGGACAGTACAGTCAGAGAACTGGTTAGATGGCACAGTACTGTCAGTGTGTACTGGTAAGAGGGCACAAGACTGTCAGTGTGAACAGGTTAGAGGGGACTGTACTGTCAGTGAACTGGTTGGAGGGCACAGTACTGACTGTACTGGTTAGAGGTCACAGTACAGTCAAATAACTGGTTAGTGGTCACAGTACTGTCAGTGTGAACTGGTTAGAGGGCACAGTACTGTCAGTGTGAACTGGTTAGAGGAATCGGCACTGTCAGTGAACTGGTTAGAGGGCACAGTACTGTCAGTGAACTGGTTAGAGGACACAGTACTGTCAGTGAACTGTTTACCGGTCTCAGTACAGTCAGATAACTGGTTTGTGGGCACAGTACTGTCAGTGTGAACTGATTTGTGGCCACAGTACTGTCAGTGTGAACTGGTTAGAGGGCACAGTACTGCCAGTGTGAACTGGTTAGAGGGGACAGTACTGTCAGTGAACTTGTTGGAGGGCACAGTAGTGTCAGTGGACTGGTTAGTGGGCACAGTACTGTCAGTGTGAACTGGTTAGAGGACACGGCACTGTCAGTGAACTGGTTAGAGGACACAGTACTGTCAGTGACCTGGTTAGAAGGGACAGTACAGTCAGAGAACTGGTTAGAGGACACAGTACTGTCAGTGAACTGGTTAGAAGGGACAGTACAGTCAGAGAACTGGTTAGAGGGCACAGTACTGTCAGTGAACTGGTTAGCGATCTCAGTACAGTCAGATAGCTGCTTAGTGGGCACAGTACTGTCAGTGTGTACTGGTTAGGGGGCACAGGCCTGTCAGTGTGAACAGGTTAAAGAGCACAGTACTCTCAGTGAACTGGTTTGAGGGGACAGTACAGTCAGAGAACTGGTTTGAGGGGACAGTACAATCAGAGAACTGGTTAGATGGCACAGTACTGTCAGTGAACTGGTTAGAGGACACAGTACTGTCAGTGAACTGGTTAGAGGGCACAGTACGGTCAGTGAACTGGTTTGAGGGGACAGTACAGTCAGAGAACTGGGTAGATGGCACAGTACTGTCAGTGTGTACTGGTTAGAGGGGACAGTACTGTCAGTGAACTGGTTGGAGGGCACAGTACTGTCAGTGGACTGGTTAGAGAACACAGTACTCTCAGTGTGAACTGGTTGGAGGCGACAGTACTGTCAGTGAACTGGTTAGCGGTCACAGTACTGTCAGTGAACTGGTTAAAAGACACAGTACTGTCAGTCTGAACTGGTTAGATGGCACAGTACTGTGAGTGATCTGGTTAGAGGGCACAGTACTGTCAGTGTGAACTGGTTAGAGGGGACAGTACTGCCAGTGTGAACTGGTTAGAGAGGACAGTACTGTCAGTGAACTAGTTGGAGGGCACAGTAGTGTCAGTGGACTGGTTAGTGGGCACAGTATTGTCAGTGAACTGGTTAGAGGACACGGTACTTTCAGTGAACTGGTTAGAGGGTACTGTACTGTCAGTGAACTGGTTAGAGGACACAGTACAGTCAGTGAACTGGTTAGAGGGGACAGTACTGCCAGTGTGAACTGGTTAGAAGGGACAGTACTGTGAATGAACTGGTTAAAAGACACAGTACTGTCAGTATGGACTGGTTAGAGGACACAGTACTGTCAGTAAACTGGTTAGAGGGCACAGTACTGCCAGTGAACTGGTTAGAGGGCACAGTACTGCCAGTGTGAACTGGTTAGAGGGGACAGTACTGTCAGTGAACTGGTTGGAGGGCACAGTACTGTCAGTGGACTGGTTAGAGAACACAGTACTCTCAGTGTGAACTGGTTGGAGGCGACAGTACTGTCAGTGAACTGGTTAGCGGTCACAGTACTGTCAGTGAACTGGTTAAAAGACACAGTACTGTCAGTCTGAACTGGTTAGATGGCACAGTACTGTGAGTGATCTGGTTAGAGGGCACAGTACTGTCAGTGTGAACTGGTTAGAGGGGACAGTACTGCCAGTGTGGACTGGTTAGAGAGGACAGTACTGTCAGTGAACTAGTTGGAGGGCACAGTAGTGTCAGTGGACTGGTTTGTGGGCACAGTATTGTCAGTGAACTGGTTAGAGGACACGGTACTTTCAGTGAACTGGTTAGAGGGCACTGTACTGTCAGTGAACTGGTTAGAGGACACAGTACAGTCAGTGAACTGGTTAGAGGGGACAGTACTGCCAGTGTGAACTGGTTAGAAGGGACAGTACTGTGAATGAACTGGTTAAAAGACACAGTACTGTCAGTATGAACTGGTTAGAGGACACAGTACTGTCAGTGAACTGGTTAGAGGGCACAGTACTGCCAGTCAACTGGTTAGAGGGCACAGTACTGCCAGTGAACTGATTAGCGGTCCAGTACAGTCAGATAACTGGTTAGTGGGCACAGTACTGTCAGTGTGAACTGGTTAGAGGGCACAGTGCTGTCAGTGAACTGGTTGGAGGACACAGTACTGTCAGTGTGAACTTGCTGGAGGGGACAGTACAGTCAGAGAACTGGTTAGAGGGCACAGTACTGTCAGTGAACTGGTTGGAGGGCACAGTACTGTCAGTGTGAACTGGTTAGAGGACACAATACTGTCAGTGAACTGGTTCGAGGGCACAGTACAGTCAGAGAACTGGTTAGAGGGCACAGTACTGCCAGTGAACTGGTTAGCGGTCTCATTACAGTCAGATAACTGGTTAGTGGGCACAGTACTGTTAGTGTGTACTGGTTAGAGGGCACAGTACTGTCAATGTGAACAGGTTAAAGAGCACAGTACTGTCAGTGGACTGGTTAGAGAACACAGTACTCTCAGTGTGAACTGGTTGGAGGGGACAGTACTGTCAGTGAACTGGTTAGCGGTCACAGTACTGTCAGTGAACTGGTTAAAAGACACAGTACTGTCATTCTGAACTGGTTAGAGGACACAGTACTGACAGTGAACTGGTTAGAGGGCACAGTACTGCCAGTGAACTGGTTAGCAGTCACAGTGCAGTCAGATAACTGGTTAGTGGGCACAGTACTGTCAGTGTGAACTGGTTAGAGGGCACTTTACTGCCAGTGTGAACTGGTTAGAGAGGACAGTACTGTCAGTGAACTAGTTGGAGGGCACAGTAGTGTCAGTGGTCTGGTTAGAGGGCACAGTACTGTCAGTGTGAACTGGTTAGAGGACACAGTACTGTCAGTGAACTGGTTGGAGAGCACAGTACTGTCAGTGGACACTGGTTAGAGGGGACAGTACTGTCAGTGAACTGGTTGGAGGGCACAGTACTGTCAGTGTGAACTGGTTGGAGGGGACAGTAATGTCAGTGAACTGGTTAGAGGGCACAGTACTGTCAGTGAACTGGTTAAAAGACACAGTACTGTCATGTATGAACTGGTTAGAGGACACAGTACTGTCAGTGAACTGGTTACAGGGCACAGTACTGCCAGTGAACTGGTTAGAGAGCACAGTACTGCCAGTGAACTGGTTAGCGGTCCAGTACAGTCAGATAACTGGTTAGTGGGCACAGTACTGTCAGTGTGAACTTGCTGGAGGGGACAGTAATGGCAGTGAACTGGTTAGAGGGCAGAGTACTGTCAGTGTGAACTGGTTAGAGGACACAGCTCTGTCAGTTAACTGTTTAGAGGGGACAGTACAGTCAGAGAACTGGTTAAAAGACACAGTACTGTCAGTATGAACTGGTTAGAGGACACAGTACTGTCAGTAAACTGGTTAGAGGGCACAGTACTGCCAGTGAACTGGTTAGAGGGCACAGTACTCTCAGTGTGAACTGGTTGGAGGCGACAGTACTGTCAGTGAACTGGTTAGCGGTCACAGTACTGTCAGTGAACTGGTTAGAGGGCACAGTACTGCCAGTCAACTGGTTAGAGGGCACAGTACTGCCAGTGAACTGGTTAGCGGTCCAGTACAGTCAGATAACTGGTTAGTGGGCACAGTACTGTCAGTGTAAACTGGTTAGAGGGCACAGTGCTGTCAGTGAACTGGTTGGAGGACACAGTACTGTCAGTGTGAACTTGCTGGAGGGGACAGTACAGTCAGAGAACTGGTTAGAGGGCACAGTACTGTCAGTGAACTGGTTAGAGGGCACAGTACTGTCAGTGTGAACTGGTTAGAGGACACAGTACTGTCAGTGAACTGGTTCGAGTGCACAGTACTGTCAGTGAACTGGTTAGAGGGCACAGTACAGTCAGAGAACTGGTTAGAGGGCACAGTACTGCCAGTGAACTGGTTAGCGGTCTCATTACAGTCAGATAACTGGTTAGTGGGCACAGTACTGTTAGTGTGTACTGGTTAGAGGGCACAGTACTGTCAATGTGAACAGGTTAAAGAGCACAGTACTGTCAGTGGACTGGTTAGAGGGCACAGTACTGTCAGTCTGAACTGGTTAGAGGACACAGTACTGACAGTGAACTGGTTTGAGGGCACAGTACTGCCAGTGAACTGGTTAGCAGTCACAGTACAGTCAGATAACTGGTTAGTGGGCACAGTACTGTCAGTGTGAACTGGTTAGAGGGCACTGTACTGCCAGTGTGAACTGGTTAGAGAGGACAGTACTGTCAGTGGACACTGGTTAGAGGGGACAGTACTGTCAGTGAACTGGTTGGAGGGCACAGTACCGTCAGTGTGAACTGGTTGGAGGGGACAGTAATGTCAGTGAACTGGTTAGAGGGCACAGTACTGTCAGTGAACTGGTTAAAAGACACAGACCTGTCATGTATGAACTGGTTAGAGGACACAGTACTGTCAGTGAACTGGTTACAGGGCACAGTACTGCCAGTGAACTGGTTAGAGAGCACAGTACTGCCAGTGAACTGGTTAGCGGTCCAGTACAGTCAGATAACTGGTTAGTGGGCACAGTACTGTCAGTGTGAACTGGTTAGAGGGCACAGTGCTGTCAGTGAACTGGTTAGAGGACACAGTACTGTCAGTGTGAACTTGCTGGAGGGAACAGTAATGGCAGTGAACTGGTTAGAGGGCAGAGTACTGTCAGTGTGAACTGGTTAGAGGACACAGCACTGTCAGTTAACTGTTTAGAGGGGACAGTACAGTCAGAGAACTGGTTTGAGGGCACAGTACTGCCAGTGAACTGGTTAGCAGTCACAGTACAGTCAGATAACTGGTTAGTGGGCACAGTACTGTCAGTGTGAACTGGTTAGAGGGCACTGTACTGCCAGTGTGAACTGGTTAGAGAGGACAGTACTGTCAGTGGACACTGGTTAGAGGGGACAGTACTGTCAGTGAACTGGTTGGAGGGCACAGTACTGTCAGTGTGAACTGGTTGGAGGGGACAGTAATGTCAGTGAACTGGTTAGAGGCCACAGTACTGTCAGTGAACTGGTTAAAAGACACAGACCTGTCATGTATGAACTGGTTAGAGGACACAGTACTGTCAGTGAACTGGTTACAGGGCACAGTACTGCCAGTGAACTGGTTAGAGAGCACAGTACTGCCAGTGAACTGGTTAGCGGTCCAGTACAGTCAGATAACTGGTTAGTGGGCACAGTACTGTCAGTGTGAACTGGTCAGAGGGCACAGTGCTGTCAGTGAACTGGTTAGAGGACACAGTACTGTCAGTGTGAACTTGCTGGAGGGGACAGTAATGGCAGTGAACTGGTTAGAGGGCAGAGTACTGTCAGTGTGAACTGGTTAGAGGACACAGTACTGTCTGTGAACTGTTTAGAGGGGACAGTACAGTCAGAGAACTGGTTAGAGGGCACAGTACTGTCAGTGAACTGGGTAGAGGGCACAGTACTGTCAGTGTGAACTGGTTAGAGGACACAGTACTGTCTGTGAACTGGTTAGAAGGTACAGTACTTTCAGTGTGAACTGGTTAGAGGGCACAGTGCTCTCAGAGAACTGGTTAGAGGGCACAGTACTGTCAGTGTGAACTGGTTAGAGAACACACTACTGTCAGTGTGAACTGGTTAGAGGGCACAGTACTGTCAGTGTGAACTGGTTAGAGGGCACTGTACTGTCAGTGAACTGGTTGGAGGACACAGTACTGTCAGTGGACTGGTTAGAGGGCAGAGTACTGTCAGTGTGAACTGGTTAGAGGACACAGCACTGTCAGTTAACTGTTTAGAGGGGACAGTACAGTCAGAGAACTGGTTTGAGGGCACAGTACTGCCAGTGAACTGGTTAGCAGTCACAGTACAGTCAGATAACTGGTTAGTGGGCACAGTACTGTCAGTGTGAACTGGTTAGAGGGCACTGTACTGCCAGTGTGAACTGGTTAGAGAGGACAGTACTGTCAGTCGACACTGGTTAGAGGGGACAGTACTGTCAGTGAACTGGTTGGAGGGCACAGTACTGTCAGTGTGAACTGGTTGGAGGGGACAGTAATGTCAGTGAACTGGTTAGAGGCCACAGTACTGTCAGTGAACTGGTTAAAAGACACAGACCTGTCATGTATGAACTGGTTAGAGGACACAGTACTGTCAGTGAACTGGTTACAGGGCACAGTACTGCCAGTGAACTGGTTAGAGAGCACAGTACTGCCAGTGAACTGGTTAGCGGTCCAGTACAGTCAGATAACTGGTTAGTGGGCACAGTACTGTCAGTGTGAACTGGTCAGAGGGCACAGTGCTGTCAGTGAACTGGTTAGAGGACACAGTACTGTCAGTGTGAACTTGCTGGAGGGGACAGTAATGGCAGTGAACTGGTTAGAGGGCAGAGTACTGTCAGTGTGAACTGGTTAGAGGACACAGTACTGTCTGTGAACTGTTTAGAGGGGACAGTACAGTCAGAGAACTGGTTAGAGGGCACAGTACTGTCAGTGAACTGGGTAGAGGGCACAGTACTGTCAGTGTGAACTGGTTAGAGGACACAGTACTGTCTGTGAACTGGTTAGAAGGTACAGTACTTTCAGTGTGAACTGGTTAGAGGGCACAGTGCTCTCAGAGAACTGGTTAGAGGGCACAGTACTGTCAGTGTGAACTGGTTAGAGAACACACTACTGTCAGTGTGAACTGGTTAGAGGGCACAGTACTGTCAGTGTGAACTGGTTAGAGGGCACTGTACTGTCAGTGAACTGGTTGGAGGACACAGTACTGTCAGTGGACTGGTTAGAGGGCACAGTACTGTCGGTGTGAACTGGTTGGAGGGCACAGTACTGTCAGTGAACTGGTTAGCGGTCACAGTGCTGCCAGTGAACTGCTTAGCAGTCACAGTACAGTCAGATAACTGGTTAGTGGGCACAGTACTGTCAGTGTGAACTGGTTAGAGAGGACAGTACTGTCAGTGAACTAGTTGGAGGGCACAGTAGTGTCAGTGGACTGGTTAGTGGGTACAGTATTGTCAGTGAACTGGTTAGAGGACACGGTACTTTCAGTGAACTGGTTAGAGGGCACTGTACTGTCAGTGAACTGGTTAGAGGACACAGTACAGTCAGTGAACTGGTTAGAGGGGACAGTACCGCCTGTGTGAACTTGTTAGAGGGGACAGTACTGTCAATGAACTGGTTAAAAGACACAGTACTGTCAGTGTGAACTGGATAGAGGACACAGCACTGTCAGCGAACTGGTTAGAGGGCACAGTACTGACAGTGAACTGGTTAGCGGTCACAGTACAGTCAGATAACTGGTTAGTGGGCACAGTACTGTCAGTGTGAACTGGTGAGAGGGCACTGTACTGCCAGTGTGAACTGGTTAGAGAGGACAGTACTGTCAGTGAACTAGTTGGAGGGCACAGTAGTGTCAGTGGACTGGTTAGAGGGCACAGTACTGTCAGTGTGAACTGGTTAGAGGACACAGTACTGTCAGTGAACTTGTTGGAGAGCACAGTACTGTCTGTGGACACTGGTTAGAGGGGACAGTACTGTCAGTGAACTGGTTGGAGGGCACAGTACTGTCAGTGTGAACTGGATAGAGGATACAGCACTGTCAGTGAACTGGTTCGAGGGCACAGTACTGTCAGTGAACTGGTTAGCGGTCACAGTACAGTCAGATAACTGGTTAGTGGGCACAGTAATGTCAGTGTGAACTGGTTAGAGGGTACAGTACTGTCAGTGTGAACTGGTTAGAGGGCACAGTACTTTTTTAGTGTGAACTGGTTAAAGGGCACAGTACTGACAGTGAACTGGTTAGCGGTCACAGTACAGTCTGATAACTGGTTAGTGGGCACAGTAATGTCAGTGTGAACTTGTTAGAGGGCACAGTACTTTTTTAGTGTGAACTAGTTAGAGGACACAGTACTGTCAGTGTGAACTGGTTAGAGGGCACAGTACTGTCAGTGTGAACTGGTTAGAGGACACAGTACTGTCAGTGTGAACTGGTTGGAGGGGACAGTAATGTCAGTGAACTGGTTGGAGGGCACAGTACTGCCAGTGAACTGGTTAGCGGTCACAGTACAGTCAGACAACTGGTTCGTGGGCACAGTACTGTCAGTGTGAACTGGTTAGAGGGGACAGTACTGTCAGTGAACTGGTTGGAGGGCACAGTAGTGTCAGTGGACGGGTTAGTGGGCACAGTACTGTCAGTGAACTGGTTGTAGGACACGGTACTTTCAGTGAACTGGTTAGAGGGCACAGTACTGTCAATGAACTGATTAGAGAACACAATACTGTCACAGTGAACTTGCTGGAGGGAACAGTAATGTCACTGAACTGGTTAGAGGGCACAGTACTGTCAGTGTGAACAGGTTAGAGGACACAGTAGTGTCAGTGAACTGGTTAGAGGGGACAGTACAGTCAGAGAACTGGTTAGAGGGCACAGTACTGTCAGTGAACTGCTTAGCAGTCACAGTACAGTCAGATAACTGGTTAGTGGGCACAGTACTGTTAGTGTGTACTGGTTAGAGGGCACAGTACTATCAGTGTGAACAGGTTAAAGAGCACAGTACTGTCAGTGAACTGGTTAAAAGACACAGTACTGTCAGTGTGAACTGGTTAGAGGACACAGTACTGTCAGTGTGAACTGGTTAGAGGGCACAGTACTGTCAGTGTGAACTGGTTCAAGGGCACACTACTGTCAGTGAACTGGTTAAAGAGCACAGTACTGTCAGTGAACTGGTTAAAAGACACAGTAATGTCAGTGTGAACTGGTTAGAGGACACAGTACTGTCAGTGAACTCGTTAGAGGGCACAGTACTGTCAGTGAACTGGTTAGAGGACACAGTACTGTCAGTGGACTGGCTAGAGAACACAGTACTGTCAGTGTGAACTGGTTGGAGGGGACAGTAATGTCAGTGAACTGGTTAGCGGTCACAGTACAGTCAGACAACTGGTTAGTGGGCACAGTACTATCAGTGTGAACTGGTTAAAGGACACGGCACTGTCAGTGAACTGGTTAGAGGGCACAGTACTGTCAGTGAACTGGTTAGAGGACACAGTACTGTCAGTGAACTGGTTAGAGGGGACAGTACAGTCAGAGAACTGGTTAGAGGGCACAGTACTGTCAGTGAACTGCTTAGCGGTCACAGTACAGTCAGATAACTGGTTAGTGGGCACAGTACTGTTAGTGTGTACTGGTTAGAGGGCACAGTACTGTCAGTGTGAACAGGTTAAAGAGCACAGTACTGTCAGTGAACTGGTTAAAAGACACAGTACTGTCAGTGTGAACTGGTTAGAGGAGACAGTACTTTCAGTGAACTGGTTAGAGGGCACAGTACTGTCAATGAACTGATTAGAGAACACAGTACTGTCAGTGTGAACTTGTTGGAGGGGACAGTAATGTCACTGAACTGGTTAGAGGGCACAGTACTGTCAGTGTGTACTGGTTAGAGGGCACAAGACTGTCAGTGTGAACAGGTTAAAGAGCACAGTACTCTCAATGAACTGATAAGAGGGCACAGTACTGTCACTGAACTGGTTAGAGGACACGGCACTGTCAGTGAAGTGGTTAGAGGGCACAGTACTGTCAGTGAACTGGTTAGAGGACACAGTACTGTCAGTGAACTGGTTAGAGGGGACAGTACAGTCAGAGAACTGGTTAGAGGGCACAGTACTGTCAGTGAACTGGTTAGCGGTCTCAGTACAGTCAGATAGCTGGTTAGTGGGCACAGTACTGTCAGTGTGTACTGGTTAGAGGGCACAGTACTGTCAGTAAACTGGTTTGAGGGGACAGTACAGTCAGAGAACTAGTTAGATGGCACAGTACTGTCAGTGTGTACTGGTTAGAGGGCACAAGACTGTCAGTGTGAACAGGTTAAAGAGCACAGTACTCTCAGTGAACTGGTAAGAGGGCACAATACTGTCAGTGAACTGGTTAGAGGACACAGTACTGTCAGTGAACTGGTTAGAGGGCGCAGTACTGTCAGTGTGAACTGGTTAGAGGGGACAGTACTGTCAGTGAACTGGTTAGTGGTCACAGTACTGTCAGTGAACTGGTTAGAGGGGACTGTACTGTCAGTGAACTGGTTGGAGGGCACAGTACTGACAGTGTGTACTGGTTAGAGGGCACAGTACTGTCAGTGTGAACAGGTTGAAGAGCACAGTACTGTCAGTGAACTGGTTAGTGGTCACAGTACTGTCAGTGAACTGGTTAGAGGACACAGTACTGCCAGTGTGAACTGGTTAGAGGGGACTGTACTGTCAGTGAACTGGTTGGAGGGCACAGTACTGACAGTGTGTACTGGTTAGAGGGCACAGTACTGTCAGTGTGAACAGGTTAAAGAGCACAGTACTGTCAGTGAACTGGTTAGAGGGCACAGTACAGTCAGAGAACTGGTTAGAGGGCACAGTACTGCCAGTGAACTGGTTAGCGGTCTCATTACAGTCAGATAACTGGTTAGTGGGCACAGTACTGTTAGTGTGTACTGGTTAGAGGGCACAGTACTGTCAATGTGAACAGGTTAAAGAGCACAGTACTGTCAGTGGACTGGTTAGAGAACACAGTACTCTCAGTGTGAACTGGTTGGAGGGGACAGTACTGTCAGTGAACTGGTTAGCGGTCACAGTACTGTCAGTGAACTGGTTAAAAGACACAGTACAGTCAGTGAACTGGTTAGAGGGCACAGTACAGTCAGTGAACTGGTTAGAGGGCACTGTACTGCCAGTGTGAACTGGTTAGAGAGTACAGTACTGTCAGTGAACTAGTTGGAGGGCACAGTAGTGTCAGTGGACTGGTTAGAGGGCACAGTACTGTCAGTGTGAACTGGTTAGAGGACACAGTACTGTCAGTGAACTGGTTGGAGAGCACAGTACTGTCAGTGGACACTGGTTAGAGGGGACAGTAGTGTCAGTGAACTGGTTGGAGGGCACAGTACTGTCAGTGTGAACTGGTTGGAGGGGACAGTAATGTCAGTGAACTGGTTAGAGGGCACAGTACTGTCAGTGAACTGGTTAAAAGACACAGTACTGTCTGTATGAACTGGTTAGAGGACACAGTACTGTCAGTGAACTGGTTAAAAGACACAGTACTGTCAGTCTGAACTGGTTAGAGGGCACAGTCCTGCCAGTGAACTGGTTAGCAGTCACAGTACAGTCAGTTAACTGGTTAGTGGGCACAGTACTGTCAGTGTGAACTGGTTAGAGGGCACTGTACTGCCAGTGTGAACTGGTTAGAGAGGACAGTACTGTCAGTGAACTAGTTGGAGGGCACAGTAGTGTCAGTGGACTGGTTAGAGGACACAGTACTGTCAGTGTGAACTGGTTAGAGGACACAGTACTGTCAGTGAACTGGTTGGAGAGCACAGTACTGTCAGTGGACACTGGTTAGAGGGGACAGTAGTGTCAGTAAACTGGCTGGAGGGCACAGTACTGTCAGTGTGAACTGGTTGGAGGGGACAGTAATGTCAGTGAAAAGGTTAGAGGGCACAGTACTGTCAGTGAACTGGTTAAAAGACACAGTACTGTCAGTATGAACTGGTTAGAGGACACAGTACTGTCAGCGAACTGGTTAGAGGGCACAGTACTGCCAGTGAACTGGTTAGAGGGCACAGTACTGCCAGTGAACTGGTTAGCGGTCCAGTACAGTCAGATAACTGGTTAGTGGGCACAGTACTGTCAGTGTGAACTGGTTAGAGGGCACAGTGCTGTCAGTGAACTGGTTAGAGGACACAGTACTGTCAGTGTGAACTTGCTGGAGGGGACAGTAATGGCAGTTAACTGGTTAGAGGGCAGAGTACTGTCAGTGTGAACTGGTTAGAGGACACAGTACTGTCAGTTAACTGTTTAGCGGGGATAATACAGTCAGAGAACTGGTTAGAGGGCACAGTACTGTCAGTGTGAACTGGTTAGAGGGCACAGTGCTGTCAGTGAACTGGTTAGAGGGCACAGTACTGTCAGTGTGAACTGGTTGGAGGACACAGTACTGTCAGTGAACTGGTTAGAGGGCACAGTACTGTCAGTGAACTGGTTAGAGGGCACAGTACAGTCAGAGAACTGGTTAGAGGGCACAGTACTGCCAGTGAACTGGTTAGCGGTCTCATTACAGTCAGATAACTGGTTAGTGGGCACAGTACTGTTAGTGTGTACTGGTTAGAGGGCACAGTACTGTCAATGTGAACAGGTTAAAGAGCACAGTACTGTCAGTGGACTGGTTAGAGAACACAGTACTCTCAGTGTGAACTGGTTGGAGGGGACAGTACTGTCAGTGAACTGGTTAGCGGTCACAGTACTGTCAGTGAACTGGTTAAAAGACACAGTACTGTCAGTCTGAACTGGTTAGAGGACACAGTACTGACAGTGAACTGGTTAGAGGGCACAGGACTGCCAGTGAACTGGTTAGCAGTCACAGTACAGTCAGATAACTGGTTAGTGGGCACAGTACTGTCAGTGTGAACTGGTTAGAGATCACTGTACTGCCAGTGTGAACTGGTTAGAGAGGACAGTACTGTCAGTGAACTAGTTGGAGGGCACAGTAGTGTCAGTGGACTGGTTAGAGGGCACAGTACTGTCAGTGTGAGCTGGTTAGAGGACACAGTACTGTCAGTGAACTGTTTGGAGAGCACAGTACTGTCAGTGGACACTGGTTAGAGGGGACAGTAGTGTCAGTGAACTGGTTGGAGGGCACAGTACTGTCAGTGTGAACTGGTTGGAGGGGACAGTAATGTCAGTGAACTGGTTAGAGGGCACAGTACTGTCAGTGAACTGGTTAAAAGACACAGTACTGTCAGTATGAACTGGTTAGAGGACACAGTACTGTCAGTGAACTGGTTAGAGGGCACAGTACTGCCAGTGAACTGGTTAGAGGGCACAGTACTGCCAGTGAACTGGTTAGCGGTCCAGTACAGTCAGATAACTGGTTAGTGGGCACAGTACTGTCAGTGAACTGGTTAAAAGACACAGTACTGTCAGTATGAACTGGTTGGAGGGCACAGTACTGTCAGTGAACTGGTTAGAGGACACAGTACTGTCAGTGTGAACTTGCTGGAGGGGACAGTAATGGCAGTGAACTGGTTAGAGGACACAGTACTGTCAGTTAACTGTTTAGAGGGGACAGTACAGTCAGAGAACTGGTTAGAGGGCACAGTACTGTCAGTGTGAACTGGTTAGAGGGCACAGTGCTGTCAGTGAACTGGTTAGAGGGCACAGTACTGTCAGTGTGAACTGGTTAGAGGACACAGTACTGTCAGTGAACTGGTTAGAGGGCAGAGTACTGTCAGTGTGAACTGGTTAGAGGACACAGTACTGTCAGTTAACTGTTTAGAGGGGACAGTACAGTCAGAGAACTGGTTAGAGGACACAGTACTGTTACTGAACTGGTTAGAGGCCACAGTACTGCCAGTGAGCTGGTTAGCGGTCACAGTACAGTCGGACAACTGGTTAGTGGGCACAGTATTGTCAGTGTGAACTTGTTAGAGGGCACAATACTGCCAGTGTGAACTGGTTAGAGGGGACAGTACTGTCAGGGAACTGGTTGGAGGGCACAGTACTGCCAGTGAACTGGTTAGCGGTCTCATTACAGTCAGATAACTGGTTAGTGGGCACAGTACTGTTAGTGTGTACTGGTTAGAGGGCACAGTACTGTCAATGTGAACAGGTTAAAGAGCACAGTACTGTCAGTGGACTGGTTAGAGAACACAGTACTCTCAGTGTGAACTGGTTGGAGGGGACAGTACTGTCAGTGAACTGGTTAGCGGTCACAGTACTGTCAGTGAACTGGTTAAAAGACACAGTACTGTCAGTCTGAACTGGTTAGAGGACACAGTACTGACAGTGAACTGGTTAGAGGGCACAGGACTGCCAGTGAACTGGTTAGCAGTCACAGTACAGTCAGATAACTGGTTAGTGGGCACAGTACTGTCAGTGTGAACTGGTTAGAGATCACTGTACTGCCAGTGTGAACTGGTTAGAGAGGACAGTACTGTCAGTGAACTAGTTGGAGGGCACAGTAGTGTCAGTGGACTGGTTAGAGGGCACAGTACTGTCAGTGTGAGCTGGTTAGAGGACACAGTACTGTCAGTGAACTGTTTGGAGAGCACAGTACTGTCAGTGGACACTGGTTAGAGGGGACAGTAGTGTCAGTGAACTGGTTGGAGGGCACAGTACTGTCAGTGTGAACTGGTTGGAGGGGACAGTAATGTCAGTGAACTGGTTAGAGGGCACAGTACTGTCAGTGAACTGGTTAAAAGACACAGTACTGTCAGTATGAACTGGTTAGAGGACACAGTACTGTCAGTGAACTGGTTAGAGGGCACAGTACTGCCAGTGAACTGGTTAGAGGGCACAGTACTGCCAGTGAACTGGTTAGCGGTCCAGTACAGTCAGATAACTGGTTAGTGGGCACAGTACTGTCAGTGAACTGGTTAAAAGACACAGTACTGTCAGTATGAACTGGTTGGAGGGCACAGTACTGTCAGTGAACTGGTTAGAGGACACAGTACTGTCAGTGTGAACTTGCTGGAGGGGACAGTAATGGCAGTGAACTGGTTAGAGGACACAGTACTGTCAGTTAACTGTTTAGAGGGGACAGTACAGTCAGAGAACTGGTTAGAGGGCACAGTACTGTCAGTGTGAACTGGTTAGAGGGCACAGTGCTGTCAGTGAACTGGTTAGAGGGCACAGTACTGTCAGTGTGAACTGGTTAGAGGACACAGTACTGTCAGTGAACTGGTTAGAGGGCAGAGTACTGTCAGTGTGAACTGGTTAGAGGACACAGTACTGTCAGTTAACTGTTTAGAGGGGACAGTACAGTCAGAGAACTGGTTAGAGGACACAGTACTGTTACTGAACTGGTTAGAGGCCACAGTACTGCCAGTGAGCTGGTTAGCGGTCACAGTACAGTCGGACAACTGGTTAGTGGGCACAGTATTGTCAGTGTGAACTTGTTAGAGGGCACAATACTGCCAGTGTGAACTGGTTAGAGGGGACAGTACTGTCAGGGAACTGGTTGGAGGGCACAGTAGTGTCAGTGGACTGGTTAGTGGGCACAGTCCTGTCAGTGAACTGGTTATAGGACGCGGTACTTTCAGTGAACTGGTTAGAGGGCACAGTTCTGTCAGTGAACTGGATAGAGAACACAGTACTGTCAGTGTGAACTTGCTGGAGGCGACAGTAATGTCAGTGAACTGGTTAGAGGGCACAGTACTGTCAGTGAACTGATAAGAGGGCACTGTCCTGTCAGTGAACTGGTTAGAGGGTACAGTACTGTCAGTGTGAAGTCGTTAGAGGACACAGTACTTTTAGTGAACTGGTTAGAGGCCACAGTACTGCCAGTGAGCTGGTTAGAGGTCACATTACAGTCAGATAACTGGTTTGTGGGCACAGTACTGTCAGTGTGAACTGGGTAGAGGGCACAGTACTGTCAGTGAACTGGTTAGAGGGCACAGTATTGTCAGTGAACTCGTTAGCGTGCACAGTACTTTTAGTGAACTGGTTAGAGGGCACATTACTGTCATTGTGAACTGGTTAGAGGGGACAGTACTGTCAGTGAACTGGTTAGAGGAAACAGTACTGTCAGTGAACTGGTTAGAGGGCACATTACTGTCATTGTGAACTGGTTAGAGGGGACAGTACTGTCAGTGAACTGGTTAGAGGAAACAGTACTGTCAGAGAACTGGTTAGAGGGCACAGTACTGTCAGTGTGAACTGGTTAGAGGACACAGCACTGTTACTGAACTGGTTAGAGGGCACAGTACTGTCAGTGAACTGGTTGGAGGGCACAGTATTGTCAGAGAACTGGCTGGAGGGCACAGTAATGTCATTGAACTGGCTGGAGGGCACAGTACTGTCAGTGTGAACTGGTTAGAGGACTCTACTGTCAGAGAAGTGGTTAGAGAGCACAGTACTGTCAGCGTGAACTGGTTAGAGGGCACAGTACTGTCAGTGTGAACAGGTTAAAGGGCACAGTACTGTCAGTGTGAACAGGTTAAAGGGCACAGTCTGTCAGTGTGAACTGGTTAGAGGGCACAGTACTGTCAGTGAACTGGTTAGAGGGCACAGTACTGCCAGTGAACTGGTTAGCGGTCACAGTACAGTCAGACAACTGGTTAAAGGGCACAGTACTGTCAGTGTGAACTGGTTAGAGGGGACATACTGTCAGGGAACTGGTTGGAGGTCACAGTAGTGTCAGTGGACCGGTTGGAGGTCACAGTACTGTCATTGAACTGCTTACAGAACACAGTACTGTCAGTGTGAACTTGCTGGAGGGGACAGTAATGTCAGTGAACTGGTTAGAGGGCACAGTACTGTCAGCGAACTGGTTAAAGGGCACAGTACTGTCAGTGTGAACTGGTTAGAGGGAACAGTGCTGTCAGTCAACTGGTTAGAGGGCACAGTACTGTCAGTGAACTGGTTAGAGGACACAGTACTGTCAGTGAACTGGTTAGAGGGGACAGTACACTCAGACAACTGGTTAGAGGGCACAGTACTGTCAGTGTGAACAGGTTAAAGAGCACAGTACTGTCAGTGGGCTGGTTAGAGAACACAGTACTGTCAGTGTGAACTGGTTGGAGGGCACAGTAATGTCAGTGAACTGGTTAGATTGCACAGTACTGTCAGTGAACTGGTTAGAGGACATAGTACTGCCAGTGAACTGGTTAGCGGTCACAGTACAGTCAGACAACTCGTTAGTGGGCACAGTACTGTCAGTGTGAACTTGTTAGAGGGCACAGTACTGTCAGTGAACTGGTTGGAGGGCACAGTATTGTCAGTGAACTGGTTAGAGGACCAGTACTGTCAGTGAACTGGTTGGAGGGCACAGTGCTGTCAGTGAACTGGTTGGACGGCACAGTACTGTCAGTGCGAACTGGTTAGAGGGGACAGTATTATCAGCGAACTGGTTAGAGTGCACAGTACTGTCAGTGTGAACTGGTTAGAGGGGACAGTACTGTCAGGGAACTGGTTGGAGGGCACAGTAGTGTCAGTGGACTGGTTAGTGGGCACAGTACTGTCAGTAAACTGGTTATAGGACACGGTACTTTCAGTGAACTGCTTAGAGGGCACAGTACTGTCAGTGAACTGGTTAGAGAACACAGTACTGTCAGTGTGAACTTGCTGGCGGCGACAGTAATGTCAGTGAACTAGTTGGAGGGCACGGTACTGTCAGTGTGAACTGGTTAGAGGAGACGGCACTGTCAGTGAACTGGTTAGAGGGCACAGTACTGTCACTGAACTGGTTAGAGGGTACAGTACTGTCAGTGTGAACTGGTTAGAGGACACAGTACTGTCAGTGAACTGGTTAGAGGACACAGTACTGCTAGTGAACTGGTTAGAGGCCACAGTACTGCCAGTGAGCTGGTTAGAGGTCACATCACAGTCAGATAACTGGTTTGTGGGCACTGTACTGTCAGTGTGAACTGGTTAGAGGGCACAGTACTGTCAGTGTGAACTGGTTAGAGGGGACAGTACTGTCAGTGAACTGGTTGGAGGCCACAGTACTCTCAGTGAAATGGTTAGATGGCACAGTACTGTGAGTGATCTGGTTAGAGGGCACAGTACTGTCAGTGTGAACTGGTTAGAGGGGACAGTACTGTCAGTGTGAACTGGTTAGAGGGGACAGTACGGTCAGTGAACTGGTTAGAGGGCACAGTACTGTCAGTGAACTGGTTAGAGGGCACAGTATTGTCAGTGAACTCGTTAGAGGGCACAGTTCTGTCAGTAAACTGGTTGGAGGACACACTACTGTCAGTGAACTGGTTAGAGGGCACAGTATTGTCAGTGAACTGGTTAGAGGGGACAATACTGTCAGTGAACTGGTTAGAGGGCACAGTACTGTCAGTGAACTGGTTGGACGGCACAGTACTGTCTGCGAACTGGTTAGAGGGGACAGTACTATCAGCGAACTGGTTTGAGGGCACAGTACTGTCAGTGAACTATTTAGAGGGCACAGTACTGTCAGTGAACTGTTTAGAGGGCACAGTACTGTCAGTGAACTGGTTTAAGGACACACTGCTGTCAGTGAACCGGTTAGAGGGCACAGCACTCAGCGAACTGGTTAGAGGGCACAGCACTGTCAGCGAACTGGTTAGAGTGCACAGTACTGTCAGTGTGAACTGGTTAGAGGGGACAGTAAGGTCAGAGAACTGGTTAGCGGACCCAGTACTGTCAGTGTGAACAGGTTAAAGAGCACAGTACTGTCACTGAACTGGTTGGAGGGGACTGTACTGTCAATGTGAAATGATTAGAGGGGAAGTACTGTTTGAGAACTGGTTAGAGGGCACAGTACTGCCAGTGAACTGGTTAGAGGGCACAGTACTGTCAGTGTGAACTGGTTAGAGGGCACAATACTGACAGATAAATGGTTGCAGGCCACAGTACTGTCAGTGTGAACTGGTTGGAGGCCACAGTACTGTCAGTGAACTGGTTAGAGGACACAGTACTGTCAGTGTGAACTTGTTAGAGGGCACAGTACTGTCAGTGAACATGCGAGAAGGCACAGTACTGTTAGTGAACTGGTTGGAGGGCACAGTACTTCCAGTGAGCTGGTTAGAGGTCACAGTACAGTCAGATAAGTGGTTAGTGGGCACAGTACTGTCAGCGAACTGGCTAGAGGGGACAGTACTGTCAGTGTGTACTGGTTAGAGAACACAGTACTGTCAGTGTGAACTGGTTGGAGGGGTCAGTACTGTCAGTGAACTGGTTAGAGGGCACAGTACTGTCAGTGAACTGGTTAGAGGGCACAGTACTGTCAGTGTGAACTGGTTAGAGGACACGGCACTGACAGTGAACTGGTTAGAGAGCACAGTACTGTCAGTGAACTAGTTAGAGGGCACAGTATTGTCAGCGAACTGGCTAGAGGGGACAGTACTGTCAGTGTGAACTGGTTAGAGGGGACAGTACTGTCAGTGAATTGGTTGGATGGCACAGTACTGTCAGTGGACTGGTTAGAGAACATAGTACTGTCAGTGTGAACTGGTTGGAGGGGACAGTAATGTCAGTGAACTGGTTGGAGGGCACAGTACTGCCAGTGAGCTGGTTAGAGGTCACAGTACAATCAGATAACTGGTTAGTGGGCACAGTACTGTCAGTGTGAACTGGTTAGAGGGCACAGTACTGTCAGTGTGAACTGGTTAGAGGACACGGCACTGTCAGTGAACTGTTTAGAGGACACAGTACTGTCAGTGAACTGGTTAGCGGTCTCACTACAGTCAGATAACTGGTTTGTGGGCACAGTACTGTCAGTGTGAACTGGTTTGTGGGCACAGTACTGTCAGTGTGAACTGGTTAGAGGGCACAGTACTGCCAGTGTGAACTGGTTAGAGGGGACAGTACTGTCAGTGAACTTGTTGGAGGGCACAGTAGTGTCAGTGGACTGGTTAGTGGGCACAGTACTGTCAGTGAACTGGTTATAGGACACGGTACTTTCAGTGAACTGGTTGGAGGGCACAGTACTGTCAGTGTGAACTGGTTAGAGGACACGGCACTGTCAGTGAACTGGTTAGAGGACACAGTACTGTCAGTGAACTGGTTAGAAGGGACAGTACAGTCAGAGAACTGGTTAGAGGGCACAGTACTGTCAGTGAACTGGTTAGCGATCTCAGTACAGTCAGATAGCTGGTTAGTGGGCACAGCACTGTCAGCGTGTACTGGTTAGGGGGCACAGGCCTGTCAGTGTGAACAGGTTAAAGAGCACAGTACTCTCAGTGAACTGGTTTGAGGGGATAGTACAGTCAGAGAACTGGTTTGAGGGGACAGTACAGTCAGAGAACTGGTTAGATGGCACAGTACTGTCAGTGAACTGGTTAGAGGACACAGTACTGTCAGTGAACTGGTTAGAGGGCACAGTACGGTCAGTGAACTGGTTAGAGGGCACAGTATTGTCAGCGAACTGGCTAGAGGGGATAGTACTGTCAGTGTGAACTGGTTAGAGGACACCATACTGTCAGTGTGCACTTGTTAGAGAGGA